>JAKSZU010000026.1:28445203-28824906 GCA_026018925.1 Tupaia tana | reverse complement strand
CATGCCTAAGTGTACTGAGCATGGAGAACCGTAGGGGGTCCTATGGACAAGACCCTACCTCAGATAAGGCCTATACAAGGGGGAGAGGGTGGTGAAAGGACTAAGTCATGGAGCTGTGAGGCCCGCGGTATGTCAGAGGACTTCTGCTGCATTAGAAAGTACCCTGTGGGCAGGTTAGGGTGCCACAGCTTTCAGGGTGTGACCTGTGATGCTGTCAGTGTGGCTGAGTTAGCATCGTATTCCAGCATCGTCTGTGATGGAGTAACACGCGTGTGAGGGAGGACAGAGCCGTTTCTCATGCCAGTACACCAAGATGTGTACACGGTGCACAGTACAGCATCCCACAGGGCCCACGCCACCCAAGCAACTTCTCCCCAGAGCAGGGCCTTGGCCAGCCTCCCTGACCGCACCTAGAAAGTCCATGGGCCAGGGCGGGTTGGCTGCAGACCCCCGCTGCCTGGAGGCAGAGAACACGGAGGGGAGTGCGGGGAGGCTGTGGGCAAGAAGGTCTTTCTCTCCTTCTGCATGCTGTAAGAGGAGCCTGCAGCCACGAACTTCTCGCATGTGAGTGTCGAGCTCGTGGGGGTGTGGGGGGACAGGCAGTGGGCAGAGTGAGGTCTGGGAGAGCTACATACCGGCCAGGAGGTCTCAGTCATGCTCCCCCTGCAGCGAGAGGGCGGGCTTTTGTTAGTTAGTTACCAGTGATGGAAAGTTTAGAAAGACATCATTATCAAAATGCCATGGGGACATTTTTCAGCAGAGAGGTACACCTGCTTACAGCCACAGGGACGCTGAGTCCCTCTGCTGGTCGATCTCTCGTCGGAGGTGACTGCAAAGGGCACATAAGGTAGTGAGCCCGTGCCCCCGTGCTCAGGGCACACTTATTAACTTTATTCATTGTATTTTAATTTGATCAGAGAGAGGACTCATACATACAAGGGAGAGAGAGAGGGAAAGTGAGAAAGCAAGCCACGGGATCCAGGACTCGAACCGCAGCCCACCATGTGGGAGTCCAGCCACCTCAGCCACCACTCCACCTGCCAGTCCTCAAGGCACATTTTAAACTTGATTTTCCAAGTATCCAGCCTGCTCTGGAAGGGCAGTGGATTCCGGCAGCACCTTGTAGGGGAGGGAAACCCAGCAGGGTGCTCTCCTCCTTGCTCTCTGGGGTGCACATGCACAGACCTGAAAGGGCATGGGGACGTCGACTTCCCATCCTTTTCATTTCACAGCTGTGGGGTCCGAGTCCTGACCAGGGATGGGGGCCTTTTACCGGCTCTTGGTGGACCTGTGTTAGAGGCTGCACCAAAGCTCAGCCCCCTCCTGATTTTTGGTCCAGAGTCCTTTTAATAAATCATGTTGACCTCAGCTTACTGCTAAATCCACACTTTTTGTCCCCACGAGCACTTATCATTTCTGTAACTACTTTAGTAGTTCACATTCAGTCCCTTAGATCTAGTCGGTTTGTTTATAGAAGCTAAGAAAAGCCTTTTCATCGTTAATTTTACATACCAATACCAGATTTCTACTCTTACACATTGACTTACGTCTGCTGCTTCTTTCCAGGGCAGGATTCTGGAGAAGGTTGTGATCTGGAATATGTCTCCAGTCCTCCAAGAGGATGACGAGAAGGATGAAAATATTCCCAAGATGCTTTGCCAGATGGACAATCACTTAGGTATTACAGAGTGGCCCTTTGCAGGCTTTGCGTGTTGGCAGAGTGCCCAAGGTTAGCACATGTGTTTGTAATTAGAAAGCTAAGGCCCCGTGCGGCGGGTAACTCCCTCGGCCTGCTGTCTGAAGGCACAGATGTTGGCTGCACACCTGGGTGAGTTATTCGGCAGAAGACTCGGCCCGCCCACAGAACCATCTTTGGACAGTCTGCAGGTACCTCTGGTGATTTCCTGCTCATGAGTCGTTACTGCCTGATTCCGTGGGGCTTTGGGGCCAGTGACCTGGATACAGTAGGGTTCTGGGGAAGGGTACATAAGAGACAGTGCGCCCAAACATCTCAGGCTGGCGCTGCGTCACTCCGAGGGCCTCTACCAGGACCCTCTTCGGTGATGGAAGGAGCTGCGGGCCCCATTCCTGGTGTAGTTCCTTAGCATCCACTCCTGAGACGCTCCATTAACAACTCCTGGTCTTTGGACGTCAGCCCCTTTGCTCTGCGGGTTCTTGTCCACCCAGAGTGTCCCTCGGCGTCCTTGGACCTGACACACATGTTACTCACAGGCCACGCCGTGGCTGCAGCCTTGGTAGAACCCTTTGTATCTCGGTCTCCCGAAGGCTGAGCTGTGAGTGCTGTGACCCAGCAGGAGCCTGGGAAGTGGGGGATTCTGATGAACAGAGCTTAGAGGGTGTAGCATCGTTATTATGCAATGCGGACAGGTTTGGGAAATATGTATTTAAAAGGTCTGCTGTGGCCAGTGGGATGAAATCAGAGTTTTATACTCCTGGAAAGTTCTAAAAAAGGTATCTCAGCCTTTTTAGCACATGCTTTCATTTTGAGACTAATCCCTACTGAGAAATACGTCTCCTCAATAGACAGCCCTTGTGAAAGGATGAGGTGTAGCTACCACTTATCAGTTTTTTTGGAAATAAGCTTCCTAGTGGCTATCTCACTGAGCACTAAAAGTTCCTGGATTGTGGTCACTAGTTATCCTAGCACCAGTAGGTTAGTGCTTACACCAAACCGTTTCCTGGGCTGTCACCCAGTAGGTGCCTTAAATAGGTGAGATAGATTGGATTGTAAAAAACCCTTACATCGTGCCAAATTCTGCGTAAGCAAATGGGCGTGACTATTGGGATTTTCATCACCCTGTTTTTTTTCTTCCCAGCGTGTGTGAACTGTGTGCGGTGGTCAAACAGTGGGATGTATTTAGCTTCTGGGGGAGATGACAAACTGATTATGGTGTGGAAGCGGGCTACGTAAGCATCATTTTCCTTTCTTCACATGTTGTTTTTAGACGCTTTGCTGGTCTTTATCAAAGTCACCTTTCCCACCCCGTCACTGAAGTCCCCAGAGCTCCGACTACATAGGTAACAGGAAGTACCTGTAGGTCAGGAGCAGATGGAGCCTGATGGGGAGTCAGGAGGTCACCACCCTGCCCAGTGACCTGGTCGGCTGCCCCTCACAGGGCTACAGGGCTTCCACGTGAAAAGGAAAGGGGGGGCGCATGTGGGTTCATTTTTTCATCCTTCAAGGAAATTTCACATGGAAGTTCAGTGTACAGAATAGCTGAAAATTGAGGTGCTCTGATGGGGCCCAGGACCAGGAGACCCAGAGCCTGCCCTTTTTGCCATTCACCTCATTCTTGGCCTCAACCTGGGGCAGCTCCGGCTCTGCACCCAAAATGAACTACCCATCACCTGGAAAATAATCTCTTTCTTTACCCCTAGATAAAGAGCCTTTCAAGGTGGGGTTCTGAGGCTCTGTCCCATAATGGGCTCCCAGTGACTCTGGGTCAGGCAGGCTGGAACGCAGTCCTGAACCACTGCTCAGCCAGGGTTGCTCCTCGGGCCGTGGCACTGGGAGAGGAGGAGTGCTGTTCTCTGCCCACCAGCTGCCTCTGCGAACTCTGCCTATGGGAAGAGCTCTACAAGAGGGGAGGGTGCTCACAGGGCTCTGAGTGACGGTGTTGGCACCACCTCTACCAGGCCCCAGCGGGGATTGGTCTGAAGGATTTCGTTCCATGGCTCTGTGGTTTTTTCTGCCTCAAATGTTAAGACAGGGCATTTTGATTCATTATAAGGAGACTAAAAAATACCGCTGATTTTGCTACTTTCAGTAGTAAATGTAGATGACATTTAGTATAAAATTTGGAAAACTGAAAAAAAAAAGGAAAAATATCTCATCTACCACTAAAGAAAGCCACAGTTGGGAACACGAGGTGGCTTGGTGGTTAAGGTGCCTCGGTTGACTGCCATTTGAGTCCTGAACCTGAAAGTCATGCCAGGCATTTGTGCCCAAAATCCTTAGAAGAGAATGGCGAAGGGATTGCAGTGTGGTTATCTCCCTTGGGAGGGGTGACTTCTCACTTTCTCTATCTCTTTGTCTCTCTACTGAGTACACATGCACTATGGCGCAGTATGGCAAAAAAAATAAAGAAAAAATGAAAGAAAAGTAAAAGAAAGCCATGGATAATATTGTGGGGTTTTCCCCCAAAAGTCTAAAAGTTTTAAATTTTTTTGATACTTTAAAAGAACTATTTATTTTATTATTATTATTATCATTATTTTTTAATTTGATCAGAGAGAGACAGAGTGCGCAGGAAAGTGAGAAAGCAAGCCACCAGGTCTGGGACTAGAACCACCGTCAGCCATGTGGGAGTCCAGCATCTTAACCACCACACCACCTGCCGGCCTCATTTTTTTAAAGTAATTTTGGGTGTGTGTCTATTTAACCTATTCGTGCACAACAGTACACAATGTTCCCGTTGTCTATTTCCTCTGCGTAAGAGGTAGCATGTTGTGCACGGCGAGGTTCCCTGTGGCCTGCCCCCTCCCTCAGCAGTGAACCGTGAACTCTCCTGTGCACGTCGCGTAGGGCTGTGTAATATCCCATCAAGTGCGTGGGCCTAACCGACCTAGTCAGCCCCTTCCGTTCGACGCCAGCACTCTCGGGCCCTTGTCCATTCTGCTCTGTCCTGTCTGCCTCGCTAGGCCGTGCTGCAGGGACACCCCTGTGCCGCCCCGCAGCACAACGCGCGTGCCTCTCTGACGTCTCTCTCACACAGGTACATCGGGCCCAGCACCGTGTTCGGCTCCAGTGGTAAGCTTGCCAATGTGGAGCAGTGGCGGTGTGTCTCCATCCTCCGGAGTCACTCAGGCGGTGAGTGGGGGCAGCCTGTCGGGGTGGGTGGGCCCCAGGCAGCTGCCTCAGATGAGAGCAGCTTCTCCACATCCCTCGTGGGACTCGGGTCCTTAAAGCAGCCCTGTGCCTGGGCTCGCCCTCCCCACCACCATCGGTCACACCCTGCCTGTCCCTCAGGGTCTGTAGTCACCGTCTCCACTGCCTGCCTGCAGCTGCATTCAGTGCCCCACTCCTGCCCTCATGGGGTGTGTGTTTATATCTTTAATGTAGAACTCCCCACGTTCTGCTGTTTATCCTGCTGAACTGAATCAGTACCTTCATCAGTGGATCACTCAGTCTGTAAGCACACTTTATTTATTCCCCAGAAACCAGCCCACAAGTCCCTGTGAAATATTTTTCACCTTGACCTTAAGTATATTACCAAAATGTTTTAAATAGACTCGGTGTGGAGAGAGGCACAGTTCACAGCCTTCAGCTGAGGAGGAGCAGCCTCGGCCGGTCCCTGCCTGCGCTGCACATTCAGCTGGGTCCTAGGGCACCAGGGCCAGTGCAGCAGGCTTGTCTCAGCAGGTGGTGCTCTAGCCCAGAAGGGCACTGGGGCTTCCCGGCCGTGGGGACCGCAGACTTGAGAAAGGCTTGCTGTGAATGGTGAGCTTCACCCAGGAGGCGAGGGGCAGTAAGAGTGTGCAGGGCCAGGTCACAGAAGGCCCGAGTCCCCTGCTATGAGGGTGTCTCTTACCACATAAGAGACAGGGAGCTGTTAGAACCTTGACTCGTGAGAGAGCTTCCTGACAGCCCTGTGAGAAGTGAGCTTGTCCCAGTGTTCGAGATAAAAACTGCAAAGCTCTAAACTAGGTCTGTGATAACTGGGGTGAAGAGGAGGAGCCGACTGGGGACGACACAGGACAGGGTGCAGGGAGGGAGAGAGCAGATTTGGGGCTGGGTTCTTCGATAGCCAGAGACCAGGACCACAGGCTGAGGGGGTACCAGTTCAGCGTGGGATGTGCTGGGCTTATAAGGGGTAGGGAAGGAAGTGCCGAGAAGCTGGTGGGAAGGAGCCTGGCGCTCCAGGGAAGACGGGCAGGAGCGAGGGGGTTGGGAAGCCTCGGCTCCGGTTCCCTGGAGACAGTGTAAAGGAGGGAAATGTGTCTTGATGACCATGGGGTGCTGCTACGTGGTGAAAGCTGGAACCGGAGCATCATGTGAGTGCTTGAGAACAGTGAGACTGATTCACCTGTGTTCCACAGCTGTTCGTAGGAGGTTTAGTTGGGCCTCTTTAGACGTGGCACTCACCTGTGAGGGTGTTCAAGCTGGGCTGTCACCTGCCTTCTGTCCCCACCACCCATGAGCGCCCGTGAGTCTTCGCTACCAAGCACAGAGGGGTTGGCCGCTTCCAGCTGGGGTGCCTGCCCCTTCTAATTCGCTGACCTGGTAGCAGTTGTAGGCAGCACTGTTCCAGAAAGAAAAATCAACGGAAAAGCAGAAATAAATGAATAGGAGAGCGAAGTCTGAGAAGTGTGTATTTGGTTTATTTGATTGGGAAGCTGGAGGAAAAGCCTAGACAAAGGTAGAAGTAAATGGTCTGCGGGTGGCAGGTGGCAGGTGGGTAAAGTGCTGGGCCCCCACATGGCCGGGCCAGTTAGGGTTCTGGGCCTGGCAGCTTGCTTTCTCACTCTCCCTCTCTCTGTGTCTCTGGTCAAATTAAAAATACTAGTAATAAGTAAAATTAAATAATTACTTTTTTTAGAGAGAGTTTTTGCTGTAAGGCGCATGTGCTGACTGGAGAGATAGAAAGCAAGAAATCACCCTCCATGGGGTGGCCACACAGAGTCCCTTCTCTTCCATTCTCCTCTCAGGATTTTGGGCATGCATGCACACGTGCCTGGCGTGAGTTTCAAGTCCCTGGTCCAGGACTTGTACTGCTGTCGGCCATGTGGGAGTCCAGCGATATAGCCATCTGCTGGCCCCACTGATTAAGGAAGTTTTTGTTTGTTTGTTTGTTTAGTTTTACTATAGGCATGCGTACTCGGTGGAGAGAGAAACAGAGGGAAAGTAAAATGTCACCCCCTCAGTGGGGATGGTCATGCTGCATCCCTTCTCCATTCCCCTCTTGGGATTTTTGGCACACGCATGCACCCTGCGTGCTTTCCAAGCCACCGAGTCTGGGGCTCAAGCAACACAGCCAGCCACGTGGGATCCAGCTGCCTTAGCCACCACGCTGGCTGGCTGGCTGGCCCAGTGGGGAAGTGTTTCCGTTAGGGTAGCGCGTGCATACTCGCGGCGTTAGGGTAGCGCGTGCATGCTCGTGCGCACAAGGGAAAGGAGAAGCACCTTTGATGGGTCTCCAGCTCTCCAGCTTCTCAGGATTCTAGGCGCCTGCCTGCACACCCAGAGTGTTTTCAAGCCCCCCTGAGTATCCGAGCCCACGGTCAGCCACAGTCCCCAGTCTCACAGGGTACTGTCCTACCGTTGTGCCGCAGTGGCTGTGCCTAGTAAGAGAGGTTCTTTTGTTTTGCTTTGATTTAATTTTATTATCATCATAATCTTTTTTATTATATTACATTGAATCACATGTATCTTTACAGTGTATTACATTCTTTTTCCAGCGTGATTACCATGCATATCAGTCGAGACAAAGACATTACAATCCACATCATCATCATCAAATAGCTTGTATCATTTTTTTTCAGATTATTATTAGTAGTAGTAGTGAGTTTTGAAATTGACATTTCAAAGGCCTCTGAGACTTTACCTATAGAAATAATGCAGTCTCAGAGGCTTTTGAACAACAGTCTGCCAGGTTAGGAGAATCTATACCTATGAAGACGTTTGGATATTCTGCCCAGGATTCTACCTTGAGATCCAGGTCAGAGCATTCAGTGTAGAACGTGACTGCACACATGGGTCGGTTACCATGAAAAGCTGGGACCCCAGTCAGTGATCTGCGCTACCTTATGTCTGTTGGCGGCGGCGAATGCTCTCGAGGACATAGCGCGCGCAGGGCAGACGAGAAGAGGCCATGAGATCGTAGTTGTGAGAGTGCGAAGCGACTCCTGGGATGTGCGCAGCGGGAACTGCCGTGCGATATGACGGGAGACACCTCTGCCAGGCTGCCGCCGGAGATTTGTATACGCTAGAAAAAATGCAACAGAGATTTCGAATCCTTTGCTTACACCTCTTTAA
The DNA here is from genome assembly GCA_026018925.1 of Tupaia tana. Classification (NCBI taxonomy): domain Eukaryota; kingdom Metazoa; phylum Chordata; class Mammalia; order Scandentia; family Tupaiidae; genus Tupaia; species Tupaia tana. The sequence goes on along the minus strand of JAKSZU010000026.1, from coordinate 28,816,910 downwards.
AGAAAAATCTGTGGAGAAGGGGACTGGATTACCTGTTCACTTGCTGCCGATTTTCCCCTTCAGCTCACCAGTCATTCTTCCACACACCCTAGCACTGAGCCAGGCCCTGAGGTTAGGAAATAGACGCACACGCCTTACACCTGACGGCCAGACGGGCGTGGTTGTCCTCACCCTCATGGCTGACCTTTGTCCGTGCCGTGGCACGTGCCTGGCACTGGGCTACAGCAGCTTCTCACACTTCAGCCTCACAATGACCCCATGAAGACAGGCTCTTGGTTTTTATTTTGCATTTTACGAGAAAACGGACCCTCAAATAACTGAGCTTGATAATTCCGATCAGAGGTCCTGTGGGACCGGGTCTTCTGTGCAGGATCTTGGAGATGAGATCCAGCTCGTGAGTGGCAGGAGGCCTCGAGAAGGACTTACGTTTCCTCGGCTGGCAACCCTCGCTTGTGCCCTGCCTGACTTGCGTGCAGGCGTCCTGCTAAGCACGGTCCCTGCCTTGTCTCGTCCTCAGAGGGCTCTGCAGAAGGCCCGGTTGCTCTCGGACAAGCAAGCTGGCAGGGTTGAGGAGCATGCCTGAGGTCGTAGGCCCCAGAGGTGTGCGGGCATGGTGCGCCCATCGCCATGCGATGCCACGTGGCGCCCACGCGCTCAGCCCCACCCGCAGTCACTGCAGCTGTGAAAGGAGTGGGGTGCTGAGACCCGCGAGGTGCTTTGCTGAGGGTGAGCGTCTGAGAAACGCTGCTGGTGGAAGGGGTGGGAGAGGGGGTAGAGGGGAGAAGATGAGGGCTAGACAGGGCAAGGTTGTGATAACGTGTACAGTATTCCCAACTGGACTGGTCTGAGGTGTACTTCATGTGTAAAATCCTCTTTACAATCCAAATGATGTTATAGCAATCGAATGTATAAAAAAATAATAATATTAAATTTTTAAAAAAAGGAAAGAAAAACATTACTGGGGCATTCTTTCAGATTAAAGACAAAGCCTATGATAGTCTCAGGTCAAGTGACCTCAGACATGAAAATCCCAGGAACAGCTGGCCCAGCCAGGAGGACTGGGTCGTCTGTGCCGGTGAAGAGCTCACCGTAGGCCCTCTGTCTTCCAGATGTGATGGATGTAGCCCTGGTCGCCCCATGATGCCTGGTTAGCCTCGTGCAGCGTGGATAACACTGTCGTCATCTGGAACGCCGTGAAGTTCCCAGGTCTGGGGTCTTCTCCAACTGGTCCAGGGTGGAAACAGGCTGCCCCCAGGGGGCACCGCCGGCTGCTAGGCGCCGGGCTTTGTCCCCTTCCCCCTTGGTGGCAGCAAGTGTATCTAGGCAATAACCCAGTTCTGTTTTCTTTATCATTACTTTTGATTAAGGTTTGAAAAGCGTGCCTCAGCTTGGGAGGGTGGCGCCTGGGCGACCGGCACTGGGGACCCGGGGTTCCCTAGGGGCTGCATTCACCTCCCACCCCGAGCTCTGGCCTCCGCTCAGCTGCCGTCTCCTCTGTGAAGTCCTTGAGCAGATGTGGGCCGACACATACCCAGTTTTGCAAAAGACGAATGTTTTTACTCATTGTGTTTAAGTCACGACAGATGGCATGCCTGGCAGAGTCCTGCAGTTTCGTAACTAGTGAGATACCGCCCCGTGTCCAGGCTGTATTTGGAGAGTCTCTCCTCACGGGCTAAAATTCATCAGGGACTTGGATCCAAGTCACCTTAACTCAAAGCCACCTGCATGCATGGGGACACTTGGTCTGGCCACGGCAGGGACAGCTTTAGACTGGCGTAGCATTTGCACTAGAGATCTGTAAGCAGTCTCCGTGCGCGCCTTGTTTTCAGCATGAAGTCCAAAAGGCCCCCTCTGCCCACAGCTGCGCCCTGAACTGTTAGGCCTGCACGTTATCAGGGAGGCACATCGGAGGACCGATGCCGTAGCCCAGGTGGGCACAGACTTCAGCCTTACACAGGACTGCCTGCTGCAGGCAGGGCACGGGGCACAGCCGCCAGCTGCACCCCCAGCTGCTTGCTCCTCTGGGGGTGTGCATGGCCTCAGCCTACCAGTGGTAGCTGGAGCGGAGGGAAACTCCGCAGTACCTACCTCTTCGGTGTAGTCACTTCTCCGAGTCGTGTTTGTCTTGGTGGAGATCACGTTAGGGGGCTCTGTGCCGGGTGAGGGCAAGTCCAGGTGGACCCCTGAAGTCCCTTCTCAGATATCTGGCCCGTGGCCCGTGGACTGCAGCTCACGCGCTCTGTGTGAAGCCTTGTTTTCCCCTAGGGAACGCCTGTCCACATTTCTTTCACTTCACAGAAATTCTAGCTACTCTCAGGGGTCATTCCGGCTTGGTGAAAGGGCTGACGTGGGACCCCGTTGGCAAGTACATCGCCTCGCAAGCCGACGACCGCAGCCTGAAGGTGTGGAGGACGCTGGACTGGCAGCTAGAGACCAGCATCACCAAGCCTTTCGACGAGGTAACTGGGGACGGCTAGAGGGGCAGCTACCCCAGCCCTCCTGACCTTCATGCACAGAGGGGGCTGGCCACGGATTGTTCCCTGTGGGGCCACGTACAGAGCAGGGCCTGAACAGACGCACTGAGGTTCTCTGAAATGGGCGCGCCGGCCCTAATAATTGGATTATAAACATCTTTTATTTCTGAAATAAAATGTCCAGCTTCGAAGTGAAAAAGATTTGCAGGTTATAGAGCCCAAAGAGAACCTTGGGAAGTGCTGCACCATTGTGTCGCCGGCTTCCTGCCACAGGCGTGGACGACACTATTCCTTGCCATGAGGAGTTGACACCGAGCCACAGCTTTCAGGGTGGGGGACGGGTGGAGGAGGCTGGCCCTCGTTTGTCCTGACTGCTTGTGGCTGTGCCTGGCCACGTCCCCTCTGCAGCCGTGCCAGCTTCTTCCTCAGGTGGAGTTAGGGGTACATTAGAGTCTGCAAATGTTGGAGACAACTGTGGTAACCCCTGTGGTATCTTATGATCTCTTTCTCTATTTGAGTTCTAACTTTATATGGAATCAGAGCTCAAGATCACTGCTTTTCATTAGACATCGAGCACCTACCATGTTTAAGGCATTGCTAGGTGAGGAAATAAAGTGGGCAGAGAGGGGCCTCTCTCCCCCAAGCCCTACAGCCCTGAAAGAACGATAAGCGGACACGCACGTCAGTCGTGGGTGGTGATGGCGTGTCCAGAGTGTGCAGAAATGGCCCCAGAGGAGCGATTGCCTGAGGAGGACTTCTCAGAGCAGGGGACAAGAGTGAATTTTGCAGGAAGAATAGGTCAGATGGGGAGGAAAATGAAAATCAAGTATTCAAATCCCCACAACATTTGCAGACTCTAATGTACCCATAACTCCACCTGAGGAAGAAGCTGGCACAGCTGCAGAGGGACATAGCCAGGCACAGCCTATAAGCAGTCAGGACAAATGAGGGCTAGCCTCCTCCACCCGTCCCCCACCCAGCTCTGGCTTAGTTATAAGAGTTTTCACCTTTCTTAGTCTGGTCCCTCTTTGCCTGTACCTGCCTGGTACAGGTGACATGGGCTGTTTTGCCTTCTGGAATTCTTCAAGGCTCCAGCTACCAGGCAGTGGGGGTGTCGTGAGTGGGGCTCCTAGGGCCTGCTCCAGGACTGTCTTGAAGGCCAGTGAGAGTTGCCAGTGCTCCTCAGCCTCTGGGTGGCCCCATCGTGCTTGGTGGTGTGCGGCCTGGACCGGGAGTTAAGGCAGGTGATGCCGCTGTGCCCTAGTCCTGTCCTCTGCAAGCCCTGCAGGTCTTACCCCTAAGTCTTCAGGGCTGCCCCAGGCCAGCTTGAGCTTCAGGAGGCCGGCTTTGGACCCCAGCTCATCTCACTGAGCAGGAAGAATGAAGTGAAGGGTGCTCTGCTGGTCCCTCAGTTCAGGCCCGGCGACTGCCTTTCTGCTGGGTGTTTTACAGTGGAAAGGACTGGGACAAACCTCTTCTCCTTTTCAGGGGGCCTCACCCTCTCTCCAGGTGAGGAGAGAGGCTCAGGAAAACAGGTAGTGCCTCAGGGTCACTGGCCTGTGACCCTGCACCACAGGCCCAGCCAGGCGCCCGAGTGTCAGCAGAGCTCTGTCTCCTCTGCTGCTTTTCACATGGATGCTCTGCAGACATCACATGGTGGGGTGACAGGTGCTGTGCGGAAGAATCAGGTCAGTGGCCACATAGACGTGGCCCTTGCCAAGCTGAAGGTTCTGAGAGGTGGACTTCGTGCAGATCCCCTCAAAGCCTGTACTTCCCGTGCTGTCACTCGTTCAGCTCTTGTGGGGAAGTAGAGGATGCTGCAAACTCATTTGACAAAGAACCCTTCTTGTCGGGCCATCTGGAGAGACCAGAGTGACAGCTGGCAGTGTAGCCAGAAGTTCAGGGTGCACACTTCACCGTCGTACGTTTGTAAACCAGAGTTTGACTTGGTTCATGAGGGCCGCAGCTTTGCTCACGAGGTTAGCCTGGAGCTCGTTTCAAGTGCAGGTGTTTCTTTCAGTGTGGAGGGACGACCCATGTGTTACGGCTCAGCTGGTCACCCGACGGGCATTACCTGGTGTCTGCCCACGCCATGAACAACTCCGGCCCCACCGCCCAGATCATCGAACGGGAGGGCTGGAAGACCAACATGGACTTCGTCGGGCACCGGAAAGCCGTGACTGTTGTGGTGAGTGTGCTCGGCCTTGGGAAGTCCTGGCTGGCTGCTGGCAGCGCTCGAGGTGGGCTCCCGCAGTGGCCTGCTGCCCTCACGGCTTGAGAGTGCCGAGCTCCCTCTGGGAGCCTCCCTGAGACCGGGTCACGTGGGAACCAAAGTAACAGGCTGCAGGGCCCAGCCGCGTGGATTCTCATTTCATTTTAATACTGTCTTTAAGTATTTTTAAACTCATTTGACAAAATAGAATACATGCATGTTTTGCTGGCAGACTTTCACATGGTGGGTATCACCCACGCCAGTCTGGGGCTGGGGGTATTGTAGCTGCACACCGACCTTCTACCCCCCGGGCCCAGCACATGCCCCTCACCTGGCTCCAGTGAGTGCAGGTGTGGTCCGGGTGCCCCAAGGGCCGTGCTCACCCCACGGCCAGCAATGGTGAGTCGGAGCAGCCAGGCCGCCTGGGGGTGCCCGCGTCCTGTCCTGAGTTGGTGCGGCCCACCCGCTCTTGATGTGAGGATAAGGGGTGCCAGAGACGGGAGCTGCTCCTCGCCTCTCGGGCTCAAGGGAGCTTCTGGCCACTTCTTGTACGCTTGTGGATGACTTTAATGGAAGAGTGGCCCGAGGTGCCCAAAGCCCACTGTGAAGTAGCAGCAGATAATCTATGAGAACCGGGATTTTCTCCACACTGGGACAACCAAAGGCAGCGAGTAGATCAGTGGGCTATGGCACTAAACAGGGTCATCCGGGATCCGGGTCAGAGCGGGCTCCTCGTGGCCTGTGTTTACATGGGTATAATAAATAAGACTCTCACGTTGTACCTGTCATGTCAGTTTTATACAAATAAATAAATCACTACTTTGTTCGTATTGGAGCCCGCGTAGAACTTTGTTTGAAACGAGCACCTTGTTGCCGAGACGCTCGGAAGCCACTGCTGCCCCGTTGGTCGGTGCTCCCCCCGCTGTGCTCCTGTGGTCCTGGCGGCCACCTGCAGGGCACTTCCCTGAGGGGCCCGTGGAACTCCTGAGGCCCGCCAGCCCCTGGGCGGCAGCGGAGACTCCAGCCCAGGGCACACGCCTCCAGGTGCCACGTGCCGCAGCCCCCCCCCCTCCCCCCGGCCATTCCTGCCTCCTCCCAGGCCGAATGACACAAGGATTCCTTAAGGATTCCAAGAGCTCCCGTACCTCGCAGTCCAGGAAGGCGGCTGGGAGCTCGCGTGTACTCCCAGCCCTTCTACAAGCGACAGCCAGGCTACCCTGGGGGGGCTCCCGCACTAAGCAGCCCGTCATGTACCTTAGTAACTGCTGTGGGCGCCTGGCCCAGGTCGAGCCCTCGGGCGGAGCGGATCTGTGCTAGACAGCTCTGCACAGCTCACGGTGGCTGTCTACCAGTGGGAGGGGTTACAGTGAGTCAGACCTCGAGTGACCAGGTCCGTGTCCCGGAGGCCCCCTGCAGGCTTGGATTCTTCTAAGCCCCCTCCCCAGGCCAGGAGGAAAGGAGAGGGCCACTTTCCATTTCTCCCACCCCACTCACATGCTAGCTCGAGATGAAGAGTTCGGTAGAGCCAGCTGCCACCCACAGTCACCACTGGCTCATCTGGTGACTGCACTGCTCTCTGACACCCCCAGTCCCCCTCTCTGTCCCTCGTGGAGGGTCGTCCAAGCCGTTCTGAGCATAAGATCACGAGCGCTCAGTGCCTGGGCCCTGAGAATGTCTGCAGAGGACTCCCACGAGCGGGCTGCGACTCGGGTCTGTTTCCGACGTTTGGGTGTGGGGGACATGCCGACGCTTGATCATTAATTACCTGAACATTTGTTATTTGGCTTTAGAAATTTAACCCCAAAATCTTCAAAAAGAAGCAGAAGAACGGGAGTTCCGCGAAGCCCAGCTGCCCGTACTGCTGCTGCGCGGTGGGCAGCAAGGACCGCTCGCTCTCTGTCTGGGTGAGCCACCTCCTGCGCTGGGCTGCGGGGCGGGCAGTGTGGGCTGAGGGGCCGTGAGACCCGTGCCTCCGCGACGCGCCTCCCGAGGGGTCCTGAGGATGAGCGTTCTCCCTCAGGTCTTTTAAGGAAGGGGAAGGTACCTCCTACTCTGGGTGGTGCTCGGTGGACTCTGCCATGCTGGGCTCAGCCCTCTGGAAGCCCGTAGGCGCTCCTGCTTCCCCGGGGGCCACGCCGAAGGCTGGACCTGACCCCAGCCAGAGCAGCTCTGTGCCCAGACTCGGGCAGCACCTCAGTGAACAGTGCTGTGGTTGGCATGTCATGTTTGCTTCCCGCTGGGAAAAGTTTCGTGTTGGGGACCAGAAGGTGGCGTCATGGTTACATCGTTGGATTTCCACATAGTTGACTGCAGTTTGAGTCCCTGACCCAGTGGCTTAGATCTGCTGCTGGGCGTGTGTGCGTGCATGTCCAAAATCCCGAGTGGAGAATGGAGGAGAAGGGATTATTGCATGGCCATCCCCCCAGGGAGGTGATTTCTTGCTTTCTGTCTCTCTCTGGCAAGCGCATGTGCCCTACAGCAAAAATCTCTCTCAAATAAAAAAGAAAGAAAATGTATTTGTGTTGGACCAGCACTGTCGCCAGATCCCACATGGCTGACTGCCATTCAAGTCCCAGACCTGTAGGCTTGAGAGACATGTCAGGCACGTGTGTGGGCGTGCGTGACTGGGGTCCTGGAGGAGGGAGAGATGGAGGAGGAGGGATTGCAGCACAGCCGTTCTCCATGAGGGATGCTTTCTCCACTGCTCTGTCTGTCTCTCTGTGGTGAGCGCATGTGCTCTCGGCAAAAAAAGGAAAATCTTCCTGTTGACATCTGACATTTATAAAGCATATCCACCTGAAAGATATACAGCTCAGAGAATTGTCCTAGATCTTAACACCAGTGTCTCCACAGCCCAGCACACTCCTCGTCTCTGCCTGGTCTCGGTCCCACCCCCCTGTCAAGGCAGTCACTCTAACGACGTGTCACGTTAATGTTGCCTGTTCTCGTACACTGTCAGTTCCGTTGTGCAGTGTTTATTATTTTTGGCATCTTGAGTGTCTTTCCCTTGGCATAATGTCTCCGAGACCCGTATGTGTGTAACAGTTACTCGTTCCTTATCGCCGCGCCTGTCCTACCATGTCAGTACACTGCTGTTTGTCTGTTTGCTCTCCTATCGCTGGTCATCAGGGAGGTGACAGCTTTGAGATAGTGTGACTGACACTGGTCGGGCATCTTCTTATAAATCTTTCTGTGAACATGTGTTTCCATTCCTTTTGAGTATATATGTAAGAGTAGAATAACTGAAATTAAAAGACAAACAAAAAATAGCACCAAGCATTGGCCAGGATGTGGGTAGTTGGAACTGATACATTGCTGAGGGGTGTTTAAGGTGATCCGAGCACTTTGGAAAAGCGTTTGGCAAGTCAGTCTAGTGGATCAAAGGAGTTGTATCCCACACGGCTGATCACAGTTCATACCCCGGCCTCTGTGACTTGAGAAACACCAGGTGTGTGTACATGCATGAATGTGTGCCCCAAATCCCAGCAGCATGGAAAAATGGAGGAGAAGGGATTGCAGCGTGGCTATGCCCTTCTGGAGGTGCTTTCTCCCTCTTCCCCCCACACCTTCTGGCAACTTGAATAAAAGAAAGCATCTGGCATTTTCTAAAGCTAAGCATAATGGCCCAGCAGTTCCACTCCCGCGTGTACACCCAAGACAAGTGCTTATGCCCACCATAAAAGCCATGCAGAATTTTCCCTGGCTTGCCTTCTTTCTGTCATAGCTAGCACCTCCCTCTCCCTGTCCATTTAAGCCCATGGGCAGGGCCGTGCATCTCATGCCCCTCACTAGACGGCGGTCCTTGAGAGACAGCCGTTCCACGCTTCTCCATACCCCTTCCGTCCTCACTCCTTGCAGCTGCTTCTCTGCAGGCGCTCAGCGCCGGGTGACGGTGAGACCCGGAGAGCCAGAGCTGGAGTCTCTAAGTTAGAGCTCCTGAGAGGTCCAGTTCCCATCTGCAGAGGCTGACCCTCCGTGACCTCAGGCCATCTGGTTACACCGGGCAAGCAAGAGACAACCCCATTGCCGTGAGGGAAGCGGCCCTGCCTCAGAGTGGAGGTGCTTCCTCGTGTCAGCCTGTGGAATGTCTGGCGAAGCAGGGACCAGCAGATGGCGTGATGGTTACGCTGCTAGACTCCCGCATAGTAGACCACAGTTTGAGTCCTGGATTCAGCGACTTGGTGCTTGTGTGTCTGTGCCCAAGATCCCAAGAAGAGTGTAGGAGAAGGGATTGTGGCCTGGCCATCCCCCTAGGGAGTGATTTCTCGCTTTAAAAAAAAAAAAAAAAAAAAAAAGTTTGATGACGCGACATGAGCACACATTAAATTTATTTTTTAATTCAAAAATATTTTTCTCAGTAGGTGGAGTGGATTTACAGTTACAGGTTTGGGGCCGGCAGGCAGCATGGTGGATAGGGGCGTTGGACTCCCACATGGCCAACTGCAGTATGAGTCCTGGACCTGATGACTTGCTTTCTCACTTTTCCTCTTCCCTCTTGCTCTGTCCTTCTCTGGTCAAATTAAAATAAGTAAATACATATAGTTAAATAAAGTAATTCTTTAAAAATAAGGAAGGAAAGAAAGAAAGTTAGTTGTAGGTTTGAAGGTTATCCTCTCGTTGCATGTATGGGTTTGTTGCAGAGAAATCTATTGTTGTGGGAACCAGCAGTTAGCGTAATGGCTATGTCGCTGGACTCCCACGTAGTCGACCATGGTTCGAGTCCCGGACCCGGTGGCTTAAACTCACGCCGGGCGCCTGTGCGTGCATGCCCAAATTCCCAGGAGGAGAATGGAGGAGAAGGGATTGCGGCGTGGCCATCCCTCCTGGGGGGTGATTTCTCGCTTTCTGTCTTTCTGGAGAGCGCATACACCCTATATCAAAAACCTCTCAAAAATTTTTAAAAAGAAAGAAATCTAGTGTGTACACTGTGATTTGCTTTTCCTTTGCTCACTGTTCGTGTAACACCCCTCCTAGAACCTGAGCCTCATGCCCTATTAGGCAGTTTCAGGCATTCCTTCCTGGCTTCCCAGCCCGGGGCACATTCACAGTTCTGCAGCCGAAACACCAGACAGTGGTGCTCACGCCGTAGGATGCTGAGGCCACTGGGGCACACAGGCTCCGGGTTTCAGGGCGTGCGTGGGCACGTCTCTGGAAGCAGAGGCAAGGCTCTTTTTTCTGGAAGAGGAGTTTGGGTGGGGGCAGGATTCCAGGTAGCTCAGACTCTGGCCTTTCCCAGGACGAGGGTGGCCACAGCTCCTCCTTACCTACACAGGGGTCCAGGCTGCAGGTGGGAGACCCTAACAACACCCTGAGCGCCGGCCTTCGGGGGGAGCGTGTCTCATCTAGCCCCCCATCCTGCGACTCCGAGCCTGTCGTAGGGTGGCCAGACACTTGTGTATGAGCGATGGCCACGGGGTCGGTGTGAGCTAGCATTGGAGCCACCAGGCAGTGACAGGCACATGGTGAGCACTGCGCAGCCATCAGGAAAGGGTCTCACGGCGTAGCGGCCATTCTCGGACTGTGGTAAAGGGCAGGCAGACACAGGCTGTTGTACAGTGGTGCCAGATGAGACACCATGTGAGGAGGCTCTAGGTTCACGTTCAGGGCTTCCTTGAGCACACCAAGCACACACACACGCCCACGCCTGTGATCGGGGCTGGCTGAAATGCGAGATGGAGCCATACATCGAGACCCTGTTAGGGTGCTCTCCCTCCGTCTGTCTCATTCGTGGAAAAAATAAATAAACTTTAAAAAAAAAAGAAAAAAAGGCAGATAGAACCATGTCCTTTATTTGGAAGAATAAAATAAGTATTTGCCCAAGATAGACCAGAAGAAACATATTCCTCAATGTATTAACCGTAGCTGACTTTGAGTCTGGATTACGGGTGACTCTCTCCCTGGTCTTGGTGTTTCCGTACCATCTTTGTGTAAGTGGTGACAGCACACCTCGGAGAGATGAGTTCCAGAGCTCCGCAGGCCCAGAGAAGGTGTGCTTTGTTCTCCAGGGCCAGCTCCTTCCCTGCCCAGGCCACGGCATCCTGTCCTCCGCTCCGTAGAGCTCTGAGCCCCATCCTGGGCCGCCTCTGCTCAGATCCTAGCCTTCCAGAACCCCCCACTCTGCCCTGTCCGTGGCTGGTTGTCCACGTATCAAGCCTTCTCTCCTGCAGCCCACCGTGAGCCGTGCTGACGGGATCACCTTGAGAGACTTCTTTCGGGCAGGCTTGGGTCCCCGCAGTCGGGTTTGCTGTTTGTCTGGGTAGTGTGGCATATACCCCCATGCCAGCAGCCTGACCGAGCTTCTAGGCTGAAGGCGTTACCTGAGCCAGGCGCACAAACAGCAGTCTTCAGGGTTCGCGTAACCTTTACTGCTTCTTCCCTTCCAGCTCACGTGTCTGAAGCGGCCTCTGGTGGTCATCCACGAGCTGTTTGACAAGTCCATCATGGACATCTCTTGGTAAGGTGGAGCCGGTCTTGGTGCGCAGGCTGGGGAAGGGAGAAGCCACACCGGGGCCCTCCCGGGTGTGACTGGGGCCGGGTGGCCAGTGGGTTCGCGCCAGGCACCGTAGCCGGCACAGACCCCAGGGTGGTGTGTGCCTAGAGCCTGCCGTGGGGAGGATGTGCCGTCCCGGATAGCATTTGCCCTTGGAAGATGCGTTCTTAGGCAGACGGGAATTTGTCTGCAACAAGGACAACGGGGGTGGTCCTGGTGAGGCCCCGCTTGACTGTCGTTATGTGAACCGTGTCTGCTTGGGCCTGGAGCAGACACATTCTGCTTCTCAGCCACTTTGTTGGATGGACACTCCCTGAAGTGCTTTTTTCAATGGTTTCCCAAATACGATGAATAAAATTCTTATAAGACATATGCTAAGGGAGGCTTTGTACGAGTACTTAGAATGAAAGGGTGCCAGGCCCTCTGGGACAAAATTGCCACCCCCGAGCCTTCGGCCACCCAGGGAACCAAGGGTCTCCATTGTCTGCCTAGAGCGCTGAGGGTGGCCCCAGGACGTGGGGTCCACCTCAGGTGCTCGCGGCCAGACGGCTGACGGCCGGCTTTTCCAGGACCCTGAACGGGCTGGGCATCCTGGTGTGCTCCATGGACGGCTCCGTGGCATTTCTCGACTTCTCCCAGGACGAGCTAGGAGACCCCTTGAGTGAGGAGGAGAAGGTAAGCTGGTCGCCCGTGTACTGCCAAGTGCGTTGGGGCCGCGGAGGTAGCCATGACAGCTCTGAGAGCCACCTGGGATTAGACGCTCTTCTCATGGGACACACAGACACAGCGATCCCCAAGGCATAGATGTCTGTAGGCTGCAGCCCTTACCCCCTTTACAGAATTCCACAGGAGCCTGTTGGGGGCCATCCGGGTGTCATGCTGGTTGGGGAGGCTGGATCCCACAAGGCCAGCTGCGCAGCTCAGGTCTCAGGCCTGGCGGCCCGGAAAACACCCAGTGTGTGCGTGCACACCTGACATCCCGAGACAAGAGTGGAGGGGAAGGACTGCAGCATGGCCATCCGCTCCCAGGGGTGATTTCTCACTTTCCCTTTCCTCAACAAGCACACACACCCTGTGGCAAAAATCTAAACAAAGAGGACAAAATTGAGGGCATCTCTCCTTGAGATGCTAAGAGGCCACCCCCCGGCAGGCTTCCACCCTGGGAGAGCGCTGGGGTGACTCCACGTCACCTCCCCACTGTACGGACACCAGCGAGCACGGTAGTGATGCTGGGCGTCCACCACGGACTTTACAGCAGGGGCTCCAGGCTGTGCATTCTGCATAATTTTTTCACTTAAATTGCACAAAACTCTTGAAGTCAAGGCTCTTCTTATTCTAGATCTGTGAGGTAACTAAGCCTCAGAAAATAGCACAGCCCGTGGCCAGGACCATACATGGCCCTTAGTAGGAGGACAGAAGTGTGAACCCAGCCAGCTGTGGGGCTGGCCCCACCCCGTGCTCTGCAAGGGCTCTGGGAAGGTTCTGCTTTACCTGCCCTCGACTCAGGTGTTGTGTCAGCCTGGTGCTCTTCATTTCGTTGAAGCCAAGGTCATTCCACTGTTCAGCACAGACCGTAGGGCAGGTGTTTTCATGCTGGCTGTCTCGCTCAGTGCCATCCCCAGCTGGGCAGGGCATGAGACCTCAGCAGAGCCGTCTAGTCTGATGGGCAGAGGGCAGGTGCAGGGACGAGAGCCTCCTCAGGGCCCTCCTGTTCTCAGAGCAGGAGAGGCCACGCTGCAGCCGGCACAGGCCTTGCCAGCGCTTGGTGGGACGTACTAGGAGGAGCTCCGTGCCCTCTGAATGACACTAGTGCTGCAGAAGTGCCCTCTTACGTTACTGCGCACATAAAAGCCCAGGTTGGGTTTCTGTTTTTTCGACTGTATCTAGAAAGGGGCCTGGCTCCCCCAGTCACTTTTCATTGAAGAAACGAGTATCTGAGTGGCCTCAGGTCTTCCTCCCACCTTGTCCGTGTCACCAGGGACCATGGGAATCAAGCCCATCTAGCGTACGGCCTCCCAGACCACAGGTGGAGACCCTGTGTTGGAGGGACACTGGAGAAGTCTCAGCCCAAGCCTGAATTGTGGCTCACGGTTCCAGGGCATGGATGCAGGAGAGACGGGGCAGGAGCCGCAACAGGGAGACAGGGCGGTTCCTGGCACCTGTAGGCCCCACAGGAACGAGTCCCAGGAGCTATCCCGAAAAGGCGCCTCCCACCCCGTGTGCAGCAGGGTCCTGAGCGGAAGGCGTATGGGTCACTGCACAGGCCCACTGGTCTGCTCCTCGGCACAGTTACGAGCACCGGTCTTACGGTGTGCTGCTCTGCTGGGGCTCCCGCTGAGCTCGTTATGGCGCGGGACTGGCAGGCCTCAGGCCAGCGAAGGGGCAGAGCAGGTGTCCCCAGGCCTGCCGAGCCGAGCCTTCCCTTGCTCTCAGCAACACCATCAGCAAGCTCGTGGGCCCTCGGCCCTCGGCACCGGTGTCTGCTAACAAGGACAGTGAGAGCAGACCTTTGGTCCCAGGGCCTGATTTCCGAAGAGTATGTGAAGTGCTCACCGTGGTATCGTGTCAGCCTGGTGCTCTTCATTTCGTCGAAGCCAAGGTCATTCCACTGTTCAGCACAGACCGTAGGGCAGGTGTTTTCATGCCGGCTGTCTCGCTCAGTGCCATCCCCAGCTGGGCAGGGCAGGAGACCTCAGCAGAGCCGTCCAGTCTGATGGGCAGAGGGCAGGTGCAGGGACGAGAGCCTCCTCAGGGCCCTCCTGTTCTCAGAGCAGGAGAGGCCACGCTGCAGCCAGCACAGGGGCTCACAGGCCGTGTCTCTCCCACCCCTCTCCTAGAGCCACATCCACCAGTCCACCTATGGCAAGAGCCTGGCCGTCATGGCTGAAGCCCAGCTCTCCACGGCCGTCATTGAGAACCCCGAGATGCTCAAGTACCAGCGCAGGCAGCAGCAGCAGCAGCAGCTGGACCAGAAGAGCACCACGGCCAGGGAGACGGGGTCCGCTGCCTCCGTCGCCGGCGTTGTCAACGGGGAGAGTCTGGAAGACATCAGGAAGGTGAGGCTGCAGCCCAGCGCGCTGGAGATGTGGGCACGTGCCCAGGGGCAGGGCGAGGGGAGCAGGCAGGTGGTACGTGACGTGATAGCCTGGATCTGGCATGGAGGTGAGGTCGCAGGCAGAGTGGGAGGAGGATGTGTGCTGAGCCAGGGCAGGCGGTCCTGTTGCCCACAGTTGTCAACGGCCTCCTTGTCCGGGGTGCCCCGGGTGAGGTCTCTTGTAGCTCTGCTCTAAACCTGAACCTGCCAGCCTTGCTAGGAAATTCTGGGTGCCGGGAACAGTGGGTTTCAGATTCTGCTCTGGGCTCCCTTTCTTCATCTGGAACCCCAAATGTTTCATGGGGGGTTGGAAGTGGGGCAGGAACAGGGTAGGAAATAACGATGTCACCCCAGGAGCTTAAACCATCTCCAGAAGCTTGGTGTCCAGGGGCCAAGGGGCAACTCGCACCCCCCTGGCAATTCAGGAATACTGTGTGGTGGAGCCGTAGTTATGGGCCTCTAGTGGAAGAAAGGGCTCTGTGATGGAAGACACTTGGAAATCACTGGCGTGGTGACGCGGGGCTCCGTCCTCCAGCTCCTGGCGGGGTGGGCAGAACCTGGGCGGGCCTGTGGTGCTGAGAGAGGGTGCTTGGGCCTGGGAGCTTTTTGTCTCTGTCTCTGTTCTCTGCTGTGCGGGAGGTCGGGTACATACCCTCAGTTTGTCCTTTGTTTGAGCAGCTTGGTTTTAACTGTCCTAGAAAGACTACCACAAGGGACACTTGAATAAATTTCCTAGGACCGGCCCCATAGCCTGGTAAAGAGCCAGATCCACACGATCGACCGTGATCTAGTCCCTGCCCTCGTGGCTTAGGAAACATGCTGGGGTGTGTGCCCGCGGCCCACGTCCAGGCAGAATGGAGAAACGAGGGAGAAGGGACTGTCGTGTGGCCACACCCCATTGGCAGTGCTTTCTTCCTCCTTCTGTCTCTCACTGTCTCTCTCTCTCTCTCTCTCTTTGGCGAGTGCACTTGTCCTCTAACAGTTAAAAAAAAGTACATTTCTGGGGGCCGGCAGGTTGCACGGTGGTTAACGGCACTGGCCTCCCAGATGACCGACCACAGTCGAGTCCCAGACCTGGCAGCTTGCTTTCTCACTTCTCTCTCTCTAGTCAAATTAAAAAAATAAGTAAGTAAATAAATAAAGCTAAATAAAATAATTATTTTTTTAAAAAGTACATTTCCTTGAAAGCTTTATTTTTTTTTAAGCCCACTATATTAAGGTATAATTGGCATACCAAAAGCAGAACATATTGGGTACAACTTAATAAGTCTGACACCAAGGACAAATTCTGCACGATACCACTTTCTTGAGGGCAAAGATGGCCACACAGAAGCAGAGTGGAAAGGTGGGTGCCAGGGGCTGGGGGGAAATAAAATGGGGAAGTATTAGTGTCGGTGTCAGTCATGCAAGGACGGTGGATCTCACACTAACTCTTCTTACCACAAAAAGAAAAGCTTCGTTTATATTTGTATTCTTTGTGGTTGGCAGAAACTTTCTCATTCACTTTTGTGACTCTGTTTTGCCAGAATCTGTTGAAGAAACAAGTTGAGACCCGGACGGCAGACGGTCGGAGGAGAATCACCCCTCTCTGCATAGCACAGCTGGACACCGGGTACTCATTCGTTCACCGAGCTTTCTGGGACCTTGTCTGGGAAGGTCTTCCTCTCTCTCTTCACCAGCTAGCACTTCCCAGGCTCTGGGGCTACCTTGACTCGTAGACTATGAGAACAAGAGAGTTGAACCCAGCTTCCAACCAGCCTCGGTCCTGCACTTCTCCCAGGGTCCTTGACTCGTGCCCAGGGCAGGGGAGAAGTTGGGGCAGGCCACAGACCAGGGCGCCTTCTCAGGGCCAGTGCATCTGCCATGCTTCACTGGGGCACTCGGGGATACAGGAAAAGCGGTCGGGCTGATTGGTTTTCTTTTTTTTCTTTTTTCTTTTTTTTTTTCCTTCTATGATGTTCTTTTTGTGGTTTTGAAATTACACATACACGGGCTAGCAGGTGATGTGGAGATAAAGGCACCTGGGTCCCACATAGCCAACTGCACAGTTCGAGTCTCAGACTCAGCAGCTTGAAAAACACGCCAGGTGCATCTGTTCGCATGCCCAAATGCCTAGAGGAGAATGGAAGAAAAGGGATTGCAGCGTGGCCATCCCCCCGGGGGTGATCTGTCACTTTCCCTCTCTCTATCTCTCTGCAGCAAACACACACACCCCGTAGCAAACTACAAAGAAGAAAAGAAAAGAACTATTCACATACATTGTTGAAAACTGAAATAGTAGTGAAAGTCCCAGGAATACAGACATTATTCACTATCCAGTCTCCCAGCTATGATCCCTGTCCACACCTGATACCTGTACTTCCCGACTTCTTCCCCACTTGCCATTGTATCTTCACTGTTCCTCCATGTAATAAACCATCCTCCGAAGCATTTGCTTGCTGATTACCCAGGCGCCTGTCCTGTGAACGCACTACCGTTTACCTAACCAGCCCTTCACTGCGGGCGTGGAGTCGCTGTCCCGTTGTTCTGGTTGTAAATGATCTCTGAGCACACCTGACTGCTCCCTCAGGGTAATTCCTGGAAGCGGAATCCTGGGCAGAAGGATGGAGGGGCACTGACTTGCGGGGAGCAGGGGTAGCGCAGACTCACGCCGGATGCTACAGTTTCAGCCTCTGTAGTCAGGCTTGCCTTTGCGCTGGCCTCTCTCCCTAAGACGGTGTGCTCATTGAAAGGATGGTCAGGCCCTGTGGGAAGGAAATACACACTGCCCCCAGCACAGCTCTGGGTTTTATACTCTTAGCCGATGGCTCAGGGCAGCAGGAGGCCCTTCTCGGACATTGCCACGGTGCATTTTGCAGTTGTCGTTCATGAATCGTTCCAACCACTGGCTCATACAGCGTGCTTATTTGGCCTCCTGTCAGGTGTGCCGGCTCTGCGGCCCCAAGAGGCAGATGCCTGGCTGGGTGGGGCCAGAGCGGAGTCTCTTGACTCCTCCCAGAGAAGTGATTTTTCCTTTGCCTAAGCCCGTTCCCCATCTTGAAACTGCAAGTGTCAGGCCACCTGATCCCGCTTATTAGGACCAAGTGAGCTCAAGTGGGCGCATTTGCTTTGAGCTCTACTGCCTCTAGGAGTGAGGCAGGAGGCGGTGCGGTTTCGTCTTGTGGATCCTTTTAAGAGCCCTTACCTGGTGGGGAGGCACAGGAGGTAGGTGGCATCCCAGCTGGCCTTGAGAAAGCTTTCTGCCACACACACACATTTCCAGCACTAAGACTTGATCCTTTCTATCCTTTAAAGACATACTCACCCTCCCAAGTCCCATATTCAAACAGGTAACAATAGGAGTAGTAATTATTAGTTTAGTTAAGAAAGAAATGAAAAAGCACAAATATTTAAGGTAGTTGTAGGTGGAAAATTAGCACAGATGTAGGGTAAATTAAAAGGATGAGGTCTGGTTCCATGGTCTAGTGGTTAAGGCAGCCAGATCCCACAAGGCCAACCACAGTTCGAGTCCCAGACCCAGCAGCTTGAGAAGCAGTCTGTGTGTGTGTGTGTGTGTGTGTGTGTTTGCCCAAATTCCGATAGGAGAGAGGGAGACAAGTTTGCAGCATGACCATTCCACATGGGGTGCTCTCTCTCTCTGTCTCCTTGTTTTTCTCTGGCAAGTGCATATGCCCTCTATCCAAAAAAAAAAAAAAAAAAAAAAAAAGATAAGAGACTTTTTTACTGAATTCTATGTAGATCAGTTTGAAAGTAGATGATATTTAAGAAAACAAAATGGCTGAAAACTGAGGAATTACTGTAGAAGAAACAAAGGATACTATAAAAGAGCCAGCCCATTAAAGCCACCAAACTGTAAAGACTTCACAGGGACATTGTAACAAACCTTTTTTTTTTTTTTTTTTTTTTTTTGGTAGAAGTTTTTGCCTTAGGCGTGTGTGCTCACCAGAGAGAGTGACAGAGACAGTGAGGGGGAAAGTGAGAAATCACCCCCTGAGAGGGTGTCCACACCACAGTCCATTTCCCTCCTGGGATCTTCGACACACACGTACACGTGCCCAGTGTGAGTTTCAAGCCACCAGGTCTGGGACTTGAACTGCAGTCGGCCATGCAGGAGTCCAGCAACATAACCGCTAAGCCTTCTGCTGGCCCCGTGTAACAAGCTTTATAGGAACAAATGACTAATCAAGATGAAAATATTCTAGAGCATAGAAAATAAGAAAAGCTTGCAAATGCTTTTCTTGAACTGAACAGAGTATTTCCCAAGCTAAGGAGAAACATTATAGGGTCATTGGAAAAGTTATGGCATTTTTTTTCTATGCAAAAATGTGTCACGACTTTTCGGACTACTCAATACGTTCTAGATCATTTCCAAGTGTCAATGCAAAATTCTCAATAAAATGATAACAAACAACCTTACTGCATGATGAAAGGCTAATGTACCATGAGCAAATAAAGTTTATTTCAGGAAAGTAAGGAATTTCCATTTTTGGGAAACTGTTAGTTCTGCATGTCACTAGATAAAAATAATTATTATGTGATCACTTCATAGATGTTTAAAAGACATTTTTGTAACATGCAGCATTGTCCTGAGTTAAACCCAATTAAATGGGAGTAGATAGATGCCTCTTAACCTTGATAAATTAACTTTAAAATCTAAACAAATATCTACTCTTGCGACTGTAACTTAACAAAGCTATAGAACTCCTAGTCCGAGCATTTAGTCAAGAGAGGAATAAATTGGTAGAATTTATCATTATTTAAGGATGCTATAATCAGTGAGAGAATCAACTGGAAAAACTGCCATAAAAAATAAAAGAGGATGGGACCAGCAGTTAGCGTAACAGCTATGTCGCTGGACTCCCATGTAGCCGACCACAGTTCAAGTCCCGGACCCGCTGGCTTAAACTCACACCGGGCACATGTGCGTGTGTACCCAAGATCCCGAGAGGAGAATGGAGGAGAAGGAATTGCAGCGTGACCATCCCCCCTGGTGGGTGATTTCTGTCTCTCTGTTCTCTCTGTCTTTCTGGCGAGCACACACGCCTGATAGCAAACACCTCTCAAAAAAAAAAAAATAAAATAAAAGAGGACGATAAGGTAGGTGGATATAATCAACAAGGAGCAAGTGGCATCCAGAACCTTTAGAGGATATAAAGGAAGTAATCACATTCACAAATGAAACCCTAGGGGACCAGCAGATGGCGTAGTGGGTACGTCGCTGGACTCCCACATGGCCGACCTTGGTTTGAGTCCTGGACCTGGCAACTTCAAACTCAGGCTGGGCACGTGTGCATGCATGCCCAAAATCCCGAGAGGAGACTAGAGGAGAAGGGATTGCAGCGTGACCATTCCCTCCGGGGGCTGATTTCTCTTTTTCTCTCTCTCTTACAAGCGCACACACCCTATAGCAAAAATCTCTCTTAAAAACAGAAACAAATGAAATACCTAGAATGTATTGATAACAAGAAGCATAGATCTGTATGATGAAAAAAATTGAAGACCCTGGTAAAGTGCCCTAAAAGACAACGCAAAGAGATGCTCAGAAATGTAGCTAGGATGACTCAGCGTCATCAAGTTGGCAGTTCTCCCTGAAGCTGTACCCGTGTGGCCGACTGCAGGTTGGGGTCTCCAGAAACACACCAGCACACTCCAGTGTGCCGAAGAGCCTGAAGAGCTGAGTCTCGGGGAAGGGGGTCTCGGTGCGGCCAGACCCTGTTAAGGATAATTCCCCCCCGTCCCTCCCTCTCTCCCACTTCTGTGCATATGTGCCATACGTGTGTTCTCCATCATGAATAAGATAAATACAACTTTAAAAAGTAGTAGTAATAGCCGATAACCAGGTAGAACAACAGATGAGGAACATGAACAAACAATTCACCTGGAAAGGAACTGAAATGTATTTTATGAAAAAAAAAATCATCTATCGGATTATCGAGTATCAAGAAATGTAATAAAAAATGTTAGTAAAGGTGTGGGGACATAGGCACTCCCAGCTATGACTTGTAATTAAACCTCCACAGAGCACTTCAGAAATACACGTCAGGGACCAGCAGTTAGCGTAATGGCTCTGTCGCTGGAGTCCCATGTAGTTGACTGTGGTTCGAGTCCCGGACCCGGTGGCTTAAACTCATGCCGAGCGCGAGATCCAGAGTGGAGAATGGACAAGGTCATCTGTACTTTCTGTAGTAACGGGGTTGCTCTCTCCACAGGGGCCAGGTTAGAATTTTCTCTCTGTCTTCGTGTCTTCTTATAGAAGAAGTAAATGAATAAGCCTTTTTCTTTAAGTGATACAATTTTTTTTTTTTTTGAGAGGTTTTTGCTATAGAGCGCGTACGCTCACCAGACAGAGAGACAGAAAGCGAGAAATCACCCCAGGGGGGATGGCCACGCCGCAATCCCTTCTCCTCCATTCTCCTCTCAGGATCTTGGGCACGCACGCACACGCACCCGGTGTGAGTTTAAGCCGCCAGGTCCGGATGCTAACCGTGGTCGACTACATGGGAGTCCAGCGACATAGCCATTACGCTAACTGCTGGTCCCCTGATACAAATATTTTTTTTAATCAAAAATCAACAGCGAGGGACCAGCAGTTGGCATAATGGCTATGTCACTGGACTCCCATGTAGTCGACCGCGTTCATGTCCCAGACCAGGTGGCTTAAACTCACGCCGAGTGCGTGTGCGTGCGTGCCCAAGATCCCGAGAGGAGAATGGAGGAGAAGGGATTGCGGCGTGGCCATCCCCCCCGGGGGGGGGGGGGTGATTTCTCGCTTTCTGTCTCTCTGTCTCTCTTTCTGGCAAGCGTACGCACCTTACAGCAAAAACCTCTCAAAAAAAAAAAAAAAAATCAACAGTGAATATTTATTTCTACTATAATTCCACTTCTAGGAATTTATTCTCATGATGTGTGAATCAACGAGTTTAATGACCATTCTGATTCCAGGCATCTTTGGCCACAGGGTGTTCTATGTGTGTGCTGCATTGGCCATGCTAGTCCTGGCAGCAACGCCTGGAGGCCTAGGACAGGGCTCTGGCACTTTGGGACCTGAGGCAGGATGGGGGGCGGGGGGGCAAAGTGGTCAAGTTCGCAAGCTTACGAGAATGTTCAGGGCCCTCAGTCCTGCAATATGTGGCCTTCTGTGGCAACAGTATCGATCACAGAAGTGGCCCTGCAGTTTCTCCACAGAGACTGGGTTAGGTAAATCGGGGCATATTCATCCAGTCTTTAGGACAGGGAGGTCCTTCTGTCTGCCGCATTTCCTTCCAAGACACGGTTCAGGATGCGCCCCTGTCGAGACCAGGGTGCATCACA
Organism: Tupaia tana; assembly: GCA_026018925.1. Classification (NCBI taxonomy): domain Eukaryota; kingdom Metazoa; phylum Chordata; class Mammalia; order Scandentia; family Tupaiidae; genus Tupaia; species Tupaia tana. The sequence continues at coordinate 28,795,329 of JAKSZU010000026.1, read as the reverse complement.
CAGCCAATAGCAGCTGGCCATTTTAACTAGTACTAGTGCGCCTTAGACTCAGCTAAGTACAGCGGATGAAGAGATTCTAATGTTCTTTCCAGTTCTCTGTAACTTTCCAAATTTTCTACCATGGAGATGCAAGGTTCTTCAAAAAGTTCATAGGAAAAAAAAACCTGAAACTCTGTGTGGATTTCAAAGGTGTATTGCAGGGGACCAGCAGTTAGCGTAATGGGTATGTAGCTGGACTCCCATGTAGTCGACTGCAGTTCAAGTCCGGGACCCGGTGGCCTAAACTCAAGCCGGGCGTGTGTGTGTGCGTGCCCAAGATCCTGAGAGGAGAAGGGATTGTGGCATGGCCATCCACCCTGGGGGATGATTTCTCGTTTTCTCTCTCTCTCTCTCTGTCTGTCTGGTGAGTGCATGCACCCTATAGCAGAAACCTCTCCAAAAAAAAGAAAAAAAAAAAGTATATTACGGGACCAGCAGTTAGCGTAATGGCTATGTCACTGGACTCCCATGTAGTTGACCATGGTTCGCGTCCCAGACCCGGTGGTTTAAAACTCACACCGGGCGTGTGTGCGTGCGTGCCCAAGATCCTGAGAGGAGAATGGAGGAGAAGGGATTGCGGCATGACCATCCCCCCCGAGGGGGTGATTTCTCACTTTCTGTCTCTGTCTGTCTGGCGAGCTCACTTACCCTATAGCAAAAACCTCTCCAAAGAAAATAGCGTATTGCCGCCAAATTAAGTTGTACTTTAAATTCCACTTTTTTGAAGTCCCCTCGTAAATCACCTTTGGACCCAGAAAGCAGTCCTCTAGGAAGGTAGCGCGGCATCTGACGTTGGGCTTCTGTTCTTGCTGACGACAGGGACTTCTCCACGGCGTTCTTTAACAGCATCCCGCTCTCGGGCTCCCTGCCGGGCTCCATGCTCTCCTCTCACAGCAGCCCCCAGCTCCTGCCACTGGACTCCAGTACCCCCAACTCCTTCGGCACCTCCAAACCTTGCACAGAGCCTGTGGCAGCCGCCGGTGCCAGGCCCGCAGGAGATTCTGTCAACAAGGACAGGTTAGTGGGCACCAAAGCTTGCTCCTGTCCCTGGAGGAAGTCCAGGTTTGGACTCGGTTCTGGAGGCAGAGAATGGTCTTCTGTGTGCACTTCGGTAAAGCAGGAAACGCTTGATTTCAGATGAGGGCCTACTCGGAACGGAGGGCTAGTTCACGCGAGTGGGATACACAGGGCCGTGAGGACTTCACTGGAGGGTGTCGTGGTTGGGCTACTGAAGTGGTGTCCTGCCATGAAATGCCACCCCCCCACAGGGTCAGCCCCCTCCATGTCCTGCCATGAAATGCCACCCCCCACAGGGTCAGCCCCCTCTATGTCCTGCCATGAAATGCCACCCCCCACAGGGTCAGTTCCTCTCCACTGGAACCGGCTTCGGCCTGCACCTCACTGCCCGGGGCTGTTGCCAGGAGCAGCACCACACGGTCCATCCCAGGCAGCCGGCTCCTGTGAAGGGCACAGGCTCCTTCACACAGGGCTGTGGGCTCAGCTCGGGTCTTCACTGGCCATTCCTCGGAAACCCAAGTCCAGACCGAGAATGGACCAGCGCAGGCATGAGGAAGAGCCTGGAACGGGCGTCAGCCCCGCCCCTGCTCGGCCATGCTCTGTCCCAGGGCCCAGTGGGGATCGACGAGCAAGTCCTCGTCCTCAGGGAGTGTAGGCTGTTGGGAGAGTTTCCAGGGCTCTTCCAGGGCACACGGGCAGAACTGGCCAGTCATCTGAGGGTGGTTGGTGGGCACATGCTGGGGAGGCTTCTCAGAGGGTGCCCCACCCAGGGGTCCAATAGGCAGCCAAGGGAGGTGCGTGGGAAGTGGGGACAGCACTGACAGCAGAGCCCCGAGCCCGAGAAAGCGGAAGGGGGGCGACACTGGGTCTCTGCCGAGCCAGGTGACCCAGGCTCTCCCCCAGAGTGGAGACACAGGCTTTGGGACTTGCCTGTCAGGACGCTGGCTCCAGGCGGCAGTGCTGCCCAGCACACAGCTCCCCGTGGGAGGGCTTCCCCGTGGGAGGGCTGGGTCTGCCGTGTGGCAGCCTCCGTGTCTGGTTCTGGCTTCATGGCTCGGAGGCAGGCACCACGCCTGCAGGCTGACTGCCTTGAGGAAACGGTGGGGGCGCATCAGAAGAGGAGATGGAATAGTAAGGCCAGTTAGGGAGTGGAGCACCCAGGGAGGAAGGGCGTCGGAGGACAGACAGCCTCTCTCCAGGCTGGAGAGGGGTTTCAGAGTGGGTGCCACAGATCCCGGTGGTCACAGCCATGGAGAAGGATGGGCAGTGGTGGAGGGTATTAGCCTGGACGTGGCCGAAGGGCCCGGGCAGACTCAGGCCTGGGCCTCCCCCTTTGTGGAGTAGAAGGTAGGGGTGGGCGAACACTTAACAAGAATACTAAGAATCTGTCATCACAGAGGTGGGGCGGGCTTCCCAGGAAGGAGGGCGAAAGCCAGGAGCAGACCTTAATGGCCAGGCTCCAGGGTCCAGGGTGCTGGCTTTCTCATCAGACCCAAGTGGAAGTGGGAAAGGCTGTGGTTGAAGTGTGAGGAGATGCTGAGACAGGGCTACACAGTTAGACAAAGGGTTGTAAGAACCACTGTCTAAGCCTGATGCTACCCCCAAAAGCTTTCAGAACAATGCCGGGGGGCACGTGTGAACACATTCGCTCACGACTTCTCGGGCCCAGAATTTGACACATTACGAGTTTAGCGAAATCACCGGGAAAATGTCGGGTTTATGGGAGTTTGATCTTCGTGCCCCTTGCGATGGGCTCCCAGTAATGCTAATCCTAGACCTCCGGCCCATTCAGGACTGTGCTTGACGCGCATCCCATCTCCTCCACCCCCAGTGTGAACGCTACCTCGACTCCTGCTGCACTGTCGCCCTCCGTGTTAACCACCCCGTCCAAGATCGAACCCATGAAGGCGTTTGACTCCCGATTCACAGAGCGGTCCAAAGCTACGCCCGGCGCCCCTGCCTTGACCAGTGTGACTCCATCAGCCGTGGAAAGGTAGGTGGTCGCCGTGCGGGGCCCAGAGAGGGCACAGACGCAGGCGTGGGCCCGCAGCGCCGCATCAGCTCCCACTCAGCAGCCTGAATCCAGTCCTTCCAGGATGCGGGACACGGAAGTAGGCGAGCAGAGCCCCAAGTGAGCCGCCAGCTCCGAGGCTGCTTACGTGGGCAGGTGGTGGGGGACAGGGCTGTTGGTGCAGAGTCCGTGCTGAGACTAACACCGTCGTCCGAGGGAGCCCCGGGTTTGTCCAAAGAGGAGCGAGAGGCCGGGCGGAGGGCTGGAGGCTCTGGTACTGCCAGTGCACCCCTCGCACTGACACCTTTCCGCTCAGGAATGATCGGGGCTGGGAGCAGACACAGGCGACGCAGCTGAGGGCTTTTCCAGAGGGTGCCTAGCTCTGGCGTCCTCTGTGCTGCTTGTCCGTTCTCTGCATCTCTCCCCGCACACCACAGCCAAGTCAGGTGGGCCACGGTTCTTATTTCTTGAGATGCAGGAGAGCACCCTCCTGAGGCAGCCAGAGCAAGTAAGCACCGTCTCTGTGGTTAGCACTAGGCTTCTGTGCCCCCTGGGAGGCCTGGGTGGCTCCCTGCAAGCCCACCATGGCAGGGCATTCGCCATGCACCCCAGGGAGTTGGACTCGGAGAGCTGGACATGGCTGGGCCACCTTCACGGGGGCCCAGGGCTTGAGAGCTGTCTTCCCGGGGCTGCATCCCGTAGTAAGATGACTAGGGCTGTGCTGTCACCAGCCTAGCCTGTGCCATCGCCAAGCAGATACCGGGACACTGGTTGGAGACCTGCAGTAGCCACCAGGCAGTGGGGCCCTATGAAGGAGTGTGCGTGCGAGACGCGTCTGCTGTCACTGGTCTCTGGAAGCTAAGGCCGCAGTGTTCTGTCCCTGAGGTTTTCCTCACAATCCCAAAACTGCTGACCTGGGCAGGGTCTGTTGCCCTTGGAGAAGTCCCTGGAAGCCAGTGTGCGAGGACCCTGCCTTCCCGTCCGATGCAGTGACCGACTGTGGTGTAGGAGCTAGCACTCGACTCTGTAATGTGGTCACGCTGCCTTTGGTGTGGACCATTCCATATGGTCTTTTCGCCGAGCAGTTTCTCTGCCCCGCACTACGGAGCGTCTGAAGACCTTCCTGCCGCTAGAGCACTTGGGATGCTGGGTGCGAGGTAGCGCGCACCCCTCAGGCACAGCTGTCGGGAGTCGAGAGCCAGTAAGGGCAGGACCATGCTGGGGTGTGCTCACGAGACCCCCGGAGGACAGGCTGTCGGGTTTGTCCCGGCTTTTCACTTGAAGCTGGCCGTGAGCATTCACTGGGGTGGGGCTCCCTGAGTATCTGGTGAGCGCCCAAGGGCTGGGTGCTAAACCCTAAGGAGCTGGGTGGGGTCCTCGTACGAGGGAGACGGGTGACATTAGCCTCAGTATCTTTCTCTTCTTTCCTTTTCTCGTCCTTTCCTTTTCTCTCTTTTCCATCTTGATTTTAAATTTGTCAGAGGGTGTACACGCTTGCCAGAGAAAGAGGAAAGGGGAAGGCACCCCCCGAGGGGAATGGTCATGCCACAGAAACTTCTCCATTTCTTCTTCTTTCTGTCCTGTCGAGATTTGGGGGCATACATCCACACACCCAGCGTGTTTCTCAGCTCCCAGGTACAGAACCGCGGAGCCGGACCCATGGGGCTGTGGGATTTGGCTGCCCTAACTGCCAGGCCCCAGAGCTGGCTCAAGGCCCAGTGTCTTTAATAAAGGCTTTACAGAAGACTCGTCGCAGTAGTGGAAGCAGGATCCCGCTGTGGAAGGCTGGGGCCATGGGGAGGACGCGTTTCAGTTCCTGGGCCAACTGAAACAGTCCAGGTGTGGTGGTGCGTCCCTGTAGTCCTCACTGACGTGGAGGCTAGGCAGGACGATCATGGCATCGCGAGACCATCAAAAATACCCTTCCCGGGACCAGCAGGTGGTATAACGATCATGTTGCTGGACTCCCAGATAGTCGACCAGGGTTCAAGTCCCGGGCCCAGGGGCTTAAAACTCATGCCGGGCGCATGTGTATGCGTGCCCAAGATCCTGAGAGGAGACTAGAGGAGGAGGGATTGTGGCGTGGACATCCCCCCGGATGGTGATTTCTCTCTTTTCTGTCTCTCAGTCTCTCTGGCAAGTGCACATGCAAAACTATAGCAAAAATCTCTCTAAAAAGGGGGGGAAAGAAAAAACCCTCTTTTCAGGGCAGTAGGTGGTGTAGTGGCTGAGGCATTAGACCCCCAAATGGCCAACCACAGTTCAAAGCCCCAGCAGTTTGAAAATCATGCTGGTGTGTGTGTGTATGTGCCCAGAATCTCGCCAGAATAGAAGAGATTGTGGTGTGGCCGTCCTCCCTGGGGGGTGGTTTCTCACTTTCCTTCCTTCTCTGCCCCTCTCCAGTAAGCGCATGCACCCTTTAACAAAAACATCTAAAAAATACAAATTAAAAGTACACGACATAGGTCATATAGGTGCCCTTTTACAGAATATTTCCCGTCCCACGCTTCCGTGCCCTGCAGCATTGCTACTACGTATTTTACTTATTCACAGGCAGGAACCACGCGGTACGTGGTTGCTGTTATCATGTGAACAAAAAGTTAGCTCTTAGGTCCCTCAAGACCAGAAAAAATAAAAGATCTTATTTAACATTCATTTATTCATTCTCTAACACGCTTCCTTTCTTTACATAGATGTCAGTTTCTGACCTGCATCGTTTTCCTTCTCTCTGGAAAACGTGTAACATTTCTGACAAGACAGGTCGCTGGCTGCAGACTCCCTCCGGTGTTCTTTGCTTTTTGTCCGAGAAAGTATTTCTCCTTCACTTTGGGGGAATGATGTCACAGGATACAGAACTGTAGATAGGGGTTGGGTTTTGTTTTGTTTTTTAGCACTTCTCTAAGTATTTCAGTTCACTCTGTTCTTGCATGAATGGTTCCTAAAGGGCAGTGTGCTGTCACGTTTCTGCACAGGTTAAAAGAGCAGAACCTTGTGAAAGAGCTGAGGCCCCGGGACCTGCTGGAAAGCAGCAGTGACAGTGATGAGAAGGTCCCTTTGGCCAAGCCTTCCTCACTCTCTAAGCGAAAACTCGAGCTGGAGGTGGAGACCGTGGAAAAGAAGAAGAAAGGGCGCCCTCGGAAGGACTCCCGTCTCATGCCCATGTCTCTGTCTGTCCAGGTGAGGCTGGCGGGCCCGTCCACCTTCCCCACCTGACTCCCCACGCTCAGAACTGAGGCTCCACCTGCCACGGTGTGCCTTACCCACATGGGATGCCTTGGAAACTAGATGTCTTAGAACGGCACCCTGAAGGGACAACCAGTTAGCGTAATGGCTACGTTGTTGGACTCCCACGTAGTCAACCATGGTTCGAGTCCCGGACCCGGTGGCTTAAACTCACGCCAGGTGCGTGTGCGTGTGTGCCCAAGATCCTGAGAGGAGAATGGAGGAGAAGGGATTGCGGCGTGGCCATCCCCCCTGGGGGGTGATTTCTCTCTTTCTGTCTCTCTGTCTCTCTCTGTCTTTCTGGTGAACACACGCACCCTATAGCTTAAATTTCCAAAAACTAAAAAAAAAGACCTGCACCCTGGAATGTACTGTGGAGACCCGCTCCCCTTGGACCGGCCCTGGACCCACCCAGAGCCCCCGAGCAGGTCCCGGTCAGCTGCTTGTCTGAGCAGTAGGGATCATTGTAGCAGCCCCCATGCTTTCCCTGTCAGCAGGTGGAGATACCCAGCCACCCCCGGGGGACTTAGCTTGACCCTCACTAGCCGTGCCACACTGGGGCAGGGCTCAGGGACATTTCTGGCTCTTCCAGTCTCCAGCCGCCCTGACTGCAGAGAAGGAGGCCATCTGTCTGTCTGCACCAGCACTTGCACTGAGGCTGCCGGTTCCGGGCCCCCAGAGAGCATTCACCCTCCAGGTGAGTGCTTGACCCTTGGCCTCACAGACGCACATATCACATACTCGTTCTCTCCCCACCCCACCCCCGTCTTGTCACGGCCTTGGGGCTGGTTCCCAGTGGCTCTCCGTCACCTTCTGCAGGACGGCGTGCAGCTGGTCAGGGACTCTGCCTGTCTTAGCGAGATCTCTAGCCTCCTCTCCCACCCCATGCCTCTCTCTGTCCCGACCGCCAGCTGCTCTTAGAGTGTGCAGCTCTTCATGACTCGTCTCAGGGGCTCCTTCTCCTAGGAGCTTCCTCTGCCCCCACACTCCGCCCTGCGCAGCCTCAGCCTCGGTGCCATTTGGACTGCGCGGCTATGGGCTGTCTCCCGACCATCCTGTCAGCCTTGTCTGCTTCCCAGTGCCTGGCCCAGAGTCGTCGTCAGAGCTGTTAGAACCCCCCGTAACTGTGCTTTTTCAAAGCACATCTAGATCAAATAGTTCTTTATACCTAGAAGCCCTCTGGTCACTCAGCCCAGCACCAGGGCCAGGCCTCTCCCACCACTCGTCACCCACCCTGCCGCCTCTGCGCAGCCTCAGGCAGCCTGGGACCCTGTGTACTGGTCAGTCCCCACTGACCACGCTGACCCCAGCGCAGGCTGGGCCTCCCAGGGCACTGGAGGGCGGGTGCCCGCTCTCCCCAGCCATAGGTCCTCCCGGGTCACGGTACGAAGGAGTGAAGCAGGGGGAGCCTGCAGGTGGGGACTCGGGGTTTGTTCTTGTCGTTGACGTGAGTGGAAAGAGGGTGCCTCCAGCAGTCTACACTCAGACGTGCTCTTGTACACTCAGGTGCAGCAGAGTCCGTCCTGATGCCCTGACAGAGTGCCTGCTGATGCCCTGCTTCTTGGCCTTTGGCACAGAATTCCCCTCTCACATTGCTCCAGCCCTCCCATGAGGTGTATCAGTGCTGAGTGCTGCTTGGGGCTGTTGGTTTCTGGGTGCCCCGCAGGGGCTCTGAGCCATGCACCGCCGTCTGCTCCAGCTCACATGTGCAGGCTGTCTGGCAGCTCCACCTGGTCCCCCATGCAGAATGCCCGCGGGTCAGCTCCCAGACGTGCACGAGGCTGAGCACACTGGTCTGTGCCATGCTGGCGACACTCCTGCCCGCCCGGTCCCAGCTGAACAGAGGCCCATTGCCACAGGAACTGCAGGGCATTCGGGATGTCCTGGTCCCCTCTTCCCAGCACCGTTGCAGGATCTGTTCTTGCCAGACACAGTAGCAGGAAATTAGAACCCCGTCCTCATACCCAGCTCTGTCCTGGCTGGCCAGAGTCCTTACTCGCATGTGCCCTTGGGTAGGTCACCTTTGGGAGACGAGGTGCTAGATTGGAGACTTTGGGGTCTTTGGCTATGACAGAGTGACAGGGTGGAAACTAGCTCCCGGCATTCCCCTAGCCCCAGAGGGCCACACAGCCAGCCCCCAGCCCTCCTGCCCATCCTCTGCTGACCACTCAGCTAGTCTGTGTCATGTCTTCGCCCTCCTTAAGGCCCCAGGCCGCAAGGCCTCTGAACGTTTCGTCTGCCCTGGGGCCACGTGCGAGCATACCTGCCGTTGCCTGAAAAGAGGCACATTTGCTTTCCTCCATCCAGGTGAGTTCCGACCCCTCCATGTACATCGAAGTGGAGAACGAAGTGACAGCCGTGGGGGGCGTGAAGCTGAGCCGGCTGAAGTGCAACCGGGAAGGGAAGGAGTGGGAGACGGTGCTCACCAGCCGGATCCTCACTGCCGCTGGCAGCTGGTAAGGGCAGGCGGGGCCTCAGCCCGGCCAGCGTGTCCCGTACGGCAGGCGCCACGTGCTCTGCGGGGCCGTCCTGGAATGTGGCCTGAGGAGCGTGTGGTCCCTCACGTGCCGGCTCCCAGAGGCCCACGCGGGTCCTTACTGCAGGCAAAACAGGTGCACTTGTCGTCTCAGTTCCAGTAGCACCAAGGTTACAGGTGGAGGAACAGCCTCGGGAGGCACCGGGCCGGGCTTTGAAGCCGGTAGTCTGGACTCCCTGTTCTGGCCGCACCCCCAGAGTTTCAGGTTGCAGGTCGAGATCCACCTGGCTCTATTCGACCCGAGCTGGTTCTTTCTCTGGGCTTCAGACTGTCATCCAGGTTGTCAGGATGGACGTCTGACCGTCCACCAAGTCCCCAGCCCAGCCTTCCCAGACCCAGCACTGTGAGGAGACTGTGATCCAGTGGCTTTCACCGGGTCTTCCTGCGGGATCCTGGAGCCACGTGTGCACCTGGCTCTGCCTGCACTCCCTCTGGAAAGAGGATCGGCGTTTCCCTCCAGGGCCTGTCAGGCACGGGCCCAGTTAGGCCTCTGTGTCAGCTGTTCTTATCAGGGTCTTACTAGGGGATCATTCAGAACCATTTTCAGGGGACCCCTACCGTCTAGCACACACCCCATGTAGCTGCTTTCACATGTGGCTGTAGACTCGTGGCCTTGGGACTTAGGTCAGAATTCCCAGGAGCCTTGAGCAAGGTCACAAGGTCACAGGCAGGATCCCAGCATTCCATCCCCCCTGGGGCCCTCCCTTGGGGTGAGCCTGCTCAGCTCCCAGTCCTAGGTGCCTGTGGCAGGCGCTGCTCTGGGCTCCACTCCACTCCCTGTCCCAAGGCAACTGGCAGCCCCCACGGGAGACCGAGGGCACACACAGCAGCTGCTGGGGAGGCCTGTCCAGCACGCCAGGACCTCCCCTCCTACACAGGCCCGCCCACCTGCTTCCCCACACTGAACCCCACAGGGGTGCTTCCTTCGCAGGCTTACAGAGCCAGCCCTCAGACAGAGCTCAGCCGCGACACCTCAGAGCACGCCACGCGGGTGTGTCCTGCTCACAGCTTTCCCTCAGTCGCGCTCAGCGTAGACGTGTGTCCACGAAGCTCCTCACTAGCCCACTCCTTCTCAAGAGTCAGTGGCAGTAGTGTCAATAGGAGGGCAGTTGGTGGAGCCCTGCCCTTAACTGACCTCTTACAATGAGCCCACCAGGGACAGAGGGGCCTTACCATGCAGACTCCAGGCATGGCTTAGCAGGTAGAAGTGATACGAGGTAGGGCTGAGTGGTCAGCTGTGACCAGGGTCCCCCGTGCAGGCTGCACACCTGCTCCCTGCTCCCCAGGGTCTGAGCACTGGCCTCACCCTGGGCCTCTAGAGGGCCCCCTCCAGGAAGGCAAGCAGCCTGCGTGTACTGGGCGCCCCGGGGCTGCTGGCTATTGGGGTTGCTAGCCTGGACTGCCTCCAGACATCGTGCTCAGGGTGACACGCTGCTCTTGCCCCAGCCTAACGGCCCTCTGAGCACAGAGCTGGCGTCCCCTCCAGAGGTGCACCCCCATGTCCTCATCTCTGGCCTACCTCAGCAGGGACCTCAGGACTCTGGCTAGTTACAGCCCGAGACTCACGTGGGTGCTGGGTGGACTCACCAAGAGCAAGACTGCCTCCAGGGTGACTGTCACGTGCACAGCCTCAGGGTGAGCTCAGGACGGCACGAGCGGCTCTGTCTGCAGGCAGGCGGCAGAAGTCTTCCACCAGAGACCTCAGGCAGGCTCGGTCAGCCTGGTCCCTGCCCTGGCCCAGTCCTCGTGGCAGCCCCTTCCTGGCTGTTCCTCCGCTGCACTGCAGGGGAAGGCCGTGTCAGGCCAAGGCAGAGGGAGAGTCTGCATTTCCCAGGGCCTGTGTGTGCTGCAGTGCTGGCCCCCATGACACCTGCCCTCCTGCCTTCTCAGTGACGTGGTGTGTGTCGCCTGTGAAAAGAGGATGCTGTCAGTGTTCTCCACCTGTGGTCGCCGCCTCCTCCCTCCCATCCTCCTGCCGTCCCCGATCTCCACGTTGCACTGCGCAGGCTCCTACGTCATGGCGCTCACCGCTGCAGCCACGCTGTCCGTCTGGTGAGACGCAGGCAAGGGTGGGCAGGCTCCAGGCAGGGTGGGGCTGTGCAGTCCCACCTTCCCGCAAGGACAGGGAAGGCCGCGAGAGGGCCTGCCGTCAGCCCCATAGGAGGCCCGAGCCGTCCCGGTGTTGCTCGCATGGACCGCTGCTTGTGGGCTGCAGGCTGGGCAGGGGGCTGTGCGAGGGGCAGTGAAGCAGCCTGCCCTGCTGTCGTCTGTACCAGAGCAGGCCACGTGGCACATCACATTGCCTAGTTGCATGTGACAGGGTCTTTTAGGTTTTTTGCCATATAGCACATGCACTTGACAGAGAGAGGGAAAGTGAAAGATCGCCACACCATAGTCCCTTCTCCACTCTCCTCTCAGGATTTTGGGCACCCACATTCTCCTGGCGTGATATTTGAGCCGCCAGGTCGGGGACTCGAATCGGAGCTGGCCGTGTGGGAGCCCAGGGCCTTACCCACCATGCCACCTACTAGTCCCTGAAACGGGGATCATCAGGGGTGGGATCTCAGCTGACCTGGTGTGGCCACCATCATGATGTGGCTGCTGTGGCCCGGCTTCTCCAGGAGCCGGCACAGGTGTCGAGGTGGCCCCCGTGGTTCTGTTGCCTGGACCCTCTGCTGTCGATGTGTCGGAAGAAGCTTGGTGGCACGTGGGGGGGCAGAAGCCCCTCGTATCCCAGATCCCTCTCACTGGGACAGTGCCAGGCGGGGAGCACACGCAGGGCCTGGGGTGTCTGCGCAGGCCAGGTTCAGACGCGTTGACCCCGGTAGAGAGTAAGCTGCCCCGTTTTCTCCTAGGGATGTTCACAGGCAGGTGGTTGTGGTGAAAGAAGAGTCTCTACACTCCATCTTGGCAGGTAACCCAGCCCACGGTCCACCCTCCTCCCCACGGGACCGGGTCCCAGGGTGATGCAGAGGAGCTCTGCTCGGCCAGGGTCCGGGGAGGCAGGGGTGCGTTTACACTCAGGAGGACGTGGGCGTGCCGAGGAGCCTGGCTGGTGACAGTGGGGGCGGCGCCTGCAGAGGACCTGGCAGCCCTCCCTGCAGCCGAAGCACTGTGCTGGGGCCACGGGAGCCGTGCTCAGATGTCCCCTTCAGTGATGTGCAAACACGTGCCCACCAGGACACACCAGAACTCGTTCCCGTGCTCTTCCCCAGGCAGTGACATGACCGTGTCACAGATCTTGCTGACTCAGCACGGAATCCCAGTGATGAACCTGTCCGATGGGAAGGCGTACTGCTTTAACCCGTCCCTGTCTACGTGGTAAGCCAGCTCTCCACTCCACTCCCCAAGAGTCCAGCCGCTCTGGGCAGCAGAGCCAGGGCTCTGGGTCCCGCCGGTCATTCCTGCCGGGCCCTGCTTCCCCTGAGAGTTGGGCCCTGGAGTGGGGGCCCCAGGGACAGCCAGGAGGTTAGCTGTCCCCGTGGGATATTGCTGACCCATAGCGCTCCGCCCTCGGTGCCTGTGCAGGGGGACTGTCCTGTGTGTTTCTGGAGCCACTTTCCTTGGAAGAGGCATTTGGACGTTGTGAGGCCCTGGGGATGTGTCCTCAGGCTGGCCGCCTCAGCCGGCGCCGACGTTGGCGAGCTGGCTTCGTAGCAGCCCGAACGGCACGGGTCAGGCTCTGTGGGTGTGCTAGGGGCAAGGTAGCACTTAAACTGATGCAGCGAGTTAGTGGGGTGCATTCGCTCTCCCGGATGTCAAAGTCCGTGCTCTTCCTCCTACGCCTTTGGCTTATCAGAACCAAAGCTTGATCCCTTCTAGCCCCTTGTCTGTTAAGGGCTGCCGAGAGCCAGCCTGTACTCACTGGGATTTCTTGAATTAAAAAAAAATCTCTACGACCTGCTTTCTCAGAGTGCAGAGTGTGTGCTGTGTACGCTCTAATAACGGGAGTAAGCTGATTACTCAGGAAGAGATGTGTTGGCTCTGCCTAGGCATCTTTGTATTTTGGACACATTTATGAAGGCATCTGGCCGTCTCTAAAGTATTTGAAGACTGTTTTCTTAGCAAGGATGTGCAGGGTCTGCGTGGGGTGGAGGACCATCTGCCTGGGGATGGAGTGGAGGCACAGGGAGACGAGGCCAGGCCTTTCGCGGCATCTGGCAGAGGCACGTGGGCCCTGGGGCGGCCGATGGCCATCAGAAGCTGGCATGCCAAGCACGCGCCACCCACAGCTCCTTCGTTGTCGGGAGCCCAGGCTGGAGCTCCAGCGTTCGCAGGGAGCCCCCACCAGTGCCCTGCACTGTCATTACTGTTCCCTCTGGAACAGACACTGACCAGACCCTCCGCCAACACTAGGGTGCATCAGTGGTGCCCACCCCTCTGGCCTCCCCCAGCCTCCCCTGGCAGACCTCCAGATGTCCCTTAGCTCTGCTGCCTTTGTCCCCCCAGGAACCTGGTCTCTGACAAGCAGGACTCACTGGCTCAGTGCGCGGACTTCAGGAGCAGCCTGCCATCCCAGGACGCCATGCTGTGCTCAGGACCCTTAGCCATAATCCAGGGCCGCACCTCCAAGTACGTGACCCACATGGCAAGGGCACTGTCAGCAGTCCTGTCCCCGGGCCCCAGTACAGGCTGGGCAAGGCCGGCTGGGGGTGCCAAGGGTTGTGGGCCCATGTCAGGTAGTGGCTCATAGCTTGGACTTCGGCCCTGTCACTTGAAGGGCCCCCATGGCAGTCTGAGGGTGCTAAGGATCAGAGCTATCCACATGGGGGTAGTATTTCGGGTGGAGAGCTGGTGTGCTGGCCTGTCATCTCGGACACCTCGATGGCAGGTACAGGCTGCCAGGAGGCCTGGGGCCAAGGTGCTGGCCAACGAGGAGTCTTTGGTGTCTGCCAATGGCCTGGCTGGTGCCTACCACCCTGCCAGCTCCTCATGGTGCCCGGGCACACAGGCAGCCTGCAGCCTTCGTCCAGTACCCTGGCCTCATCCCGCATACCTGCCGTCTCTGCAGCTCGGGAAGGCAGGCTGCCCGGCTCTTCTCCGTGCCTCACGTGGTGCAGCAGGAGACCACCCTGGCCTACCTAGAGAGCCAGGTTGCGGCAGCACTCACCCTGCAGTCCAGCCACGAGTACCGCCACTGGCTGCTCCTCTACGCGCGGTACCTCGTGAACGAAGGTGAGCAGTCCAGCAGCCCCGGCGCCCTTCCTCTGCCCCTCTGCCCTCCCAGGCGTGGCCCAGCCCCATAAATCGGGGAGGATTAGTGGTGGTCCTGGGCTCTGCCCACTCATGCATCCCTCGTGGGCCCACACGGTCTCCCTGTCCCCCAGGGCCTGACCTGCTCCCCTGCCCACGATGTGGCCTCAGTGGAGCAGCCGTCAGGGCAGCTCAGCAGGCATCTGCCCTCACGCAGGCTCGAGCCCTTACACGCTCCGAGAGTGTTCCCGCGGAGGAGCGAGGGCTGGGCACGGGCATGGAAGGGCATGCCAGGAAGGAGGCTCCACGTCCTGGCGTTCCCTTTTCCGGCCCTGGCAGTGAGCCGGCCTCCCCCGGCAGGCATCCTGGGCACCATTTCTCTTCCTTCTCTGAGCCCCTCCTGTTCTGGAAGGGCCTCCCCCTGCCCCCCAGCCCGGGCATTCCCTGCCAGGCTCTCAGAGCACCTGGGGCCCTTCCGCAGCCTCCCCTGTAGAAAGCCTGGCTGTGCTGTCTGCGGGGAGACCTCCAACAGCCTTCATCCCTCTGCTGGGCAAGCCGAGGTGGTGTCTTAGCCGCCCTTCCTGCCTCGGGCTGGGCCCTAGACTGCCTCTCGCAGTGTGCTGGGCCAGTGATCCAGGCCGGTTCGGGAGCAGCTGCCTCCATGGCCTCTCCTGGCCTTTTCCTCTGCCTTCACCATCACCTCCTACTTTGGTTAGGATACAGAGGGAAAAACGAAGTACAGAAAAGACAGAAAGATGGCAGAGCCCCTACAAGTGTAACCCCCAGAACTGACCTGACACACCTGCCCCCGGCTGTGCACTGAGTGTATACACAGTACGATAGGTGCACACACGTAACGGTGGTCAGCATGGCCGGCCACCTCACTGCCCCGCCTCCCCCCACCGACTCCACTGATGCCGGTGCTCACTCTTCTCCTCAGGTCGGGGCTGCAGGACTGGCCGTGTGGGCACCAGCTTTCCTGTCCTCACCCTTCCCAAGGCCTGTCCCAGCCCGTGAAACCCCCTGCACACACACTCCTCTGGCTCGCTTCTTCCTGGCGTTGGTCAGGACTCACCTGACACTCTGCACGCAGTCCCTGCCACCTCTGGCCCCACCTCCCGTCTGTGGGGTCACGTCCACCACTCGCTTCTCTTCCTCCATCTTCCGCCCGTCTGGCCGGCCGCCACACCCTGGCACCCCTTTTCTCTGTCCCTCGTCTCCTCAGCTCTAAGACGAGGGTTAGGTATTAGTTGGAGACCGTTCACCTCCAGAGTTCCTCAGACCCCAGCTTCCCCCCTCACTCTCCACCTGTGTCTCTGGGTGACCTCACCCGCTCCCCGTGGTTCCAGCCGCCCCGAGTGCCGGACAGACCCCACAGACTGTCTCCGGCCTTTCTCAAAGCTCCACCCATGGTGCCCACACCCTGGGGTCAATGAGGCCAGGCCTCCCCTACTCAGTCTCCACCCTTGGTCCCACCCTCGCTTCTCACACCTGCGGCCGGCCTTCTGGCCTTCGGAGCTCCTCCATCAGCTGCCAGCCGTCTCTCCAGCAGTCTCACAGCCCACTCCTGTCCTGCCACAGTCCCCACACTTTCCAAATCCGTGGGGAGCCCGTCACAGAGCCGGCCATGGCCCATGCGTCCTTTGGGCCCAGCACACAGAGGGTCACGGCGTGTGTCAGGAGAGTGGGTGAATGGTGAGTGAGCGAGGTCTGTGCTGAGGGGCCTCCGGGCTCCAGACAGACGCGGGCTCATTGTGCCCATGGTAGGCGATTAAATGAGCATTTACTCGTTCTGTTTTGAAATACACAACAACTTAGCATATTCTCGATTTTTTTATTTCTTTTTGTAACGTGTTCCTATTTCTGTTTGTTTTGTGTTTTGTTTTTCCATAATTAGGGTTTGAATACCGACTCCGAGAAATATGCAAGGACTTGCTGGGTCCGGTCCACTACTCCACTGGGAGCCAGTGGGAGTCAACGGTAGTGGTAGGTGCCACTTTCATTCTTGCCGCCAGACATCTCTCTCGAACCCTGAAGCTGGAGATTTAAACATAAGTCAAAGTGCTTCAGAACCCTTCCCCGTTAGGTTTCCCAGCACCTTGCTGTGAGTCCTGGTGTCGGCAGCAGCTGGTCCCTGGGTGTCAGAGCCCAGGACGTGCTCCAGCGTGTCCCGTGCTAGGGACAGCTGCCTGTGGGCCCTCTGGGTCTGGTAGCCAAGAAAGGCTTGCCTGCTTCGCACAGCTCATCCTCCGTCCGGGAGGAGGCACGTGGGTCGTCCGACGCTGCGAGGCCACAGGTTTGCACCAGGAAGGAAGAAAGGGCGGGCAGTGAGAGCGCCTGGGTGGGAGTGGCCAGGGAGGACCTCGGGAGATGACGTCTCACCCAGAGTGAGAGCAGGCCCTGCAGACACCCAGGAAGAGCGTCTCCCGATCGAGGCGATAGTGCATGCAGGCCTGGGTGTGTTGGAGGCCGTTGTCGGCATGTAGAGGCAAAAGGAGATGGTGTGTGAGATGGGGCAGGAGGGACGTGAGGAGCCAGAGTTCCCTGGCCGCAGTGGGAGCGACCGGAAGAGCTGACGTGAACGGAAGTAGAAAACCAGCCCGGGCGTGTCTTTCGCAGCAGTCCCAGGAATGGGAGAAGGCGACTTGGGATGATACATGGCAGTAAAACAGGAACGGAGATCTGAGATGTGTTTTGGAGGGAGAATCAAGACTTAGTGAGCGGTTGGACGCAGAAGGCGTCACCTCCGGGTGACGGGGCCGCCATCTGACCAGCGTGGCCGAGAACGTGCCCACAGCTTCCCACGGACACCTGCCCTGGGCACAGGCAGGCAGTCCCTGCCTTCACGGGCCTGCGTCCTCATGGAGAAGGGACTACGAGCGCGAGGGAAGGGCAGGGGACGTGCGTGCTGGCAGGGGGCTCTCACACTGAGCAGTCAGGAAAGGCCTCGCCAATGAACCCAGCGGAGGCCAGCAGAAGGGAGGGACATCCAGGCAGGGGAGAGCCAGCACCGAGGCCCTGAGGTGGGAGAGCTTAGAGTGATAAAGGGACGGCCGAGCAGAGCGGCGGGAGGGAGGATGGAGTTGGGGTAGGAAGGTCAGAGAGTCGGTCCTCAGGAGGCTCCGAAGGCCTTGGGTATACCGTGGCCCCGTAGTTCTTACTCCATTTTAAAATGTTGTTGCGGTATATCTTAATTTGGTCAAGTAATGGAATCCTAGGTTCAAAATCAATTCCCCTTAGACCTTTGAAGCTATCATTCCATGGATATTTAATGCTGTATTGTCGCTAAGAGTCTAGCATAAATATTTTACTGGTTTACAAGCACTTTTGGGATCCTGTCTGGATGCTCTGAAGACTCACAATGATCTAAGTCTATGTTTTCATTCACTCTGCAGAAACAGAGACTTAGAAGTCAGCGAGTTTAGATTTTTTTTTAATTCTCTTTTTTTAAAAAAAAAAAAAGTTTTTTGCCTTAGGGAGTGTGCGCTTCCTAGAGAGACGGACAGTGAGAGGAAAAATAAGAAATCACACCCCCAGGGGGATGGCCGTGCCGCAGTCCCTTCTCCCAGATCTTGAGCATGCACACGCGCCTGGTGTGAGTTCCAAGCCACCAAGTCTGGGACTCGAACTGTGGTCGACAATATTGGAGTCCAGCAACGTAAACACTATGGCATTTGCTGGCCCCTTAATTCTCTTTATTGAGTTTGTCTTTTCTTCCATTTTCCCCATCATCTAAGAGATATAATGACTTCTCTTTTAAAAATCTGCTATATTTGGACTAGCAAATAACCTACATCACTGGACTCCCACGTAGTTGACCGTGGTTTGAGTCCCGGACCTGGCGGCTTAACATTCACACCGGGTTCGTGTGTGTGTGTGTGTGTGTGTGTGTGTGTGTGTGTATGCCCAAAATCCCAAGAGGAGAATGGAGGAGAAGGCATTGTGGCGTGCCCATCTCCCCTGGGGGGCGATTTCTCACTTTCTGTCTCCCTGTGTCTCTCTGTCCCTCCAGTGAGCATACATGCCCTATAGCAAAAACCTCAAAAAACAAAAGAAAACCAAAAAAACCTGCTGTATCACTTTTCCTACTTTCTATTCTGTGCCACATTTTCCGTGTGGTCTTTGATCAACTCAAGCATCTTGAGTTTAGTTATTTTAAAGCTTTATGTCCAGTAGGTCTAGTATTGGGATCTTACAGATCCGTTTCTGTTACCTATAAAGGTTTGCCGGTTCCCGTTCATAGCGCCTTTTTTTTTCTTTGCCAGAGCACCACACACACCAGAGAGGGCGAGAGAGAGAACCCCACCTAGTGGGGCGTGGTTACAGCACAGTCCTTTCCTCGTCCATTCTCCTGTCCTATCGGGATTTGGGGCACACACACATGTGCCCCGAGTGTTGTACAAGCTGCCAGTGCTGAGACTCAGACCGCTGTCCACGTGTGGGACCCAGCTCCCTACGTGCAGGGCTGACCTGCTGCGCTGCGAGGCTGGCCTGGGGTATCTTAGCTCCTTATGTGTGTGGGTTCTTTGTGTGTGTGGGTGTGTGTGGGTGTGTGTGTGTGTGTGTATGTGTGGGTGTGTGATTTGCCAGAGGGGTGCAGGCCAGAAACCAAAAAAGCAGCCCCCGTGGAACATGGTCACACCACAATTCCTTCTCCCTCTCTCCCTCCGTTTAGAATTTTGGGCACACATGCACACACCCGGGTCCGGAACTTGAGCCACGGGGTCAGCCATGTGGGATCCAGCCGCCTTAACCACACTAGACCACGGGCTGGCCCTGTTCATGTGATTGATCTTGACTGTCTACTGGACATGGTGTTTGAAAAATTATTTGTAGAGGGGCCGGCAGGTGGTGTGGTGTTTAAGGGCGCTGGGTTCTCACATGACTGACTACAGTTCGAGTCCTGGACCCAGCGGCTTGCTTTCTCACTTTCTCTCTCTCTTTCTCTCTCTGCGCCTCTCTGGTCGAATTAAAATAAATAAATAATAAGTTAAATAAAATTTAAAAATATATATTTGTAGAAATAACTTGAGCCCTAGCGTGATGTTATTTTCTTCCATAGAGCATTTTATTTGTTACTGACAGCTGCTTGAGTCACCAGAACTACAGGGTTACTTCAGTTCAGCTCAAAGTCCTGGGCTACCTGGGACTCAGAGCTGGGCCCTTCCAGGTGCCAGGGCTGGTATTTCCCGTTTGCTTTTATTCTAGAGTGTATACCCTGAGATACAGCACAACGGAGAGAGCTTAACGCACTCTTTTTGGGCCCCAGCTTTGATCCTCCTAGGCCTTCAAGTCTGTTAGAAATTCTGCCCAGCTTCCTCATTGATAAATCCGAGGAGTCTTCAGAAAGTTCATAGAAAATACGTATTATGGGGAACCAGCAGTTAACGTAATGGCTATGTCGCTGGATTCCCACGTAGTCGACCGCGGTTCGCTTCCCGGACCCGGTGGCTTAAAACTCACGCTGGGCGCATGTGCGTGCGTGCCCAAGATCCCGAGAGGAGAATGGAGGAAAAGGGATTGCGGCGTGACCATCCCCCCTGGGGGGTGATTTCTTGCTTTCTGTCTCTATGTCTCTGTCTGTCTGGCGAGCGCACGCGCCCTATAGCAAAAACCTCTCCAATTAAAGGCACTAAACTCTCACATGGCCAACTGTGGTTCAAGTCCCGGACCTGGCAGCTTGCTTCCATACTTTCTCTCTCTCTCTTTTTCCCTCTCAATCTCTCGTCAAGATTATAATAATAATAATTGGGGCCAGCAAGTGGCATGGTGGCTAATGGCACTGAACTCCCATGTGGTCAACCCTGGTTTGAGTCCCAGACCTGGTGGCTTGTTTCTCACTTTCTGTCTCTCTCTCTCTCTCTCTGTCCTTCCCTCTCTCATCAAGTTAAAATAAATAAGTAAATAAAGTAAATACAATTTTAAAAAAATAATAGGGACCAGCAGTTGGCGTAATGGCTATGTTGCTTGACTCCTATGTAGTCGACCGTAGTTCGAGTCCCAGACCCTGTGGCTTAAACTCATGCCAGGCGCGTGTGCATGCGTGCCCAAGATCCTGAGAGGAGAAGGGATTGCAGCGTGGCCATTCCCCCTGGGGGGGTGATTTCTCACTTTCTGTCTCTCCGTCTCTCCCTGTCTTTCTGACAAGCACACATGCTCTATAGCAAAAACCTCAAAAAAAAAAAAAAGATAATAATAATAAGTAGTTAAGTAAAATAATTCTTAAAAAAAAAGAAAAAACTATGCAAAGATTTCAAAACTGTTTTGTGCCATAGTAAACTTGTTCTTTAATTCCATTTTTCCACAAACTCTATTTTTTATCTTTTTAAAGAATTATTTAATTTAATGTTATTCATTGTCATTATTTTATTTTTACTTTTTTTGAAGATGACCAGGGAGAGGCAGAGAGAAAGGGAAAGTGAGAAAGCAAGCTGCCAGATCCAGGACTTGAACCACAATCAGCCATGTGGGAGTCCAGCCAGCTTGGGCTCCACACCACCTGCCAGCCCCTCCTCAGACTCTCTGCAGTCCCCTCTGAGATCAGAGCAGAATCATCCCTGTCTGGACTGCTGCCTTCCCCACACCACAACTCAGTGTTTCATTCCTGACGCAGCAGCTCCCGGGGTCTGCTTCTGTCCCTCCAGCTGTCCCCTGCTCTCGGGGGATGTTGTCCTGAATTGCCAGGCTCGTGACCGGAAGGGAAAGCTTGTGATATCTTCTCGGATATCAGTTAATAACACTGACCAGACATTTTCCTTTTTAGTTTTGACAGGTGTGTGTCTGTATGTGTGTGTGTGTGTGTGTGTGTGTGTGTGTGTGTGTTCACAGAGAAAGAGATGGGTGTGAGGGGGAAGCACCCCTCCCCATGGGAAATGGTTACACTGCAGTCCCTTCTCCCATCCTCCTCCTGTCGGGACTTAGAGCGTGTACTTGTTACTCAGGCCACTGGGTCCAGGACTCAGTCTGCAGTATCAGCCACGTGGGATCCAGCTGCCCTAATCACCAGGCTACGGGCTGACCCAACTAGAACTTCTTTTTTTTTTTTTCTCTTAAGATTTTTGCCATAGGGTGTGTGCTCGTCAGAGACAGACAGTGAGAAGGAACGTGAATCACCCCCCCAAGGGTGGATTGCCACACTGCAATCCTTTCTCCTCTTGAGATGTTAGGCATGCACACACATGTGCCCAGCATGATTTTCAAGCCACCAGGTCCAGGATTCAAACCATGGTCAGCAATGTGGAAGTCCAGCACCTTAACCACCATGCCACCATGAAGGTTTCTAAGATACCGTATTCCCTGACTTGCCTGCCTCTCCTAGGCTTTCTCCTTGGTTTGTCCATCATGGGCTTCACCTTTGACCTTATTCTCCTTTTCACCTGGGGATCCTTGGTTGACAGATTGTAGTTGCCAGTGGCTGACCCAGCCTGGTAGCTGGCTCGGGTTTTCTTCGTAAGACTGATGTGTTTTCCCAGCGTATCTCACCTTGAGGACAGGCCGATGAGCTGTTTGCTTGGGTGGGAGATGGGCAGGCCGTCCCCACGATGGCCAGGTTGTGAGGCTTCATTCTGTGACCCAGACCCCACCCAGGCAGCCTTAGCCAGAAATACCAGCCAGACCTCATCAGAGCAGTTCTCTGTCTGCCTGGCAGTCAAGCATTCTGGGCCATGGTGTGGCAGAGGGCAAGAACCACAAACGGACTGCTGGGTTTTGTTTGGGGTTTTTCCAGTTTTTGCTATAGGCCCTGTGTGCCCACCAGAGAGACAGAGAGAAAGTGAGAAAGCGCCCCCCCATGGAGGATGGCCACACCACAGTCCCCTGTCCATTCTCCTCTCAGGATTTGGCGCACACACACAGCACCCGGTGTGATTTTCAAGCCGCTGGGTCTGGTCCCCAAATGGCAGAGCTGGCTTTGTGGGACCCAGCGCCTTAACCTTCATGCCACCTGCTGGCCCCCAGGCCGCCGGCTTTAAGGGCCGTGCTTTTATTTCTCCCTCTTCCGGTTGGTCCTTGCCAATCCCCAGCAGGATGCCTGACTGAGGCCTTGCCCAGAATGACAAGGCTCCACCTGGAGTCACCTGCTTCCCACCGTCTACGAACTGGGACAGTAGCTGGTCTGCTCATGGTCCTCTGTGTTCGTGACCAATGCTTTCAGCTGCAGGTGAACAGTTACTCACAGCGTGGCTGAAACAGGGCCTTCTCTCCAAAATCAGTGATCTGGAGCTCCCACTCTCCTGGTCCGTCCCTCATGGCCACAAGGTGGCATTCAAGTCAAAGTTAACGAAGGAGACCGGGGCTGAACAACAGCTACCCCTCTCCTCAGGGAAGAAGCTCTCCCAGAAACTAGCCCACGCCTCACAGGCAGCCAGAAATCCCTTGGGTACCCCTTTGCAAGGGAGGCTGGGGAAGCAGGCAGCTCTCCCACCTCTGCAAAGAACGTGGAGGCACCGGCGTGAACGTAGCCAAACCCACTACCTGCCACATCTCCTGACCGCAGCACTACTTGGAGTTTATTCCTTTTCTACATGTTTACTGTTTCGTCTAGATAGAATTAGAGGGTAGCGGAGGTGAGTGAGCATGAGCCCTTGGCTTTCTTGTTGAGTTCCTTGATTAATGCTTTTATGTTGCAAATTGGTCATTCAAGTGGAACTGGCCCTTGAGGTAACAAAAAATGGAACTGTGGGTAGGGATAGACTTATAAATAGCAAAATAGTTTACTGCATACCCTTTCATTCGTTTTAAATCAAGTTCGTTCGTTCTTTCTTTTTGCCAAAGGACACATGACTGGTCAGAGGGGGGAGGGCACAACCCAGTGGGGCCTAGTGACACTGCAGTCCCTTCTTCACTCTTCTATCTTGTCAGTATTTGGGGCACACACACGAACACACACCTTCAGCATGGTTTTGGAGGTCTTTTCCCCCAAGCTACTGGCGCTTAAAACGGCAGGATTCAAACGACTCAGTTGAGGGGGATCCAGCTTCCTTAACCGGCCATGAGGCTAACCCTCAATTTTTTTACTTTAAATTTTGTTTCTTTTAAATGATGATATGGTTGTATAGTTCAAAAATTGGCAAGTATAGTCGTCGTGTAGTAAGTTTCAGTATCAGAGAACGTGAGCGCTCCAGCTATGTTCTCTTCCAAGACCATTTGGCCTATTTAGGGTCCCTCGAGATTCCATGAAAATTTTTAAATGGCGGGAACCAGCAGTTAGCGTAATGGCTATGTCGCTGGACTCCCACGTAGTCGACCGCGGGTTCGCATCCCGGACCCGGTGGCTTAAAACTCACGCCGGGCGCGTGTGCGTGCGTGCCCAAGATCCCGAGAGGAGAATGGAGGAGAAGGGATTGCGGCGTGACCATCCCCCCTGGGGGGTGATTTCTCGCTTTCTGTCTCTAATGTCTCTCTCTGTCTGTCTGGCGAGCGCACGCGCCCTATAGCGAAAATCTCTCAAAAAAAAAAAATTTTTTTTTAAATGACTTTTTCTATTTCTGCACTCCCCCCAACAAAAAGTACCACTGGGATTTTAATAGAGATTTAGCGAGTACATTAAATCTATAGATCACTTTTGGGTAATTTTTTTTTTTTTTTGGAGAGATTTTTGCTATAGGGCATGTGCACTCGCCAGAAAGACAGAGAGAGACAGAGAGACAGAAAGCGAGAAATCACCCCCCAGAGGGGATGGCCATGCCACAATCCCTTCTCCTCCATTCTCCTCTCAGGATCTTGGGCACGCACACATACACACCCAGCATGAGTTTAAGCCACTGGGTCCAGGACTTGAACTTCAACTACATGGGAGTCCAGCAACGTAGCTATTACACCAATTGCTAGTCCCACTGGGTAATTCTTAAAAAAAAAAAAAAGAAAGAAAGAAAGAAAGAAAAAGAAAAGAAAGAAAGAAAAGAATTATTTTATTTAACTTGATTTATTTATTTAGAGAGAGGGGAAAAATGTAAAGCAAGCTGCCACGTCCAGGACTTGAACCACGGTCAGCCATGTGGGAGTCCAGCATCCTGAACTACCACACCACCTGCTGGTCCCACTTTTGGCTTATTTTTGACAGAATTAAGCCTTCTAATCCATGAACATGGGATATCTCCCCATTTACTTGCTGAAGTGCTCAATTAGGGCCACGTTGGGTACATAGGCCTATGGTTATAAGTAAAAACAATGAGTTCATGACTCTTTAGTTCTCTAATAGCCAACTTCTAGGACATCTCATTTATAACACATCAAATTATGCAGTATATGAGTCACTTCTTCTCTTAAATCATTTTGTCATTTTTTTCACCTTGTAGCAATGTTTTAGATTGACACAAACTGCAGATAAATGTAGATACACTGAGGTCTTCAGCAACATTGTATAGTTTTCAACTTACCAGTCTTTCACCTGCTTGGCTAAATTTATTTCTAAGTATTTTATTCTTTTTGATACTATATATATGGAATTGTTTGTTTTGGATTGTTCATTGTTGATACATAGAAACGTAGCTGATTTTCCTGTGTTCGTTTTGTTTCGTTTTAATTGGCAAAGGTTGCATGCAACCTTTGAGACAGGCCAGGTCAGGTGGGAAGCACCTCCCTCCACCCACCAGAGGGCTTTGGTCCTGCCGCACTCTCGTCTGCATTTCTGTGTCCTGTTTGGATCTGGGGCCTGCACACACATGCTCCTGCCATCTCTTTCAGGCTGCCAGGGCCAGGATTCGGACCGAGGTCAGCCATGTGGAATTTGTCTCCCTTAACCACTAGGCTGTGGGGACAACCCTGTGTGTTGATTTTTTTAGCCTGCAAATTCACTGAATTCGTTTATTAGCTCTAACAGGGTGGTTTTTTGTTTGTTTGTTCATTTTTTGTTTTTTGTAGAAGCTTTAAGGGTTTCTATATATAACATAGTATCTGTGAAGATATCATTTTATTTCTTTTCAATTTGCATGGGTTTTTTTTAAAGAATTACTTAATTTTATTTACTGTTATTATTATTTTTTTTTTAGTTTGACCATATGGAGATGGAGAGAGAGAGAGAGAGGAGGGGAGAAGTGAGAGAGCAAGCTACCAGGTCCAGGACTCAGACTATGGTCAGCCATGGGGGAGTCCAGTGCCTCAACCACCACATCACCTGCCAGCCCGTTGGATGCTTTTTATTTCTTTTTCTTGCCTCATTGCCCTGGCTTGTACTTCCAGTCCTGTGTCAAACAGAAGTGGTGAAAGTAAACACCCGTGTTTATTCCCTAATCTTCAAGGCAAAGCTCTCCGTCTTTCACCCATGAGACGATGATAGCTGTGAGCTTTTTGTTGGCTTTTCTATTTTGAGTTAGTTTCATTCTGTTCCTAGTTTGATGGGTGATTTCGAATTTCCTCAGATGCTTTCTCTGCGTCAATTAATCATAGTGTGTAATCTTTTAATGTGCTACTTTACTAATCTTTTACGGGGAATTTTGGACTAAACGTTCACAAGGATATTGGTCTGTAGTATTCTGTAGTGTCTTTGGCCTCGTAGAATAAATTAGAAACGAGTATTTGGAAAAGCGTATGGAGGGTTGGTGTCAGCTCCTTGGGTCTCTGGTAGGGTGCACCAAGGAGCCCACTGGCAGCTTGCCCAGCCGTGTGGCCCTCGGCCTGTCCCTGTGGGTGGCTTCATTACTAATTCGGTTTCCTTGATAGGTAGAGGTCTGCTCTGTTTTTTTATTTCTTATGGTCTCATCTCATTCCATTTGTGTTACCAGATTTGCTGGCATCCAGTTACTTGGAGTATTCTCTTACTCCCCTGTGGCATTCGTTGTCACACTCATTTCACATTTTCGATATCTGAGGT
This sequence comes from Tupaia tana, assembly GCA_026018925.1. Taxonomy (NCBI): domain Eukaryota; kingdom Metazoa; phylum Chordata; class Mammalia; order Scandentia; family Tupaiidae; genus Tupaia; species Tupaia tana. The sequence goes on along the minus strand of JAKSZU010000026.1, from coordinate 28,769,502 downwards.
ATTTGATTTCTCTCTCGTTTCCTTTGTGTATATGCCATAGATGCCTTCTTTCTGGTTACCGTGGGATTACAGAACATCCTGTTTAATACTGATAGAGAAATCACTTCAGTTGCATGCAAACACTCTGCTGTTTTGCACTCCTAACCCACACGTTTTAGGTTGACGTCTCAAATGATATCTTTATGTATTTTGAACCCATTAACACATTTATAATTATCTGTATGCTTCTTTTCCACAAAGTCTATAAAGGAATAAAAGGTGAAGTTATCAACTAATATTATAATAACATAGGTTTGGTTTGGTTTTGAGAGATTTTTGCTATAGGGCATGCGCGCTTGCCGGAGAGAGAGAGACAGAAAGCAAGAAATCACTCCATGACGGGGGTAGGGTTTGGCCACGCCGTAATCCTTCTCCATTCTCCGCTCAGGATCTTGGTGACACACACACACATGCCGGGCGTGAGCTTCAAGTCACTGGGTCCAGGACTCAAACCACGGTCAACCACATGGGAGTCCAGCAACATAACCATTATACAATCTGCTGGTCCCAATAATGCAGGTTTTTATCTTTACTAGAGAAATTTATTTATATATTTATGTATATATGTATGTGAGTTGAGAAAGATTCTTGCTGTGGGGCACATGCGCTCTCCAGAGAGACAGAGACTAAGAGACAGAAAACAAGAAATCACCCTCCAGGGTGATGGCCACACCACAGTCCTTTCTCTTCCATTCTCCTCTCGGGATTTTGGGCACACACCCTGTGTAAGTTTCAAGCTGCCAGATTCAGGACTCAAACCACCGTCGGCCATGTGGGAGTCCAGCATCTTAAATAACACACCACCTGCTGGCCCCACTCCTCTGTGTTTTTAGAGTCAGTTTCTGAAGATTTATTTTGTTCCTTTGTTGGGCTATGCCCCTACCCCTTTTTTTTTTAGTGCCTTGTGGTCCTTTTTTGGAAGCGGTATTTTAGGGGGAAAGCTGCCTCCCCCAGTCATTTGGGCTCGCTCCATACAGGAGCGGATCTTCATTAGTTGGCCCAGCATGGAATCTCAAGATCTTCTTAGGCATATTTTGTGACTGCATCCTTCTCGCACCTGGGATGTACTTTTTTCCCAGTTCCCTCATAGCTACTTACATATTTAGTCTTAATCTCCCTAAATAACACCATTTCTTTCCGAAACATTTGCTGTCCTATCTTATTCTACCCACAGTCTTGCCCCAGACGCCGACAGGTCTGTAGTTCCCTAACAGTACTCCGATCTACGGTGTCCGCCTCTGCCTTCCACCGCTGATATATTAGTCACCAGACATCTTTCTACATAATTCTGTTATTTTTATTCATTCATCTATTAATTTATGTTTTCTGTTGGAATAAACAATCAAAGCATCTTGAATAAGCATTCATTCAATTTCCTATTTTCCAACTCCATGCCTTTTTTTTTTTTAAAGAATCACTTATTTAATTTTATTTATTTATTTTTAATGTACTATTGGACACACATTCACCAGAGAGTAACAGAGGCCCAGGACTCTAACCGTGGTCAGCCATGTGAGAGTCCAGTGTCTTAATCACCACTCCACTTGCTGGCTCTACTCCATGCCTTTTCTTCTTTCATGTCTTAATGCTCTTGCTAAGTACCCAGTACAGAAGTAAGGTATGTTAACATGGTAAAATGTGTATGTAAGTTTTCTAGTATCAAACTGGCCTTGCTTGGGCCAGCGAGTGGCGTGGTGGTTAAGGGCAGCTTGCTTTCTCAGTTTCCGTGTTTGTCTCTCTCTTTCACATGTGTATGCGTTCTGTCCCTCTCTAGTCAAAATAAAATAAGTTAAATAAAAATAATTCTCTAGGGACCAGCAGTTGGCGTAATGGCTACATCGTTGGACTCCCATGTAGTTGACCGTGGTTCGAGTCCCGGACCCGGTGGCTTAAAACTCACGCCGGGCACGTGTGTGTGCGTGCCCGAGATCCCGAGAGGAGAAAGGAGAATGGAGGAGAAGGGATTGCAGCGTGGCCACCTCCCTGGGGGGTGATTTCTCGCTTTCTGTCTCTCTGTCTCTGTCTGTCTGTCTGGCAAGCGCATGCGCCCTATAGCAAAACCTCTCCCCCGCCCCCCCAAAAAAAGAAGAGCAGTTTGTTGTGTTTCCACACGTGCCTAAGAATCGTGTCCTGAAGTCGCGGGTGCCTCATTATACCGGTCAGGTCCCATTCGAACTGTCCGCCAACACCGGACCGTGGGGCCAGCCCAGTTTCTGCCTTCCTGACCGGTATGTTTCAAAGCTCTCCCATGAGGGTAGTTTTGTCCCTCTCTTTTGACTCACCCTAATGATCTTTTTGTCTTAAAGTCTCCTTTGTCATATAAAGTTAGTGTTTCTTTCGTTTAGTTCTTTTTCTCCTTTTTTTTTTTTTTGGAGAGGTTTTTGCTGTAGGGCGCATGCGCTCGCCAGACAGACAGAGAGAGACAGAGAGACAGAAAATGAGAAATCACCCCCCAGGGGGAATGGTCACGCCGCAATCCCTTCTCCATTCTCCTCTCGGGATCTTGGGCACGCACACGCACACGCGCCCAGCATGAGTTTTAAGCCACCAGGTCCGGGACGTGAACCACGGTCAACTACGTGGGAGTCCAGCAACATAGCCATTACACTAACTGTTGGTCCCTCTTTTGTTTAGTTTTTACTAACAACCTTTTCCATTCTTTAAGATTCTTAAAAATAATTATTTCATTTTATTTTTTATTATTTTGTTATAATTTGCTATAGGACACATGCAGTCACCAGAGAGAAAAAGAAAGCAAGCCGCCGGGTCTAAGACTCGAACTACGGTTGGCCACGTGGGAGTTCAGCACCTCAACCACCCTCTGGCCCCATGTTTTCCATCTTTGACATTCAAATTTCTATGTCCGTGTTTATGTTTTGTGCTATCATAATATGACTGGCTTTTGTTTTACCCAACATGACAAGCTGTTTTTTGTTTTTTTGTCTTTTTAATTTCGAAATCTAGTCTATTTGCATTTTTTTATTTGCTTGTTTTTATTTGGGTTTTTATTTATTTCAAGGTTTTTTTGGATTGTTTTGTTTTATTTTGTTTTGTCATAGGGCACGTGCATTTGTCAGAGACAGAGACAGAAGAGAAAGGGAAACTGAGAAATCACCCCCAAGGGGGAATGGCCACACTGCAATCCTTTCACCTCCAGTCTCCTCTGAGGATTTTGAGCACGCATGCACACAACCTGGCATTCGTTGGGCCACCAAATCCAAGACTCAGACCCATGGAGGTCGCCATGTTGGATTCAGCCTCTTAATCACCACACCACCTACTGGCCCATGTTTGTTTGTCATTTTAAGACCAACTTTAGCATTTTCTAGACTTAATCTGTCTCTTTCTCACTCTCTCTCTTTTTTAATGATAGCCCATGTTGGAGCCAGCAGGTGGCATAGCAGTTGAGGCACTGGAATCCCACGTGGCTGACTACGGTTCAAATCCCAGACCTAGCAGCTTGGAACTCAAGCCCCGCATGTGTGCATACATGCCCCAAATCCCAAGAGAAGAGTGGAGAGGAAGGAATTGGGACATGGCCTTCCCTCCTGGGGGTGATTTTTCACTTTCTGTCTCTCTGGCAAGTGCACATGCCTTATAACTAAAATCTCTCAATAAGTAAATAAAAGTGTTTTTAAAATAAAATAATGATAACCCATGTGCACACATGGAGAGAGAGAGAGAGAGAGAAGCACCCTCGAGGATCTTCTCACACCCAGTCTCCTTTCCGGCCCTCCCACTCCTCAGGATCCTGGGTGTCTGCATGTTTTCAGGTCAGGCAGGGATCTGAACCCATGGCCAACCATATGGTTTCCAGCCTTACAGGGAGTGGCGCTTCTGCTGCGCCACAGCAGATGTGCCTAGCTCTTCTTTGAGTATTTCCCCCAAAACTTTTCAGGGCACCGTCTTTTCTATGACTAACCATCTGAGGTTTTGTAAGCTTAAAATTTTATTTTTATTATGGGACCAGCAGGTGGTGTGGTGGCTAAGATGCCGCACTCCACATGTCCGCCAAGGTTCAAGTCCCACACCTGGCAGCTTACTTTTCTCTTCCTGTCTCTCTCTCTCTCTCTCCATCTCTCTCTGGTCAAATTGAATAATAATAAATAAAATTAAATTAATTATTATTTTTAAAATATTTTCTGACTATACCCTCATGTATGAATAACCCTTTCATGTGAATATGTGGCTTGATTAAAAACTCTAGGCCATGGGACCAGCAGTTAGCATAATGGCTATGTCACTGGACTCCCATGTAGTCGACTGAGGTTCAGGTCCTGGACCTGGTGGCTCAAACTCACGCCGGGCACGTGTGCGTGCGTGCCCAAGATCCCGAGAGGAGAATGGAGGAGAAGGGATTGCGGCGTGGCCATGCCCCCTGGGGGTGATTTCTCGCTTTCTGTCTCTCTGTCTCTGTCTTTCTGGTGAGTGCACGTGCCCTATAGCAAAAACCTCTCAAAAAAAAAAAAAAAAAAAAAAAAAACTCTAGGCCATGGGTGATCTCACAGGGGCCTAGCAGTTAAAGGATCCCACGTGACTGACCACACAATTCAAATTCCAGCCCCTGTGAGTTGAAAAACACACTGGACACACATGTGTGCGCCCAGACTCCCAGCAGGGTAAAGAGATGGCAGAGAAGGGGCTACAGCATGGCCTCCCCTGGGAGATCGTGCTCGCGCTCTCGCTCTCTCTGGCAAGCACACATACCCTCTGGCAAAAATTCTTGTAAGTTGGAACCAGCAGTTAGCATAATGGCTATGTTGTTGGACTCCCGTGTAGTCGAATGCGGTTCGAGTCCCGGACCCAGTGGCTTAAACTCACGCCGGGCGCGTGTGCGTGCGTCCCCAAGATCCCGAGAGGAGAATGGAGGAGAAGGGACTGCGGCCTGGCCATCCCCCCTGGGGGGTGATTTCTCGCTTTCTGTCTCTCTTGTCTGTCTCTGTCGCGAGCGCACGCGCCCTGTAGCGAAAACCTCTCAAAAAAAAAAAAAAAAAATTCTTGTAAGTTTAGGTGAAAGATTTTTTTTGTCCCACTGTGTTACAAATAGGCCTCTGCTGTGAGTCCTGGGGATCTTCCCAGGTGATAGGCTCTGACTCTTCCCAGACTTTCAGAACTTTTGTGTCCCTCATATCCTCAGTGTGTCCCGGTGTCAGTGTTCTCATGTCTTGGTCAGAACTCTGGAGCCTTCATCTGGAGCCGTTCATCTCTCGTTAAGGATGCGAAGTCTGCCCGTGTTCTCTCTCAATATTCCTCCCTCCCTCGCCCCGTGGGAACGCTGGCCGTCAGCAGCCCTTACATCTGACCCGACTCCCGCTCCAGCTGGGTCTCCAGCCACACCTCATCTGCCCATCCCGTCTCCTTTCACCTGGGCGGCCCACACCTAATGCTGCACTTGCCTCCCAGTTCCTGTCATGCCGCACTTGTGGCAAGTAGACCTGTCACACTGGGCTTTGCGGTCTGGGCCGTCAGTGGTCCATCCGTGTGGCGGTTGTCTTCCTGGAGGCAGCCGCACTTCTCAGGGCTCTGACTCTGGCCTGTGCAGCCGAGACCCCGCCCGGCGGTGCCCGTTGCAGAAGGGCCCCAGCAGGTGGCAGCCAGCATGCCCCGATGTGGAGGCAGTGTGAAGGGTGCAAGGCAGAGAGCCCGGGACTAAACCAAAGCCATTCTGCCCACCGGGCCCTGCTGCCCCAGGGCTGGGCCTCAGGTCTGAGCGCATCGGCCTGCGGGAGCGTCCCCTCCTGAACGGCCTGCCCCTGCCCCTCAGCCTTGCTGAGCCACCTGCATCCTGCCCCGGGCGCAGCCTCGGTAGCCACTGCTTGTCAGTCGGAGGTCAGCAGGACCGTGCCAGTGGACGGCAGGCCGCGGAGAGCAGGTGCGGCCTCACCGTGGCTCCCCGAGCCCTGCCCTGGCCTGCCTCACGCTCTCACCCGCCACTGCTCCTACACGCCCAGCCCGCCCCTTCGGTACTCCCAGGCCTCAGCACAGAGGGATCTTGCTCTTCCTCTCCGGTTTCTCTGATGGGCAGCCACAGGGGTCTCCACCAGGCCAGGCAGGCCCACGGTCTCGCGTCCTCACGGACACCCTCTCAGCTGTCCGTCCTGTGTCTGCAGGGTCTGCGGAAGAGGGAGCTGCTGAAGGAGCTGCTGCCAGTCATCGGGCAGAACCTCCGCTTCCAGCGCCTCTTCACCGAGTGTCAGGAACAGCTCGACATCCTAAGGGACAAGTAGTCTGCCCTGGCCTGCCCTGGCTGCAGCAAGGGCCGGGCCACACTCTCGCCGCCGACCACACCCAGGGCCACCTCTCACCCGGCAAGGCTGCAGTGGGAGGAGGAGACGCTGGAGGAGACACGCTGTCCTGCCCCAGTGCCGGCCCAGCTCCCTGGGCAGAAGTGGCCTGGGCCCTAGGCCTGGTGTTCCCTCGGAAGTGGGCAGCTCATCCCTGTCTCCGGGCCCCCCCATTTGGAGCTGGGGCCGGCGAGGCCCCGGCAGGCCTGCTGTCTCCGGCACGGCCCCGAGGTGGACACTTGCCCTGCCGCAGCAGGTGCCGTGCCGCTTCACTCTGACGGATGAGCCACGCGTGAGCGCGAGAGCCGGGACCGCCAGGAGTGCACCCGGCAGCCCGAGCAGAGACTGCGTAGAGGAAAGCTGTCCCAACACGCGGACTATTTTTGTACTAGAATTTGCTAACTTGTAATATGGAATTTTCCTTTTGGCCAATAATCAGGATTTCCCTATAAGTCACTTGGACATTGGTCACTTGTAGGAAATTTAAACTCTAATTATGACAGCTACACTGAAAATAATTGTACTGAAATTAACTTGTCTATCTTCATTTGGTTTTAATTTTTCAATGTTTGTAAAAAGAGACTGTTTTTTGGGGGATGGGGCAAAGGGGTGGGCGATTCCTTTTGTAAGTGTAAAATAAATGAACACGCATTGGATACCAAACCATCCCGGGTCCCCGGCCTTTTCCTCCTGACTCCCACTGCCCTGCCGCCCTTTGTGGCTCACTCTCCTGGAGAAGGAGTTAACCAAACGTCAGAGCTGGAAGGGACCTTGTTCTTTTGTTTTTTTCTTTTTAGAGGTTTTTGCTGTAGGGCGCATGTGCTCACCAGACAGACAGAGAGACAGAGAGACAGAAAGTGAGAAATCATCCCCCCGGGGGATGGTCACGCCACAATCCCTTCTCCTCCATTCTCCTCTCGGGATCTTGGGCACGCACGCACACGCGCCCGGTGTGAGTTTTAAGCCACCGGGTCCAGGACGCAAACCGCGGTCGACTACGTGGGAGTCCAGCGACATAGCCATTACGCTAACTGCTGGTCCCATGGGATGCTGGAATATTCTTAATAAGTGGGCCAGATCCACAGGAGAGGAAATAGAATCATTGGATCTTTTTTTTTTTTTTTTTTTTTTTTTTTTTTTTTTTTTTTTTTTTTTTTTTTTTTGCTTTCACAGTACAGGGGTTCACCCTTTTTATTTCCGTCTGAAAATGCCTGCAAAAGAGGAACCGTAGGCACCCCCCTTGCTGCAGGCTGCTGTGACCACCATGTTAAGGGCACCAGGACCTCATCACCAAACAAAACCTGGCATGTGAACACTCCCACAGTGGCACCATCCCGCAGGCCGGGGGCAGTTTAGCCCAGCCAGGAGTTCAGGCACTCACGGTCCTATCAGCCTGGCTCCTCTCTGTTCCCTAGGCAGAGACCAGCCCCAGTCCTCAGCAGCCAAGTTAAGGGTTCCCCCGGCCTCGTAGCAGCCAGGTCTCTGGTTGGCAAGCCAGGCTGGGGACTCGGGGAACCTCGGTTTCTGGAGTAGAGAGCCCGTGGGCTGTGCTGCTCCAGCCTCAACCGCCCATTCCCGCCTCCAGCCTCCGCAGAGCAGGCCAGGCTCCTGTCACTGCCTTACCGGCTGCACCCCTCCGTGCTGGGCCTGCTCTGCCCACTGAAAGAGTCTGTCTAGGGAGCGGCAGCAGACAGGTGTATTTAGTGGCCTCTGGACGTTTCCAGACTCAGTACCGGTGAGCTGAGCACCCACTGGCCCTGGGGCCTGGGCCTCATCACCGTGCGTGGTCCTAGATCTAGGGGAAGAATCAGGCCTCAGAAGGCCGGAGTGACTGATCACTGTCATCTCCTCTCTGGCTGCTTCGTACCTGGTGGCCATCCCACTGTCTCAGGTGTCTAGTGGCTGAGTGAAACCCAGGCACACACACATACCCAATGTTATCCAGCACACAGAGGGCACATAGTCACACCCAATGCCACGCTGCAGGGGGGAATCTTCCTTAAAGGAGTAAGGATCCAGGGGCCGGCAGTTGGCATGTTGGTTGAGGCACTAAACTTCCACATGGCCGACCGCAGTTCACGTCCCTGGCCCAGTAGCTCAAATAACAACAAAAATTAACAGATTTTTTGAAGGAGTAAGGTTCCAAAACCTTGCTGTTTTGCTTTTTGTTGTTGTTTGGTTTTTTGGTTTTTGGTGTTTTTTTTAAAAAAAGAGTAAGGATCCGAAACCTTGCTACATGGGCCAAACCGTTCCCCTTGCAACTCTGCAGCAAGACAGGATTTTGAGGAGCCCAGGGTGCATGCAGCCTCGGGACCAGCAGGCCTGTGGGGGCTCCAAACATCTGGACCTCGTCTTTTTCAGGTATCAAATGGAAATGAGGATAAGAAAGCCTATGTGGGGGTCGGTGGGTGGCATGGTAGTTGGGGTGCTAGACTCCCACATGGCCAACTGCAGTTCAAGTCCTGGACCTAGCGGCTTGAAAATCATGCCAGGTATGTGTGCATGTGTGCCCAAAAGCCCAAGGGGAGAATGGAGGAGAAAGGACTGCAGTGTGGCTATCCTCCCAGGGGGTGATTCCTCTCTTTCTCTCTGTCTGTCTCCCTCTGTCTCTCTCAAGCAAGCACGCATACCCAATGGCAAAAGCAAAAACAAAAGCCTGTGTGATTAAGAGGACAAATGAATTACGGACTGTGTAGGCTAAGTCCAGCCACTTTGAAAATGCTCCACGGAAGGAAACATTGGCAATTGTGGGTGTTTTTACCACTACTATTTAAAAATGGGGAAACGAGAAGCAGAAAAACTGCCCTGAGACTCCTGTCTCCAGCCAGAATGGAATAGTGGACCAGATTTCTACCCTCCTGCCTAAAAAAACTAAAGGAACCAATCAAAATACCTGAAACAATGTTTTCAAAACAAGAGCTCAGATCGCTGAGCGATGGGAAACAGACGAGGCGAGCCCACAGTTTCCCCAGCCAGGAGGCATTTCCTGGCCACACCAAAGGAGGCAGAGCCGAGGTGGAGCCCAAAGAACTACGGGAATTGAAGAAACAGAGCTGAAAGTTCAAGCAGACCAAGGCAGCTAGACTTCACAGGTCAGCATACCAGAGAGGAGGAAGTTGCACAGAGACCCACCTGAGAGAGCTGCAGAGGAGCCCCCTTGAATACTCAGCTAAGTGCTGACCGGTGCATGCTGGGAACAACCATGTGGGAAATGGCCAGCACCAGGCAGAGAACCACCTGAAAGGAACAAGGCATATGTTGCCTGTAGCAACCAGAATGGAAGAACTCAGACTTTGGGTAGAGTACTCAGAAAGTCTTGCCCTTGGACTGAAGAGTAATTAGAGCCCTGCTCCAGATCCATCTCACAAAAAAAAAAAAAAAAAGACTGGAAATGAGCAACTATTTTTGGCCACCATGGAATGGTGGTTAAGGCAGCTGGATCTCACATGGCCGACTGTACAGTTCGTTCGAGTCCCCAGTCCAGTGGCGTGACCATACCCTGTGGGAGTTCCTTTCTCCCCCTTATCTCCAGCAAGTGCACATGGCCTCTGGCAAAAGAAAAAAATAAACGTGCACACACGTATTTATATATTGGGGCTGTCGGGAAAGTCGTGACGCATTTTTGCCACATGGCACTAGCTGGGTTTGGGATGTGCTCGAGCCATTCACATCTATGTTATTGCTGTGTCATTTGACAGCTGACAGTCCTAGTTTCATTCTAAAAAAATTACGCAATAGGACTGAGTTTTGGAGATTTTTCAACAAGTTGAAAATGGAAGACCAGGGACCAACAAGCAGGTGGTGTGGTGGTTGAGGTGCTAGACACTCCCACATGGCTGACCGTGGTTTGAGTTCCAGACCTGATGGCTTGCTTTCTCACTTTCTCTCTTTATATCTCTCTGGTCAAATTAGAAAGTAAATTAATGAATAAATTAATCTCACTTTCTCTCTTTATATCTCTCTGGTCAAATTAGAAAGTAAATTAATGAATAAATTAAATTAAATTAAAATTCTTTAAAAAAAAAAGAAAATGGAAGACCAAACTGCATTTTAGCCACATTTTACTTCCATAAAAGGAAGAATGCGTGTCAAGCTTATGAAGAGTTGTGTGAAGTTTACGGTGACAATGCTCTACAAGGATGTCACTACTGGGGCCAGCAAATGGTGTGGCAGTTACATCACTGCTACACATGACTGACCACGGTTTGAGTCCCAGACCTGGTGGCTTGAAACTCATGCTGGGCATGTGTGCATGCATCCCCAAGATCCCAGGAGGAAAATGGAGGAAAAAGGATTGTGGAGTGACCATCCCCCCTGGGGGGGGGGTGATTTCTCACTTTCCCTCTCACTATCTCTGTCTCTCTCTCTCTCTGGTGAGCGCACAGCACCTAAGCCAAAAAACCTCTTAAAAAGAAAGAAAAGAAGAAAGGGAGGAAGGGAGGGAGAGAGGGAGGGAGGGAGGGAGGGAGGGAGGGAGGGAGGGAGGGAGGGGGGAAAGAGAACGACGTCAGTACCAATGATGGTTCACAAAATTCCATGCTGATGACTTTGAGTTCAACTATGCTCCTTGGTCAGGGAGGCCCACTGAGATGGATGACAACAAAATAAAGGCGCTGATGGAGTCCACCCATGACACAAAAGATTGCAGAAACATCGAACATCCATTGTCCAAGTGTTCACAACCACCTGAAGAAGCTGGGATACGTAAGGAAGCTTGATATTTGAGCGCCTCACTAACTCAAAGAAGTTCATTTGACAGCATGTAAAAACATCTGCAATATGCTCATTAAATGTGAGAAAAATTATCTTGTTTTAGAATTATTTAATTTTATTTATTATTTTAAGTATTTTATTTAGCTGTATTTAATTAATTAATTTGACCAGAGAAGGACACGGCAAGAGAGAGGAAAGTGAGAAAGCAAGACACCAGGTCCAGGAGTCAGTCAATGGTCAGCCATGTGGGAGTCCAGCACCCTTAACCACTATGCAAACTGCTGGCCCCTATTATCATTATTATTATTATTATTATTATTATTATTAATTTGGAGAGAGAGAGAAAGTGAGAAAGTAAGATGCCATGCCGGGACTTGAACCTCGATCAACCATGTGGGAGTCTAGCACCTTAACCACCACACCATATACTGACCCTGAAAACAATCCATTTTTGAAGAATTGATATCTGGTGATGACAAGTGGATTGTTTACAACATTGGTGCGCAAACAGTCATGGCCCCAACATAATGATTCCCTCCAATGACATCAAAAGCAGACGTTCCATCAGAGGAAGGTCATGATCTAGGTGTAGTGGGATTTTTTTTTTTTTTTTGAGAGGTTTTTGCCATAGGGCGTGTGTGCTCACCAGACAGACAGAGAGACATAGAGACAGAAAGCAAGAAATCACCCCCCAGGGGGGGATGGCCACGCCGCAATCCCTTCTCCCCCATTCTCCTCTCGGGATCTTGGGCATGCACGCACACACACCCGGCGTGAGTTTTAAGCCACCGGGTCCGGGACACGAGCCGCGGTTGACCACGTGGGAGTCCAGTGACATAGCCATTACACTAACTGCTGGTCCCGGTGTAGTGGGATTTTAAAGGTGTCGTGTTTTTCAAGCTCCTACCAAGGAACCAAACAATCCATTCAAGTGTGTACTGTCAGCAATTAGATAGTGTGAACGAATCCAACATTCAGAAACATTAAGAGCTCATTAATCGTAAAATACTTGTGTTCTATCATAACACCAGGCCACACACAAGTTTGATCACCCATCAAAAATTATTAGAACTTGGATGAGCTGTGTTGCCCCACACCCATCATACTTGCCTGACCTTGCACTGTCAGATTTCTACTCGTTTCACTCTCTTCAAAACTCCTTATGTGGTATAATGTTCATTTTCAGATGAGGCTGCAAATCAGCACCTGGTTCAGTTTTTCACCAACAAATACAGGTCCTATGAATAAGGAATTATGAAGCTCACTGAAAGATGACAAAAGGTTATCGAACAAAATGGGCAATATATCATTGATTGATCTTTGTTCTTTATATAAATAAATGACCTTTGAAAAATACAGAATGAATACATCATGATTTTTCCAACAACCCAATATATACATATTTATTTATGTATGCAACATCCAAGAGGTAAAGTTAACCATGTCTAACATCTAAACAAAGATAATAAACAGGTAAATAATCCAAAATGAGGGGAATAGTCAAACAATCTAAACTGACTCAGAATTTCTGCCAAGTGGATCCAAGCAAAGTGGTGCCTCACATTGGGTGCCACTTTGCTGGGATCCACTCAGTAAAATGCATTTTTTGAGGAGGAGGAGCTATGGATTAGAAATAAACATAAAATAAACACACAACTACATACAAGTATAGAAAAGCAAGGATCAGGTGGGCCGAACTTCTCTAATGAAGAAAGCCATGACTCTGAACCAGTCTCAGGTTTATTGTTTAATAGGGCAAAAAATGGGCGACAAGGAAATGGAATGTAAAGCCAGTTGTTTTCAGATGTTAATTGGCTGGCGATGTGAGGACAACTGACGCCATGTAATTTTTCTGATCTTTTGGGGCTGATTCTTTTTTTTTTTTTTTTTTTTTAGAGGTTTTCGCTATAGGGTGCGTGAGCTCTCCAGACAGACAGAGACAGACAGAGAGACAGGAAGCAAGAAATCACCCCCGGGGGGATGGCCACGCCGCAGTCCCTTCTCCATTCTCCTCTCGGGATCTTGGGCACGCATGCACACGCACCCAGCGTGAGTTTTAAGCCACCAGGTCTGGGACGCGAACCGCAGTCAACTACGTGGGAGTCCAGCAACATAGCCATTACGCTAACTGCTGGTCCCGGGGCTGATTCTAATAACACGTGACTTCCTTTAACCTGATACTGCTCTGCAGTATCTATAACAGCATGCAGCTAGCATGTTCATATGTTAATTGCTTTTATTGCTATGCAAATGACAGCTCACAAAACCATGTCTCTACATGTGTCTGAAGGTCACCATGTTTGCCCATATTGGCCACTCTCAACACACTGACATTAGAATTAGCAGAAAAGGGGCAATGGCTGGGAGCGGTCCACAGGGCAGAGATGTGAGAAGGGGGAGCCCCAGGTGGAAAACAAAACAAAACAAAACCAGAATTAGAGAAAAGGACATTAAAATAGTATAGCAGTAGTCCTATGTTTAGAAAGTTAAGCAGTGGCATGGAAGATAACAACTCACAAATCAGGGGCCAACAGGTGGCATAGTGGTTAAGGGCTAAACTCCCACATGACCAACCACAGTTTGAGTTCCGGACCTGACAGCTTGAAAATCACATCAGGTGCATGTGCATATGTGCCCAAAATTCTGAGAGCAGAATGGAGGAGAAAGGATTGTGGCCTGGCCATCTCCCCAGGGGGGTGGGGGTGAATTCTCACCTTCACTTTCTCTCACTCTGGGGAGTGCATGTGCCCTATGACAAAAATCTAAAAGAAAAAAAAGTCACGAATCAAATTTCTAGACATGAAAACCATTATACAACATTGAGATTAAAAATAAATTAATAGACTCAATGGCACACTAGATATTGCAGAAGAAAAGATTAATGAATGCACAGCAATAGAAATGTTCCAAAATGAGGGACCAGCAATTGGCGTAATGGCTATGTCCTGGACCCCATGTAGTCGACTGCGGTTGGAGTCCCGGACCCAGTAGCTTGAACTCACACCAGGCGTGGGTGCGTGCGTGCCCAAGACCCAAGAGGAGAATGGAGGAGAAGGGATTGTGGCCATCCCCTCTGGGGGATGACTTCTCACTTTCTGGCTCTCTGTCTTTCTGGTGAGCGCACGTGTCCTATAGCAAAAACTTCTCCCCCCCAAAAAAAAGAAAAAAAAAAAGAAATGTTCCAAAATGAGGCCAACAGGTGCATGGTGGTTAGGCACTGGACTCATATAGCTGACCGGGGTTTGAGTCCCAGACCTGGTGACTTGCTTTCTCATTCTCTCTCTCTCTCTCTCTCTCCCTCCTCTGTCCCTCTCTGGTCAAGTTTAAATAAATAAATAAAGTTAAATAAAGTAATTCTTTTAAAAACAACTTCCAAAACAGAAAAAAAAAAAAAATCCAGAAAAGGGAAGAATAGAAAATAGCTTTGAGAGCCATGGAACAACTTCAACTAGCCTAACATGAATTGAAGTCATGAAAGGAGATGAAAGAAAGCTGACGGGAAATTTTATTTCAAGAAATAGCAAACAAATGTCTCCTACCTCTTCCTGCTATTCCCTGTGCCCCTGCCTGCCAGCCCCACCCATCTAGTGAGGCCCCACACCTTCATACAGACATCAGTATTCCTTCCCCCTGTGTCCACTACTGACCTTGTGTCTACAAAGAACACCGAAGGCCTGTATCTTCCTAGACTAAGACTTTGACTTGCTCTTCTCAAAGTTCTGACCTGATCTTGGTCACTTCCCAACCAGTTGTGAGGATTACAAGATGCAGCAAAAGATTGTAAACACAAAGCAGAGGGGCTAGCAGATGGCATGGTGGTTAAGGCCCTGGACTCCTATGTGGGCGGCAGTGGTTCAAGTCCCAGACCCAGCAGCTTGAATCATGCCAGGCACGTGTGCTTGCATGCCCAAAATCCCAAGAGGAGAATGGAGAAGAAATTATAATGTGGCTGTCCCCCCAGGAGCTGATTTCTCACTTTCCCCGTGTGTGTCTCTCTCTCTCCAACAAGTGCACGTACCCTATGGCAAAAATCTAATTGAAAATAATAGTAACAGGCATGCTCAAAAGGAAGAAAAAGGCCATCAACTCTTCCATGTTGACCTATTATCCCATGTATATGTTGTCCTCAGATACATGGCAAATATTTTCTCCAGCTTTTTATTCATCTTTAAATTGTATTTGAGTATTGGCTTACATTTGCTATTTTTTAAAATTATTTATTTAATTTTATTTATTCATTCATTCATTTATTTTAATTTGACCAGAGAGACATAAAGAGACAGAGAGAGAGAGAGAGATGGAAAGAGAGACAGCAAGCCACCAGGTCTGGGACTCAAACCGTGGTCGGCAATGTGGGAGTGTCCAGTACCTTAACCACCACACCACCTGCTGGTCCTGATTCGCTATTTTTTTTTTTTAAGAGAGATTTTTGCTATAGGGCATGTGTGTTTATCGAAGAGACAGAAAATAAGAAATGACCCCCCAGGGG
Organism: Tupaia tana; assembly: GCA_026018925.1. NCBI lineage: Eukaryota > Metazoa > Chordata > Mammalia > Scandentia > Tupaiidae > Tupaia > Tupaia tana. The sequence continues at coordinate 28,753,977 of JAKSZU010000026.1, read as the reverse complement.
TGATGGCTACACCACAATCCCCTCTCTTCCATTCGCCTCTCAAGATCTTGAGCAGGCACACACACACCCAGTGTGAGTTTTAAGTCGCCGATTTCTGGGACTTGAAACATTATGCCATCTGCTGGTCCCTATATTTGCGTTTTTTTTTTTTTTTTTGCTATAGGGCGCGTGCGCTCGCCAGACAGATAGAGACAGAGAGACAGAAAGCGAGAAATCACCCCCCAGGGCGGATGGCCACGCCGCAATCCCTTCTCCTCCGTTCTCCTCTCGGGATCCTGGGCACGCACGCACACGCGCCCAGCATGAGTTTTAAGCCAAGGGGTCCGGGATGCGAACTGCAGTCGACCACGTGGGAGTCCAGTGACATAGTCGTTACGCTAACTGCTGGTTATATTTGCAATTTTTATGAAATAAAATTTCGTGTTTGTTCTTGTATAATTTTTTATTTTAAGCTTAGAACACTTCACCAAAGATCCATAGAAGGCAAATGAGCATATGAAAAGATGCTTGACATCATTATTCAGGAAATGCACATTAAGGGACCAGCAGGTGGCATAATGGTTACTTTGTGGGAATCCCACGTAGTTGGCCACCACTTGAGTAGCAGATCCAGTGGCTTAAAATTCATGCTGGGCGTGCGTGTGTGCCCAAAATCCCAAGAGGAGAATGGAGGAGAAGAGACTGTAGCGTGGTCATTGCCCCTGGAGGGGTGATCTCTTGCTTTCTATCTCTGTCTCTTTCTGTCTCTCCAGTGAATACATACACCCCATAGTAAAAATCTCTCTTACAAAGAAAAAATAAAATGCACATTAAAACCACAGTGATGCAACAGCATTAGAATGGGTTAAGTTTTCAAATTAAGAAAGAGGAGGGACCAGCAGTTAGTGTAATGGCTATGTCGCTGGACTCCCATGTAGTCGACCGCAGTTCGCGTCCCGGACCTGGTGGTTTAAACTCATGCTGGGCGCATGTGCGTGCATGCCCAAGATCCTGAGAGGAGAATGGAGGAGAAGGGATTGAGGCGTGGCCATCCCCCTGGGGGGTGATTTCTCGCTTTCTGTCTCTCTGTCTCTGTCTGTCTGGCGAGCGCATGTGCCCTATAGCAAATAAACCTCTCCGAAAAAAAAAAAATCAAATTAAGAAAGAGGGGAGTCAGCAGGTGGTGTGGTAGAGCGCTGGATTCCCACATAACTGACTGTGGTTCGAGTCTTGGACCTGGTAACTTAAAACACACTAGGCATATGTGTGCATGCCCAAAATCCCAAGAGGATAATGGAGGGAAAGGGATTGCAGCATGGCTGTTCCCCCTGGGCAGTGATTTTTAGCTTTCTGTATCTCTGTCTCTCTGATGAGTACACGTACCCTATAGCAAACATCTCTTGGGGGAACATAAAAAGGTAGCGTAGGTACAACTCATGAATTAGCCATTTAAGTGGTGGCCAAGAGTAGATATGGGATTATGTCAGTACAGACACTTCTAGTTTCAACTGAAGGGAATTGAGAAAGTGAGACTGGGGGTCGGCAGGTGGCATGGTGGTTGGAGGCGCTGGACTCCCACATGGCCGACCACGGTTCAAGTCTCGGACCTGGTGGTTTGCTTTCTCACTTCCTCTCTCATTCTCTGTCTCTCTCTGATCAAACTGGAAAATAATAATGATAATAATAATAATAAATAAAGTTAAATAAAAATAATTTTTAAAGAAGTATATGTATTGAACAAATACATATTTTAAAAAAAAAGTGAGACTGAATGAAAGAAGGCTGTCCAACTTTTTGGGTTTAACAAGACGGGACCAAAGAGCTGTCTGACTGTGAATGTGTGCTATACTTCAAGAAATGGGACTCCTTTTGGCCGGAACCGCCATCTTCCAGTAATTAACCAAAATGACGAACACAAAGGGAAAGAGGCGAGGCACCCGATATATGTTCTCTAGGCCTTTTAGAAAACATGGAGTTGTTCCTTTGGCGACATATATGCGAATCTACAAGAAAGGTGATATTGTAGACATTAAGAGAATGGGTACTGTTCAAAAAGGAATGCCCCACAAATGTTACCATGGCAAAACTGTAAGAGTCTACAATGTTACCCAGTATGCTGTTGGCATTGTTGTGAACAAACAAGTTAAGGGTAAGATTCTTGCCATGAGAATCAATGTGCGTATTGAGCATATTAAACATTCTAAGAGCAGAGATAGCTCCCTAAAACGTGTGAAGGAAAATGACCAGGAAAAGAAAGAAGCCAAAGAGAAAGGGACCTGGGTTCAACTAAAGTGCCAGCCTGCTCCACCCAGAGAAGCACACTTTGTGAGAACCAATGGAAAGGAGCCTGAGCTACTGGAACCTATTCCCTATGAATTCATGGCATGATGGGTGTTAAAAATAAACTAATCTGTGGTCTATAAAAAAAAAAAAAAGAAAGAAAGAAAGAAATGAGACTCAAATGGATACCGAACTTGAGCTGTGAAATATTGGTTTCCTTGACTAAAAAATAAAGATTTTCTACTACGCTTCTCCCTCCAGATTCATTGCTAGTGGGTAGGGCTATCTCTTTCTCCTCTCCATTTCTCTCTGTCTCTCTCTGTCTCCCTGTGTCTCCCTGTGACTTTTATTTTTTTTAATTATTTAATTTGATTTATTTATTCATTAATTTATTTTAATTTGAGCAGAGACAGAGAGAAAGAGGGAAAGTGAGAAAGCAAGCCACCAGGTCTAGGATTCAAACCATGGTTGGCCATGTGGGAGTATCCAGCGCCTTAATCACCACACTACCTGCTGGTCCCTTGACTTTCCATTTTTTAAAAAAAATTTAAGGTAAAGGATTCTCTGGGTTCTTAAGTTCTTTATTGTGCTAATTGGTGCCTTTCCCCCATTCCATCTATGAAAGGCACACCCCAGGTCCATCCTGAGATGGATACTGAACTTGAGCTGTGAAATACTGGTTTTCATTCTTCGCTTTTTAAAATTAAAATCTAAAGTTTTTATCATATTTTTTCTCCTTTTTTATTTCATTTTTTTCTTCTTTCCTCTTCTCTAATTCTTTTCCTTTTTTCTTTATTCATTGGCTGCTCAGCCTCTACATACTAAGTGTCTAGACAGGTCTAAGTGAACAGGATCCAAACATCTGAATACAATTAGAGTCAGGATATTCCTCTATTCCCACTAAATCTGAAGCATAAAGAATGAAAATGGAACAAAAGAGAGATTGCAGATCACCTCTTCCTGCACATCTCTGAATGCTCAGATTGAACTTCAAGAATTAGGAAGAAAAGCACCATCCATTCGATGACTAGAAATCACTGCAGGGTCAAAAGAAATATGAGAAAGCAAGAAAATACCTCTCCTCCAAGGGAAAAGAATGACTCCTCTTCATCCTCAGACAGTACAATGAAACTCATGGAAGTGTCTGATAAAGAACTTAGAATATTTATAGTGACAAAGCTAGCATGGAAAAGAAGAAAGACAATGGGACCAGCAGTTGGCGTAATGGCTATGTCGCTGGACTCCCACATAGTCGACTGCGGTTCGCGTCCCGGACTCGGTGGCCTAAAACTCACGCCGGGCGTGTGTGCGTGCGTGCCCAAGATCCCAAAAGGAGAATGGAGGAGAAGGGATTGCGGCATGGCCATCCCCCCGGGGGTGATTTCTCACTTTCTGTCTCTCTGTCTCTGTCTGTCTGGCGAGCGCACGCGCCCTATAGCAAAAACCTTTCCCCCCCCAAAAAAAAAAGAAGAGAGACAATGAACTGCACAAGAGGCAGGAGAAAGGAGCTGACGAGTTCCAGGTGAGGAAATTCTTGCGAGATCTAAAAGAGGAAATACACACTATAAAAAAGAATCAAATAAACTTGTGAGAGATGAAGGCTATATAATCAGGAAGTCAAAACTTCCCTTGAGGGACCAGCAGTTGGCGTAATGGCTATGTCGCTGGACTCCCATGTAGTCAACCACAGTTTGAGTCCCGGACCCGGTGGCTTAAACTCACGCTGGGCGCGTGTGCGTGTGTGCCCAAGATCCCAAGAGGAGAATGGAGAAGGGATTGTGGTGTGAGCATCCCCCCTGGAGGGTGATTTCTTGCTTTCTGTTTCTCTTTGTCTTTCTGGTGAGCGCACACTCCCTATAGAAAAAACTCTTTAAAACAAAACAAAACAAAACAAAACACTTCCTTGAAAATATTAAAAGCAGACTAGGCCATAAAGAAAATAAAATCTCAGATGTAGAAGCTAGAATTGCTGGCCTAGAAAAGTCCACCATGGGACCAGTAGTTAGCGTAATGGCTATGTCAGTGGACTCCCATTTAGTCGATTGTGGTTCGAGTACTGGACCTGGTGGCTTAAACTCACGCTAGGTACGTGTGCATGCGTGCCCATGATCCCGAGAGGAGAAAGGAGAAGAAGGGATTGCGGCGTGGCCATCCCCACTGGGGGGGTGATTTTTTGCTTTCTGTCTCTCTATATCTGGTGAGCGCATATGCCCTGTAGCAAAAAAAAAACCTCTCCGAAAAAGAAAAAGAAAGAAAGAAAGAAAGAAAGAAAGAAAGAAAGAAAGAAAGAAAGAAAGAAAGAAAGGTTTTTGCTATAGGGCGTGTGTGCTCGCCAGTCAGACAGAGAGAGACAGAGAGTCAGAAAGTGAGAAATCACCCCCCAGGGGGGATGGTCACACCACAATCCCTTCTCCTCCATTCTCCTCTCAGGATCTTGGGCACGCACGCACACGCGCCCAGCGTGAGTTTAAGCCACCGGGTCCGGGACACAAACCGCGGTCGACTACGTGGGAGTCCAGCGACATAGCCATTACGCTAACTGCTGGTCCCCAGATAATGCAGATTGTGTCAGCTGGTAGAAAATGTCAGTTTGCAGGTCCGTTAGAAGCATTTCCATACAGAAGGTAACATCTAATAACAGGGTGGATGATAGAGACGCATGGGTTAAATAATGAATCAAAACTTGTTGGGACCAGCAGTTAGCGTAATGGCTATGTCGCTGGACTCCCACGTAGTCGACCGTGGTTCGAGTCCCGGACCCGGCGGCTTAAACTCACGCCAGGCGCGTGTGCGTGCGTGCCCAAGATCCTGAGAGGAGAATGGAGGAGAAGGGATTGCGGCGTGGCCATCCCCCCTGGGGGGTGATTTCCTGCTTTCTATCTCTCTGTCTCTCTCTGTCTGTCTGGCGAGCGCAAAAACCTCACCAAAAAAAGAAAAAAAAAAAAAACTTGTTTTGCAGATAGATTCAAAAATCAAATAAATAAATACTTGTTGGTGCATCCCCCTAGCTCAGAGGATAAACTTTGTCCCCGGGGAGCCAGATCCCACATGACTGACCACGGGTTTGGACCCTGGCCCCTGGCAGCTTGAAAAAAAACATGCTGGGCTCGCGTACATGTCTGGCGAAATCCTGACGGGATGGAGAAGCAGAAGAAAAGAGATTGCAGAGTGGCCACACCCCACTGGTGGGGGGCTGCTTTCTCTTTCTTTCTCGCTGGTAAGCACATGTGTCCTCTGGCATAAATGCTGATATATATAATATAGGGTCATCGGAAAAGTCATGACACTTTTTTTCTGTTTTTGGAGAGGTTTTAGCTGTAGGGCGCGTGCGCTCACCAGAAAGACAGAGAGACAGAGAGACAGAAAGTGAGAAATCACCCCCCGGGGGGATGGCCACGCCACAATCCCTTCTCCTCCATTCTCCTCTCGGGATCTTGGGCACGCACGCACATGCACCCGGCATGAGTTTAAGCTACCGGGTCCAGGACTCAAACCGCGGTCGACTACGTGGGAGTCCAGCGACATAGCCATTACGCCAACTGCTGGTCCAATCATGACATGTTTTTGCATAGAAGAACATAGACAAATATGTCATGGCTTTCCCACAACCTAATACACACTTATGTGGTTGTAAAGTGCTAAGTTTTGGAGAAATTTATTACACAATGATATATGATACAATTGAATCACTCCATGAACTTCTAAAAACCAAACACACACATATAATTAACACTTAGAGGGACCAACAGATGGTGCCCAAGATCCCGGGAGGAGAATAGAAGAGAAGGGATTGCAGCATGGCCGTCCTCCCTGGGGGAGATTTCTCACTTTCCCTCTCACTGTGTCTGTCTGTCTGTCTCTCTCTCTAGCAAATGCATGTGTGCTAAGGCAAAAACAAAAACAAAGACAAAACAAAACAAAACAAAAACCTCTTAGATCAGGGACTAGGACGTTAATTACATCCCTGAAGCCCCCCTCATTCTTTCTTCCAGTCACAAATTCTCCCAAACCCCAGATCACCTGCTATGGATTGAATGTGTCCCCCCAAAATTCATGTGTTGGAAACTTAATCCCCAAAGCAAGTGTTAAATGTGAGGTCTTGAGACCAGCCGATGGCGTAACGTGTGTGTGTGTGTGCCTAAAATCCCAGGAGGAGAATGGAAGAGAAGGGACTGTGGTCTGGCCATCTCCCCTGGGGAGTGATTTCTCACTTTCCCGCCCACTATCTTTTTTTTTTTTTTTTTTGAGAGGTTTTTGCTATAGAGAGCATGCACTCTCCAGACAGACAGACAGAGACAGAGAGACAGAAAATTAGAAATCACCTCCCCGGGCAATCCCTTCTCCTCCGTTCTCCTCTCGGGATCTTGGGCACACACGTACACATGCCCAGCGTGAGTTTAAGCCACCGGGTCTTGGCCTCGAACCGAGGTCGACTACATGGGAGTCCAGTGACGTAGCCATTACGCTAACTGCTGGTGCCAAGGTCACTACCCTTATAAATGGGACTTGAACAGCGGTCGGTCATGTGGGAGTCCAGCAATGTAACTGCTACTGGCCCCAGACCAGGGTTTTTTAAGTCTAGTCTGGTGGTTCCTTTGCCAATACATCTCTCTCAAAAATGATGTGGGCTTCCCATGTAGCAAAATCATGAGCAAATTCTATCTGCCAAGAAACACATCCAGGGCTGGCCCCATACTGCAACAGCACACATGTGCCTGGGATTCCGATAGGATGGAAAATTGCAGGAAAAATGATTGCAGTGTGACCAGGTCCCACTGGGCGGGAAACTGGGGGTCTCGTTCTCGCTCATGCCCACACCCTATGGCATTAAAAAAACAAACAAACAAACAAACAAAAACTCAAGGGGCCATCAGATTGCGTCGTGGTAAAGGTGCTGGATTTCCACTTGGCCGACTGCGGTTCGGGTCCCAGAACCAGTGCATGGTGCTCTGTCTTTCTGATCAGCGCACATGCCCTATATCAAAAACCTCCCCCCCAAAACCACAAAAAACAGAATCATGCCAGGTGCATGTGCTTGTGCGTGTGTGCCCAAAATCCCAGGAGGAGCATGGAGGAGAAGGGATTGCACCACGGCCATCCCCCCTGGGGGGGGGGGGTGAGTTCTCATTTTCCCTCTTTGTCTATTTCCCTGGTAAGTGTCCATGCCCTATGGCAAAAGCCTAAATAATAATATAAAAAAAATTAAAAGTTCACATCAAGGTGTCTCTGCATTTCCTTTTTTTTTTTCATTTTAATGTATTTTAGACATCCAATCACTATACATCACTTAGCTTGTAAAGTGAATTTACCCAACACGGATTCACACTAGTCCAGTTGAGGATGCTGTACACATTATCTTCCACGGATTATAATTCGTTTCTGTGTCCCATCAACGTCTCGCCTCTGTTTTGCTCCTTGCTGTCTTTCCTCACGCTCTCTCCCCTCCCTCACCCTCTTCCCACACTGTCTCCAGGATCCATAATCACTTCCCACGCTTCTCCCCCCTCTAAGCTTTCCGTTGCCGTCGTAGCAGAGTGCGGACGGTCAGTATATATTCAGTGGGGAAATACAATGTCTCTCTTTCATAGCCCGGCTTGCTTCACTTAGCAGTAAATCTTCCCTCCTCATCCATTTTCCATCAAATGCCAGGATCGTGTCTGATTTTGAGTACCTAAGGCTTCATAGAACTCCTGAAATCTTTTTGTTTTTTCATTCCTAATAGAGTACATGCACATTGATGAGAGAGAGAGAGAGAGAGAGAGAGAGAGAGGCCCTTGACAGACTCCCATCTCAGTGCAATCTCCTTTTCCCAGCCCTCCAGTTCCTGGGGGTCTTGGGCATATGTGTGTGCCCCTGGTGTTTTCAGACCTACCTGAGGATCTGAACCGACACTCAGCCCTGAGGCTTCCAGCACTGCTGTTCAGCTTGTTCCTAACTGTGTCACCAGGCGGGGCCAGGCCCATCATCTCTGCAGGGACTCTCGTATGCAGCTGGGAGGACCAGTCAGAGGCCGCTTCACCTACGTGTGATGAAGTTACCCTCTGGGCCCGGGGCACCGCCAGGTCAGGCTCAGCTGGGCGTTGGCTGGTCTTGGCCCAGCAGCCGAGTGTGTGCCTGGGATGCAGACGGAGGCAGGTCTGCTCTTCAGGCTTTATCCTGATCGCCAAGCTCAAACGCAGCGGCCATGGGGGACGTATGCGGTTCAGCTAAAGCAGGGCATCGAAACCTCCGTTGCTGTCATGGTGCCAGCATCCATCAACCAAACCAGCCACAGGGCCAGGCCTGGAGTGAGAGGTGGGGAAGCTCCCTCCGTCCACCGCAAAGCCTTGACGAGAGCGTGGAGGGACAGAACTCCCACAGGAGGGGTCACTCTGGGGTCTGATGGGCTAAGTCGGATGAGTACAGAGACACTTCTGGAAGACACCATGACCACCCAGGAGAGCCCCAGGTCCAGTTCAAATTGGCGTTGGTTGGTGACAGTGACATCAGGAAGACCACGCTTGTGAAGCATCACCTGATTGGGGAGTTCAAGAAGAAGTGTGACAGGACCAGCAGTTGCATAATGGCTATGTCGCTGGACTCCCATGTAGTCGGCCATGGTTCAAGTCCCAGACCCAGCAGCTTAAAACTCACATCAGGCACGTGTGCATGCGTGCCCAAAATCCCAAGCGGAGAATGGAAGAGAAGGGATTGCGGTGCGGCCATTCCCCCTGTGTGTGGGGGGGTGATTTCTAGCTGTCTGTCTTGCTGTCTGTCTCTCTGGCAAGCATACACACCCTATGGCAAAACTTTTTCTTTAAATTATTTTATTTAGCTTTATTTATTTACTTACTTATTTTAATTTGACTAGAGAGGGACAGAGTAAGAGGGGGGGGGGGGGAGGAGGAAGGGGGAAGGTGAGAAAGCAAGCCACCAGGTCTGGGACTTGAACTGTGGTTGGCCATGTTGAAGTCCAGCACCCTTAACCACTATGCAACCTGCTGCCCCACTTAATTAAAAAAATCTTTTTACTATTAATATATAAACCTTGGGGCCGGCTGGTGGTGTGGTGGTTAAGGGTGCTAGACTCCCATATGGCCAACCACGGTTCAAGTCCCAAACCTGGCAGCTTTCTTTCTTTTTTTTTTTTTTTTTTGGAGAGGTTTTTGCTATAGGGCACATGTGCTCGCCAGAAAGACAGAGAGAGACAGAGAGAGACAGAAAGCAAAAAATCACCCCCCAGGGGGTATGGCCACAGCGCAATCCTTTGTCCTCCATTCTTCTCTCAGGATCTTGGGCACGCACGCACACACACCTGGCATGAGTTTAAGCCACCGGGTCTGGGACTCGAATCATGGCCAGCTACATGGGAGTCCAGCGACGTAGCCATTACGCTAACTGCTGGTCCCGCGGCTTGCTTTCTCACTTTCTCTCTCCCTCTCTCTCTCTGTCTCTGGTCAAGTTAAAATAAATAAATAGAGTTTCATAAAATAATTCTTTTAAAAAAAGAAATGCTAGAACAAATATGTATATAAATCTTTAGTTTTGACCTACCAAAAACCTTAGGGAATGGGATTTAGGAAAAGAGACTATTAATATTAAAATGTTTATATAATATTCGGGCTAAAGGGTCCTTGGGGTTACAGGGTATAGTCAAAACAGAGAGATTGGGAAATGCAGTCATGTCCCCAGCAAAAGTCAGCTCTCCTTTCAGGCGATGAGGGCACAACAGATGTGGCAAGGTTAGACGGCAGAGGTCTTGGCTAACCGCGGAGAAGAGATTTATCTGCTCTGTTCCTGAACACAGTTTTGGCTACTAAACAGCCAGCCCTCGCTGTTAGTCATGGGGGACCATTCATCCCTTAAAATTAGTAGTGAGAAACACGTGACCCGGTAGAAGGGTGTGGATTTCACCCGGAGCTCTCAGCCGGCTGCCCAAGGCCGCCCTTCCCTGACAAACACCCAGTGTGCAGCCCGCTCATCTGTGTGCACAACTCAGTGTCCAAGCCCGTGCCGGGGGAAACGGCCGGGCTGGCACGCCAGGTGTGGGCTCCAGTGTCCTCTGCTCCTACCTAGGACCGCAGGCACCATGCCATCTTCTCTGGCTCTCAGTCCCCGCTGGATCATCCTGGCAGATCTCAGCGTGGAGCACCTGATACTGTATTCTCTAGAAATTGTATGAAGACGTTTCCCAGAGGAGCTGTGGCTGACCCTTAGGCGACACGCATCACGTACTTCCCCAATCCTGTGTTTTTGTCACACGCCTGAAGAAAAAAGTGGTCCTGGAGCCAGCAGGTGGTGTGGGAATGAAGGCGGCTGGGTCCCACAGGGCCAGGTGTAAGTCCTGGACCCAGCAGTTTGAAAACCACCCTGGTGGCGTGCAAGGGCATGTTCCAAATCCTGAGAGGAGAATGGTGGGGGGATTTCTCACCTGCCTTCCCAAACCCCATCCCCCCTACCACCACCACCACCCCCATGTCCTCCACCGCCCTATAGCAAAAGTTAAAAAAAAGAAAAAAGAAAAAAAAGAGCCTGAAGCTGATAGTCCAGAGCTTGAAGAGCTGCCGCCATCCACCCCGCCCCATCCACTCCCCTTACACACGCGGAGGCTCTCGGCAGGGGTGTGGGCTACCTCAGTTTACTTCTCCTTAAGACCTTTCACTCTGGGGACTTGGAGGGCTGCCCCCCCCTGACGGCCACCAGCACACACTCGGCCTGGGCACTGCACCCTGCCCACGTCCCCTCCCACTTTCCCTTCCACCTTCCTGCGCACACCTACCGGAACCGGGACCACCTTCCCGCACATACACCTCGGGACCCAGTCCACCCTGGCGTGCACAGCTGCCCGGGGCAGCCAAGGATGGAGCCACCTCTCCGCGCACACCCGCCCTGGGCATCCGGGACGGGGCCACCTCTCCGCGCACACCCGCCCTGCGCAGCTCGGGACAGAACCACGTCTCCGCGCACACTTGGGGACAGTTCACCCTGGCGCGCCCACCCGCCCTGGGCATCCCGGGACAGGGCCACTCTCCGCGCACACCTGCCCTGCGCAGCCCAGGACGGGGCCACCTCTCCGCGCACACTTGGGGACAGTCCGCCCTCGCGCGCACACCCGCCCTGGGCAGCAGCAGAGGGCACCGCAAGACGCTCCCTAGCCCGGGAGGGGACTCGAAGTGCGGCTGCGCGCTGGACTACTTTCCGCGGACCCTCGGTCGGGCGGAGCGATCCCAGGCCGGGCTCTCGCGCAGAGGGGCGCGGGTCGGGAGACAGGGCAGTGCGCCTGCGCGGCCGCCGCCGCCTCCAGTCGGCCCGCGCTCCGGGAACCTCAGTTGCCGCCGGGGCCGCCGCCTCTCCCCGGCGCCCGCCATGGCGCAGATCCTGCCCATCCGCTTCCAGGAGCACTTCCAGGTGAGGCCGAGCTCCGGCGGGCTCCGTCCAGTCCGCCGCGCCCCCCGCCCGGCCGGCCTCCCTGGCACGGCCCCGCGCCCCCAGCGCCGCCGAGCCGCTGGCCGGCGGGTGGCCACGACCTCCGACCTCCGACCTCGGGTGCGGGGCGAAGGCTCCGCGTGAGGGCGAGCTCGCAGGGGTGCTGCCCGAGCCGGTTCCTGGGGCCGCGGTCCCCAGAGCACCAGGGGCGGGACCGGGGCTCCTGGCCATCGCGCCCCTTGGTGCGCGCAGAAGCTGCCACGGACCCGTTCCCTCCTCTGCACCTGACACCGAGTTTGCACGTGTCTGTCCCGGTCCCGGCGTGTGGGGGGGCGCCCGAATGCTAGACCCCAGGGGGCATCAGCCGCTATGTTTTTATAAGGCTGTTTGACTCCGGCGACGCCCCCAAAGTGAAGCTCTGGGCAGTATGGCCTGGGCCACCCGTGTGTGAAGGGGCGCTGCGGCCGGGCGGGCTCACGTTTCACAGGGAGCAGGTGCGCGGGCGAGTCTGAAGCGCTTTCCGTGAAGTTTTTGCAGTCCCGCCAAGTACATCCTGTTTGCTGTGCTTTCTAGATGAAAAGCCGAGGCTCCAAGATGCTTAATACAGGGGACTTGATAGCCCATGGAAAATGGAATTAAAGGACGACTTTATGTTGGTGCTAAAACATTTTGAAATCTGTGCATGTTTTTTTTTTTTTTTTTCATTAATAGACTGTAAATTTCATTTACTTTAATTCTCAGGATTACTGAGGCAGGTAGGGAGACCTTGTTTTCCATGAACTTTTTTTTTTTTTTTTTTTTTGAGAGATTTTTGCTATAAGGCATATGGGATCCCTGGAGAGAGAGAAATCCCATCCCATCCCCCCCACCCCCCCCACCCCCCGGGAGGATAGCCATGCTGCAATCCCGTCTCCATCTCCTCCCGGGGATCTTGGGCATGCACACGCACCCAGCATTAGTTTCAAACCACTGGGTCTGGGGGCTTGAACCATGGTGGGCCATGTGGGAATCCAGCGCCTTAACCACTACGCCACCTGCTGGCCCCCAACTTTTTTTGAAGTTTATTCCATGAGTGAGAGAAACAGAGAGATACAGCATCCCAACGGAGTCCCAAGGAATGATCCACCCCAACCTCAGCCTGTCGGGGTATGTGTGCTGCTGGGTGCAGGTGGGAGAGCTCTGGGCTCCCCCTGCAAACTCCCCCTTGGGTCTGCAGGACAGAACTGGCCTTCCTGCTGCACTACTGACCACCCCACCACCGCCACCGTGAACTTTCTGAGGGCTCTCCCCTCGCTTGTTCTCACTGGGTGAGTCCGGGCGGAAGTCGCACTCAAGTCTACAGCGCCGCGCAGGGAGCGGTGTGGCTGACTGGCAGGTCGTGTGTTCTCAGCACAGAGCACCTTAGGGATCCCTTGTTCCAAATGACAATGGTCTTGGAAGCCCTAGAACGGCCAAAGCCCTTCTCTCTGCAGATGGGAGACCTGACGTCTGAGGGGTCTGCCTGGGCCACTTGGTTAGTGGTTGTGTGAAGGTGGGAGGGTCTCCTCTCTGAACTCTGTTCTGCTGAGTCGAGCCAGGGCCAGTGGTGTGAGGGAGCTGCTGTTGTTACAGTAACATGGATATAATGGCAAAGAAAGAAATCACCCCCCCCCCCCCCGAGGGGTTGGCCACGCTGCAGTCCCTTTTCTTCCATTTTCCTCTTGGGATTTTGGGCATGCATACTTCCGCATCGGGCATGATTTCCAAGCTGCCGGGTCTGGGACTCAAACTGCACAGGTAGCCTGTGGGATCCAGACACCTTGACCTTCAATCACCTGCTGGCCCCAAGACTACGTGCTTTTTTTTTTTTTTTTTTTTTTTTTAAGATTTTCCCCAGGGACCAGCAGTTAGCGTAATGACTGTCGCTGGACTCCCATGTAGTCGACCGTGGTTCGAGTCCTGAACCCGGTGGCTTAAACTCACGTTGGGCGCATGTGCGTGCGTGCCCAAGATCTCTAGAGGAGAATGGAGGAGAAGGGATTGTGGTGTGGCCATCCCCCCTGGGAGGTGATTTCTTGCTTTCTGTCTCTCTGTCTCTCTCTGTCTTTCTGGCGAACACACGCAGCCTATAGCAAAAACCTCTCCAAAAAAAAAAAAAAAAAAGATTTTCCCCATAGGGCGTGTGTGTGTGTGTGTGCTCACCAGAGAGACAGAGAGAGAGAAAATGAGAAATCATCCCCCGGGGGGATGGCCACATCGCAGTCCCTTCTCCAGTCCCCTCTCAGGATTTTGGGCATGCGTACACACAGCGGGCACATTTTTCAGATCGCCAGGTCTGGGACTCAAACCACAGAGTTGGCCAGGTGGAATCGAACACCTTCACCACCATGCCACCTGCTGGCCCTAGACTATGTATTCTGTACATTTCATTTCATTTCATTCTCATGATTACTGAGGCAGGTAGTGAGACCTTGTTTCATGGTGTAGGAAAGTAAGGTTAATTAATTCAGAATCAATTATACAGCGATTGGGGCCAGCAGGTGGCATAGTGGTTAAGGTGCTGGAGTCCCTCATGGCCAAGTGCAGTTCAAGTCCCGGATCTGGCAACTTGCTTTCTCATTCCCCCCGCCCCCACTTTCTCTTTCTCTCTCTCTGGTGAGTGTGTATGCCCCATAGCAAATTCATAAGTAAATTAAATAATTATTTTTTTAAAAATTATACAGTTAGTAAATGACAGAGCTTAGGTTTTGACCCAGGTATCCGATTCAATGCCTGGGTTAGCGAAACACTTTATTTTGAGGGACCAACAGATGGTGTAATGGTTAGGTCACTGAACTCCCACGTAGTCAACCACGGTTCGAGTCCCGGACCCGGTGGCTTAATACTCAGCTGGGCACATGTGCGTGCGTGCCCAAGTCCCAAAAGGAGAAAGGAGGAGAGGGGACAGCGGCGTGACCAGCCCCCTGGGGGGGCAGAGCTGTGGTTCGTGGTGTGCAGGCCGGATGGTGAAACCCCGATGGTGTTCTCAGCTTGGCCGGGTGTGGGAGGCTCTGAGTTCTGTGTTCCCCTGCACCCAGCGCCTCCGCTTTCACTGCAGACGTTTCCGAACTTCCAACCTGCCCCTTCAGTCCCTGACCCTCCTGCTTCCACTGTGCCCCAGATGCCCGGGAGACAACGGAAGCCATACACCGGGATGTTCCCCACCTTCATGCCAGGGACTTACGGGCACGCGGGTCTGCAGCCACTCCTCGCTGCTGTCCTGTTCCAGCAGAAGGTTCTGGTCCTGCCCGTGTTCCCAAGGCTGGGCCTGGCACATCTTCCCTTTCCCGCGTTTCCATCCGTTCCCTCTCAGTGGCTTCTTCCTGTTTGTGATTAGCAGCGCTCACGTCTGTCCATCTGTCCAACGAACTCCTTCCTCTGCTCCGGGAGCTCTCCCCTCACGGCCAGACCGTGAGAAAGAATCGTGTTGTCTCTCCATCTCTGCTTCCTGCGCCTCCACAACTGGCCGTTCCCTGGATCCATTCTCACCCAGGTCACAGCTGCCTGCGGACTCGGGGAGAGGGCCAGGTGTCTGTCCTTAGGCGTTGAGGGCCACACTCTCTGCCTGCTGAGTATTCTTCGCTTGTTTGTGTGTTTTGTTTGTTTATTTATTTATAAGAATAATTATTTTATTTATCTTTATTTATTTTCATTTGACCAGAGAGGGCCAGAGTGAGGGGGTGGGGGAGTGAAAACCCCAGTCAGCCATGTGGGAGTCCGGCACCCTTACCCCACACCGCCTGCCGGCCCCTCCCTTTTTTAAAAATTTCCTATAGGGCACATTTACTCACCAGAGACAGAAACAGAAGGAGGGAGAGAACATGAGAAAGCACACCGCCAGGTTTGGGACTCGAACTGCAGTCGGCCACATGGCAGTCTGGTGTTTTAACTGCTATGCTACCTGCTAGCCCCTTAAGTTTATTTATTGAGAAAAACAGAGAGAGAGACCCTGACAGCCTTGCCATGCCTCAGTCCTATAGCCAGCCAGGATAACGGGCACCTATATGTTCAGGTCAACCTGGGATCCCAACCCCGGGCCTTCCCGCCCTCCCAGTATCTCGCAGTGACACCCTACGGCCTGCACCACCATGGCTTGGCCTGACTGCATTCTTTATAGCAAAGGTCGGTCACTATGGCCTGTTTTTGTATGGCCAAAAGTCGTAGGTTAAAAACAAAGGAGGAGGGGCCAGCAGGTGGCATGGTCGTTAAGGCGCTGGACCCCCATATGGCCGACCACAGTTCAAGTCCCGGACCCAGTGGCCTGAAAAACACACCAGGTGTGTGTGTGTGTGTGTGTGTGTGTGTGTGTGCGCGCGCGAGTGCCCAAAGTCCCAGGAGGAGAAGGAATTGCAGCATGGTGATCCCCAGGGGGGATGCTTTCTCACTTTCCCTCTCTCTGTCTCTCTCTGTCCCTCTCTGGCAAGCACACATACTCTATGGCAAAAACCTTTAATAATAATAATAATAAAAGCAGCCAGCAGGTGGCATGCTGGTTGGGGGTGCTGGGCTCCCACGTGGCCGACCGCGGTTGGAGTCCCGGATCTGGAGGCTTTCTCACTTTCCCTCTCTCTGTCTCTTACTCTGTCCCGCCCTGTTCAAATGAAAACAAATGAATGAATAAAGAAAGTTAAATAAAATAATTCTAAAAAAAATTTAAAATTCTTAAAAAATTTTAGAAATACATAAATAAACTTTGGGACTAGCAGTTGGCATAATGGCTATATCGCTGGATTCCCGTGTAGTTGACCATGGTTCGCGTCCTGGAACCCGGTGACTTAAACTCACGCCAGGCACGTGTGCGTGCGTGCCCAAGATCCTGAGAGGAGAATGGAGGAGAAGGGATTGCAGCGTGGCCATCCCCCCTGGGGGGTGATTTCTCGCTTTCTGTCTGTCTGTCTCTGTCTTTCTGGCAAGCACACATGCCCTATAGCAAAAGCATCTAAAATAAATAAATAAATAAATAAATAAACTTAAAAAAAGCAACCCCTCTCCTCCCGGCATCGTGCACATCTCCCACGGCCTTCCCGCTGTACATCACACTGATTTACTGCCTCCTTGGGACGCGTTCTCTGCTGCCATGGGTGGGCCACGACCTCTGGGGTTTCTCCCGCCTCTCTGCATATCTCTCTGCGGACTCCCTCACGCATGAGTTCAGGGCCTTCTTTTTTTTTTTTTCTTTTTTTCGAGAAGTACTGGGACCAGCAGGTGGCGTTGTGGCTATGTCACTGGACTCCCATGTAGTCAACTACAGTTCGAGTCCCAGACCCGGTGGCTTAAACTCACGCCGGGCACATGTGCGTGCGTACCCAAGATCCCGAGAGGAAAATGGAGGAGAAGGGATTGCGGCATGGCCATCCCCCCTGTGTGTGGGGGGTGATTTCTCACTTTCAATCTCTCTCTCTCTCTCTCTCTCCAGCGATTATGGCAAAAATCTCTCTAAAAATAAATAAATAGACAAACAAACAGTCAAACAAGTCAGTCAGTCAGTGATAAAGTAAGTGTCCGATGCCCGATAAAGCCCTGTGTGTGCTGGCCGTTGCTGCTATCATGGCCTCCTGGAGAAGGCGACTGGGTGGCTGATAGGGTTCTTCAACACTGCACGTTCAGAAAGAGGGTTCTCTTTCTCCCTAAATGTGTGTCGTCATCGTCTTCTTTTTGAAATTAAAAAAAAAAAAAAAGGCAACTGTAATTCTAACATTGGTTCATTTTAGCTCCGTCACTGCTGAGCCTGGGGACAGGGACTGCCTCAGTCTCCCCGCCTTCTCTGATGACCAGGGTGTAGACGTGTCAGCTGCCCCAGACACGACACACCACATGATCTGTATTTTTCTTGATCTTGACAGATCTGGCGTCCTTCCTCCACGCTGTTAGCAGAAAGTCTTTGATTTCCCCAGTTTTCCGAGGCATGGCGGGGAGCGTGGGGAGAGGGTGCCGACCAGCACAGCCGGCGGCGAAGGGGACAGAAAGGAAAATAAGTGTCTTCTTCAGCTGCCAGCCAGGAACCTAGGAGACAGCCACCATTTCCCCCATCCTATACCATTTATTTTGGCATCAACCTTATTACTTTTTTATTATTATTATTTTTTATCATAGGGTGTGTGAACTTGCCAGAGAGAGAGAGAGACAGAGACAGAGAGAGGGAAAGTGAGAAATCAACCCCCAGGGGAGATGGCCATGTTGCAATCCCTTCTCCTCCTGGGATTTTGAGCACCCCTTGCATGCACACCCGGTGTGATTTTCAAGCCACCATGCCCAGGACTCGAACAGCAGTCGGCCATGGAGGAGTCCAGCAGCTCAACCACCATGCCACCTGCTGGCCTGGTCTCCAGCCTTTTTGGCACCAGGGACCAGTTTTGCTGAAGCCAATTTTTCCACAGCTGGAGGGGTGGGGGTGTGGTTTCTGAGAGCATGTGCAGTTCACACTGGAGTTCATGCTCGTGTGAGACTCTGATGGCTTGCTGACCCGACAGGAGGCGGAGCCCAGGTAGGAATGCGGTCAATGGGGAGCGGCTGTAAATACAGATGCACTTCACTTGCTTCCTCAACACTCCCCTCCTGCCATGCGGCCTGGTTCCTACTAAGCTGTGTCCTGGTACCGATCCATGGCCCAGGGGTTGAGGGTCCTGCCCTGGATTACACCATCCTTCCCCACCTTGATGGTCATCCCAGCTCTGTGCTCCTGCCTCCAGCCTTGCCCGCCCAGGGATCATTCTCTAGCACACAGGCACAGCCCTCCAGGGAGTGGCTGCTGTCATCTGCAGGAGAAATTGCCAGACTCCAAGTGCCCTTTCAAGCCCTGCTCAGCCCATCATCAGCTTCTTTCTCACTTGCCCTTTTGTGTCTTTCTAGAAAAAGACATTCTTCTCACCCCCTCCCGCTAGGCCGCCTTCTCCGGAGCCTTCTGGGAGCTGCTTAGATGCCACTGGCTCTGGAAACTCTCCTCGTACTTGTCAGAGGTGCGAATCCTTCCTCTGTGCCTGCAGGTCTCTGGGGTTCCCCTTACAGTGGCCCTCGTCCCAAGGTATTGTAGGTATTTATTATTTTTTTACTTTTAAGGTTTTTTTGTCTAAAAAATATTTTATTTAACTTTATTTGTATATTTTAATTTGACAAGAGAGAGAGAAAGTGAGAAAGCAAGCCGCCGGGTCCGGGACTCGAACTGCAGTCAGCCATGTAGGAGTCCAGTGCCCTCAACCACCACGCCACCTGCTGGCATCTATTTTAAAGTTTTATTTTTATTTATTTGTTTTGTTTTGTTTTTTGTTTTGGAGAGGTTTTTGCTATAGGGCACGTGTGTTCGCCAGACAGACAGACAGAGAGAGACAGGAAGTGAGAAATCATCCCCCAGGGAGGATGGCCATGCCGCAATCCCTTCTCTTCTATTCTCCTCTTGGAATCTTGGGCATGCACGCACATGCACCTGGCGTGAGTGTAAGCCACTGGGTCCGGGACTCGAACCACAGTCAACTATGTGAGAGTCCAGCGACATAGCAATTACTCTAACTGCTGGTCCCTTTTTTTTTTTTTTTTTTCCATAGGCCATGTGCACTCACTGGAGAGAGAGAGGGGGGTAGTAAGAAATCACTCCCCAGGAGGGACAGTCACACTGTAATCCCATCTCTTCCATTCTCCTCCTAGGATTTTGGGCATGTATGCACATATACCCGGCATGATTTTCAAGCCGCCAGGTCTGGGACTCGAAGCACAGTCAGCCACGTGCGAGTTCAGCACCTTAACCACTACAGCGCCTGTTGACCTAAACCCTTGGTAATTTTCCTATCAAAAAGCATCTGCTGTAAAACATAGCACACTCAATTTGCAGAAAACATAAGTGTGTTCCTTCAAAGTCTTAATTATATACTGAGCGTATCTCTGAGGTGGTATTTTATTTTATTTATTTATTTTTTGGAGAGGCTTTGCTATAGGGCTTGTGCACTCGCCAGAAAGACAGAGAGAGAGAGAGAGACAGAAAGCGAGAAATCTCCTCCCAGGGGGGAATGGCCATGCCGCAATCTCTTCTCCATTCTCCTCTCGGGATCTTGGGCATGCACACACACACGCCTGACGTGAGTTTAAGCTACCGGGTCCGGGACTTGAACTGCGTCAACTACATGGGAGTCCAGTGACATAGCCATTACATTAACTGCTGGTCCCCATATCTGTCAACACATGTCTGACTTCATGCATAAAACTTAGTGAGTAGAATGAACATACTATAAAGTGTAGCAACTAGCTGAGGCTAGATAGCTTATTGTGGTCATTAAATAGGTATTTTTTTCATGTATTTTTTAATTTCAAGAAAAGCAGTTTTAGCTTTAATAAATTAAAATCACAAAATGTTATGAAAAATTTGCGTAAGACTTAAAGGCAGGAAAAAGGTTAGAGTTCTATTCAAATAGTAGGTAGATGAACCTATCAACAGAAACCTTAAATCTGGAAAACAAAGTATAGGAGAAAATCAGTCATGTTTTAGTCAAAAGTCATAAATTCTATTTTGCCAGTTCAGTTTTAATCTGTAATTAACCTCTCTTTTGTTGTGGTCTGATCTTTCCGTTTAAATTCTGGAAGTTAACATTCAATTTCCAGACTTGTCCCCACCATTAAGTTGACCATTTTCTTGGACTCTTATTTCTGTGTGTGAGACTTTAGTTTTCCTGGTATAGCACTCCCTTGTGAACTTCTTGGGGAGCTGGACTAGTGTTGGTAATTTCTTTCAAGTTTTGTTTATCTGAGAGTGTTTTTGTCTTTTCTTCTCATATGATGGATAATCTTGCTGGGTATCGAATCCTTGGTTGAAATTGTTTTTCACTCAACACTTTGAATATATTTTCCCATTCTTTCCTTGCTCTTCCCATTCTTTCCTTTTCCAGTGAGAGGTCTGCTGTTAGCCTAATGGGATATCCTTTGTAAGTAACTTGGTGTTTCTCTCTTGCCAATTTTAGAATCTTGTCCTTATCTGTGGTTTTGATCAATTTGGCTATGATGTGCCGTGAAGATCTTCTTAGGTCGATTCCATGTGGGATCTCTCATATTTCTTGGGTCTGGATCTTTGAATGCCTCTCTAGGTTTGGAAAGTTTTCTTCCAGGATTTCATGGAATAGATTATCAATGCCGATTAGTTTCTTCACTTTCTGGGATACCGATTATCTAGATGTTTGGACTTTTAATAGTATCTAATATTTCTCATATATTATTTTCATTTCGTTGGGTAATTTTCTTAGTCTTTATGGTGATTTTTTTCTAGGACAGAGGTTCTGTCTTCTACATATGAGATTCTCCTACATGATCTAATCTGCTTTTAATACTTTCATGGGAGGTTTTGATTTCCTGTATTATAGCCTTCACCTCTAACAATTTCGTTTGATTCTTTTTTATGGTGTGTATTTCCTCTTTTTTTTTTTTTTTTTTTTTTGGAGAGGTTTTTGCTATAGGGCACGTGCGCTCGCCAGGCAGACAGAGAAAGATAGACTGAAAGCGAGAAATCACCCCCCAGGGGGAATGGCCATGCCCCAATCCCTTCTCCTCTCGGGATCTTGGGCATGCATGCACACGCGCCCGGCGTGAGTTTTAAGCCACCAGGTCCGGGGCGCGAACCGTGGTCAACTACATGGGAGTCCAGGGACATAGCCATTACGCTAACTGCTGGTCCCTGTATTTCCTCTTAAAACTCGTGGAAGAACTTCTGCACCTCCTGGAACTTGTTGACTCTCTTCTCCTGCATCTTCTGGAGTTCATTGTCTCTCTTCTTTTGCATCTCTGTTAGCTTTGTTGCTACGAATATTCTAAATTCTTTACCTGACATTTCCATGAGTTCCATTGTACCGTCTGTGCATGAGGAGCTGTTCTTTTCCCTTGGGGGAGAGAGATTTTCTGGGTTTCTCATATTTCTTGCGCCTCTGTGGTGTTTTTTGATCACCTGATAAATTACACGTTTCTTCCTAGTTTCTCAAAGTTAAATCCGAGTGTTCAGAGGTGTGCAGGAGGAGGTGACCTACAGTCTCTCCGCAGTTCTGTTTTTCTCTCATTCTGGTGGATCTTGGGGTCTGGAGGGTGAAGTCTGAGCAGGAACTCTCCGGTTATCTTAGCCCCTGAAAGGGATTGCTCACAGCTCACATGCCTTTATTTATTTATTTATTTATTTAGGTGTTTGCCATGCACTTTCCAAAGAAGAGACAGAGAGACAGTGAGAGGGAAAGTGAGAAATCACCCCCCCTAGGGGAGATGGCCATGCAGTAATCCATTCTCTGCATTTCTCCTCCTGGGATTTTGGACACACACACACACACACACACACACGTGTTATTTTCAAGCCACCAGGTCTGGAACTTGAACCACATTTGGCCACGTGAGAATCCAGCACCTTTAACTATCATGCCACCTGTTGGCCTGGCACCAGCTCTTTTAAAAATTTTTATTAAGTTTTTTCTTTCCTTTTATTCATGATAGAGCATGTCTGCATGCGTAATGAGAGAGAAACAAAGAGCGACAGAGAGAACCCCCTCCACAGAGCCTGGCCACGCCTGGTCTCGTTTCTCCAGTTCTCCTGCTCGGGTCCCGTGCACTTGTGTTTTTCTCCCCAGCGTGTTTCAGGCCAACTGGGCTGTTGATTCCAATCCTGTTGCCATGTGGGATCCAGCTTCTTTGTGCGCCATGGAGCTGGCCTGGAATTTTATTTTTTTTTTTAATTTTTTAGAGGCGTATGTGCTCCCAGGAGAGACACAGGAGAGAGAGAACACCTGCTGTGAGGCGTAATCACACCGCAGCCCCTTCTCCCTCATCTCTCCTACCGTAGGGATTTGAGGTATGCACACACATGTGCTTGGCTTTTTTTTTTTTTTCCCAAGCCACCTGATCTAGGATTTGAACCGTGTCGTCGGTACTGTGGGATCCAGCTTCCTAAACCACTAGGCCATGGGGCTGGCCCAAGAACTGTTCGTGTTTGTTCTTTGCTTGTTTTCTTTTTGGTTTTTAATTTTTTTAATTTACTCAGGGAGACAAGCACCCGCAACATGGTCTCATCCCACAGTCCCTCTCACCAGCCTTCCTGCCAGCCCGGATCACAGGCACGGCTGTGCGCCTGGTGTGCGTTGCAGAGGGCTGAGTTACCTCGGTGTCACTGCGGCTGAGCCCAGGACAGACTTTTCTTTTCTCTAAGAGAGGTTCTTTTTTTATTTTTTTTTTATTTTTTTTTTAATTTTTTAATTTTTTTTTTTGCTATAGATCGCATGCACTTACTGGAGAGACAGAGAGATGGAAAGCAAGAAATCACTCCCCAGGGAGGATGGCCACGCCACAATCCTTTCTTCTCCGTGCTCCTCTCAGATTCTCACACACGCACCCAGCATAAGTTTAAGCTGCTGGATCCGGGATTCGAACCGTGGCTAACTACGTGGGAGTCCAGTGACGTAACCATTATACCATTTGCTGGTCCCAACATTTTTTTTTTAAGAGAGTTTTTTCCTATAGAGTTCATGCACGTACTGGAGAGACAGAGAGAGAGATAGAAAGTGAAAAATCACCCCCTGGGGGAATGGCCACACCACAATCCCTTCTCCTCTATTCTCTCAGGATTTTAAACTGTTTTAAACTGCCAGGTCCAGGACTCGAACCATCAGCAACTACGTGGGAGTCCAGAGACATAACCATTATGTCATCTGCTAGTCCTGAGACTTTAATTCTCGTACGTGGGGAAAGAGCCCCAGGTAGAAAGTGTAAATGGAAATTAATGCCTTACTGTCTAATCTCTGCCGCTCTCTCCCCAGAGGAAATTACTATTAAGGAGCCTCTGCATCCTTCCAGGAACGATGAAAAGAATCCCTCGGGGCCAGCTCCATGACCTGGTGGCTAAGGCAGCCAGATCCCACATGGCTGACCCTCTGGCTCAAGTCTCAGAGCCGGTAGCTTAAGAAACGTGCCGGGGTGGTGTGTGCGCCCCCAAATCCCATCGGGATGGAGAGGTGGAGGGGAAGGGTGTGCAGCATGACCATTAGGCACGGGGGTTGCTTTCTCCTCCTCCCTGTCTCCTTTTCTCTGTGTGGCGAGTGCATGCACTCTCTGGCAAAACTAAAAAGAAAAGAATCCTTTAAGTGGAGCCAGCAGGTGGCATGGTGGCTAAGGCGCTAGACTCCTACATGACCGACTGTGGTTTGAATCCTGGACCTGGTGGCTTGCTTTCTCACTTTCCCTCTCTCTCTCTCTGGTGAGTGCACGTGCCCTATAGCAAATTAAAATAATAATAATAATAATAATAAATTAATAATTCTTTAAGGGACCAGCAGGTGGCGTGGTGGTTAAGGTGCTGGACACTCCCACATGGCCGACCATGGTTCTAGTCCCAGACCTGGCAGCTTGCTTTCTCACTTTCCCTCTCTCTCTCTGTCTCTGTCTCTGTGTTTATCTCTCTCTAGTCAAATTAAATGAATGAATAAATAAAATTAAATAGTTATTTAAAAAAAGAGAATCCTACAATAAGTATTTTCTTGGCCTTTGCTTTTGTAACTACAGTTTAAAGATCTTTAAGATCCCACACAGGGGACCAACAGTTGGCGTAATGGCTACGTCTCTGGACTCCCATGTAGTCGACTGCGGTTCGAGTCCCGGACCCGGTGTCTTTAACTCACGCCGGGTGTGTGTGCATGCGTGCCCAAGATCCTGAGAGGAGAACGGAGAAGGGGTTTCGTTGTGGCCATCCCCCCTGGGAGGTGATTTCTCTCTCTGTTTCTCTCTGTCTTTCTGGCAAGCGCACGCGCCCTATAGCAAAAACCTCTCCAAAAACAAACAAGCAAACAAAAAAGATCACACACAGATCACAGCATGTGTTGGACATTATTGTCTGTGAAGACTCCCCTGGGGCAGTAGTTGCTGGCTCCCTGTCACCCCGTCTGTGTTTCTTTGCTTCCTCCTGCTTTTCCTGATTTTCCCTTCCCTCCGTCACCAAGTCTGTGACTTTCAGTCTCTTCTTCTACATTTTCTTTTGTTTCTCTCGCTTAGAGTCTACCGTGGCTTCCATGCCAGAGAGATTACCACCGTGCCTGTCTGGCTCAGGAAGGTGGCCGCAAAGCTGGGATAGCAAAGTTCAGCGACAAAATTAGAATCCAGACAGATCTCGACCAGCTGGACTGCGGCTAGCTGACATTTAACAGGATAAATATAGAGTCTTAGGCTAGTTTTCAAATACAGAAAACCTGCAGCGGTGTAATTGGAGAGAGGTTATTTCTGTAAAGCGCTGCACACGTGTGTTTATTTAACTATCCCTGATCTAACGGCTTCCTGGAATGTAAACTCCGGAACAGATCTTAAAGTCATCATTCTCCGTAGGGCCTCATTTACAAAGCCCCCTCTTTAGTAAGGCTAGGAAAAGCTTGTTGGTCAGTTTGAAGTATAAAATATAGTTTCTTTGGGACCAGCAGTTAGCGTAATGGCTATGTCGCTGGACTCCCATGTAGTCGACCGCGGTTCAAGTCCAGGACCCAGCGGCTTAAATTCACACTGGGCGCATGTGCGTGAAGGGACTGTGGCATGGCCATCCCCCCTGGGGGGTGATTTCTCGCTCTCTGTCTCTCTCTCTCTTTCTGGCGAGCGCACGTGCCCTATAGCAAAATCCTCTCCAAAAAAAGAAAAAATACAGATATATATAGTGTTTTTTTTTTCCCTAGAGGCTTTTGCCTTAAGGCGCATGCGCTGACTGGAGGGAAAGAGAGAGACAGAGACCATGAGAGGGAAAGTGAGACACGCAGCAATCCCTTCTCCTCCATTTTCCTCCTGGGATCTTGGGCACACATGCACACGCACCCGGTGTGAATTTCTATCCACCAGGTCCGGGACCCGAGCTGTGGTCAGTGAGAAATTACCCCCCGGGGAAATGGCCACACCACAATCCCTTCTCTGTTCTCTCGAGATTTTAGGCACGCATGCACATGCGCCTGGCATGGAGAGAAAGCAGCCCCCGTGCCTAATGGTCATGCTGCACACCCTTCCCCTCCACCTCTCCATCCCGATGGGATTTGGGGGCGCACACACCACCCCGGCACGTTTCTCAAGCTACCGGCTCTAAGGCTTGAACCAGAGGGTCAGCCATGTGGGATCTGGTTGCCTTAGCCACCAGGTCATGGAGCTGGCCCTGACGGATTCTTTTCATCGTTTCTGGAAGGATGCAGAGGCTCCTTAATAGTGAGCGAGTTCAGCGACGTAACTGCTATGCCGTCTGCTGGTCCCTAAAAAGTAGTTTATTGGGGAACCAGCAGTTAGCGTAATGGCTATGTCGCTGGACTCCCACATAGTCGACCGCGGTTCGCGTCTCGGACCCGGTGGCTTACAACTCACGCCAGGCGCGTCTGCGTGCGTGCCCAAGATCCCGAGAGGAGAATGGAGGAGAAGGGATTGCAGCGTGACCATCCCCCCTGGGGGGTGATTTCTCGCTTTCTGTCTCTATGTCTCTCTCTGTCTGTCTGGCGAGCGCACGCGCCCTGTAGTGAAAAACCTCTCAAAAAAAAAAAAAAAAAGTAGTTTATTAAACTGCAGATGAACTAAATCGGAGTGCCTAACTAAGTCACTTCTTTACTGAGCATTATTTTTAAAGAATTTTTTTAACTTGTATTAATTTATTTTATTTACTTATTTTAATTTGACCAGAGAGGGACAGAGAGAGAGAGAAAGAGAAAGCAAGCTGCCAGTTCCGGGACTTGAACCACGGTCGGCTATGTGGGAGTCCAGCATCTTTCACCGTGCCACCTGCCGGCCCCCGTTTACTGATCATTGAACATCGTGCCAGGCTTGGGGATAAGCTGGCCAGTGAGGCTGGGAGGGAGACACAGGAAAAGGACGGCATCTTCGGAGACTTGGAGGCCTGGAACCGGGGTTGGGGGCGATGTTTTGTGTAGCTGGAGCCTCCCGGCTGCTTCCATACAGGCAGCTGAATTTTTGTTTTGTTTGTTTGTCTGTGGCCATAGGGTGTGTGCACTCACCAGAGAGAGACAGAGACAGTGAGAGAGAAAGTGAGTCAGCCCCAGTGGGGAGGGCCACGCAGTCGGTCCCTTCTCCATTCTGCTCCTAGGATTTCGTTATTACTGGTGTTACTAAGGGTCTGAGCGGTCTCCTCTGCTTCTCCTGCTTGTGGTTCTCACACCGCGGTGTAAGGTTACCCAAGGTCACATGCCAGGGGGTCGGATAGCTGTGGGTTTGGGGTGAAGGAGACCCATGTTTAAAAACAGAGGTCAAGGACCAGCAGTTAGTGTAATGGCTATGTCGCTGGACTCCCACGTAGTCAACCGTGGTTCGCGTCCCGGACCCGGTGACTTAAACTCACGCCGGGCACGTGTGCATGCATGCCCAAGATCCCAAGAGGAGAATGGAGGAGAAGGGATTGCGGCGTGGCCATCCCCCCTGGGGGGTGATTTCTCGCTTTCTGTCTCTCTCTCTCTCTCTCTCTCTCTGTCTTTCTGGCGAGCGCACGCGCCCTATAGCAAAAACCTCTCCAAAAAGAAAAACAGAGGTCGGGGACCAGCAGTTAGCGTAATGGCTATGTCGCTGGACTCTCACGTAGTCGACCGCGGTTCGAGTCCCGGACCCGGCGGCTTAAACTCACGCCGGGCGCGTGTGCGTGCGTGCCCAAGATCCCGAGAGGAGAATGGAGGAGAAGGGATTGCAGTGTGGCCATCCCCCCTGGGGGGTGATTTCCTGCTTTCTATCTCTCTGTCTCTCTCTGTCTGTCTGGCGAGCGCACGCGCCCTATAGCAAAAACCTCTCCAAAAAAAGAAAAAAAAAGAAAAAAAAAAAAAAAAAGAAAGAAAAACAGAGGTCAAGACCAGCAGATGGCGTAATGGTTACGTTGCTGGACTCCCATGTAGTCGACCACGGTTGGAGTCCCGGACCTGGTGAATTGAAACTCAAGCCAGACACATGCGCATGCGTGCCCAAGATTCTGAGAAGAGAATGGAGGAGAAGGGATTGCGGCCCGGCCATCGTCCCTGGGGGGTGATTTCTTGCTTTCTTTTTTGCTGACAAGCACACGTGCCCTATAGCAAAACTCTCTCTAAAAAAAATAAATAAAGGTAGTGGATCAGCCCTACAGCTCAGTGGTTAAGTTCTGTGTGTTGGCAGCGGACCCCCAGGGCGAATCACAATTCGAGCCCTGGCCCCAGTGGATTGAAAAACGTGTGTGCACATGCCCCAAATCCTGATGGGATGGAGGAAAAAGGACCGTGGCATGGCCAGTCATTCCACTAGGAGGTACGGTTGGCCTCGTGCGCTTTCTCTCTCTCTCTCTCTCTCTCTGTCTCTCTGTCTCTCTGTCTTTCTCTCAG
Organism: Tupaia tana; assembly: GCA_026018925.1. NCBI lineage: Eukaryota > Metazoa > Chordata > Mammalia > Scandentia > Tupaiidae > Tupaia > Tupaia tana. The sequence goes on along the minus strand of JAKSZU010000026.1, from coordinate 28,725,994 downwards.
TGTCTCTGGTGAGTGCATTTATGCTCTAACAAAAAAAAAAGAAAGAAATGACAAAAAATGTAAAGATATCTTATAGGCAGGTTGAAGGAGGGAAATTTATGGAATTAAGCATGTTTTTTCATGGGGATGATAGATTTATTCATTTTTTTTAAAGATGATTTTGTTTACCTTTATTTATTCATTTATTTATTCATTTATTTATTCATTTATTTATTTATTTATTTTAATCTGACCAGGAAGGGACAGAGTGAGAGAGAGAAAGTGAGAAAGCAAGCCGCCAGGTCTGGGACTGGAACCGTGGTTGGCCATGTGGGAGTCCAGTGCCCTTAACCAACACGCCACCTGCTGGACTCAGGATTTATTAATTTTTCTAGAGAGATTTCTGCTATAGGGCATGTGTGCTTGGCCAAGAGACAGAGAAAATGAGAAATCACCCTCCAGGGGCCATGGCCACACCACAATCCCTACTAGACCATTCTCCTCTCAGGATTTTGGGCACGTGTGCGCGCACACACACACACACACACCCATCATGAGTTTCGAGCCGCCAGGTCTGGGACTCGAACCACGATTGGCTTTGTGGGAGTCCAGCGCCTTAGCCACTATGCCACCTGATGGCCCCAGGGATGCCAGATATTTCCTGAGTGTGTGTTTCCCTGGAGTCTTCTCTAAAGCCGTCCCATCAACAGGTTTTATTTAGTCCAGGCAGTAGGTGTATGAGGGCCTTTTAGGGACCAGCAGGTGGTGTGGAGGTTAAGGCGGCTGAATCACCCATGGCCAGCTTTGTGGTTCAAGTCCCGGGCCTGGCACTTGAGAAACACAGGCACGATGCGTGCATACCCAAAATCTGGAGAGGAGAGAGGCGAAGGGATTTCAGTGTGGTCACCCCCTCTAGGGAGTGCTTTCTCACGTTCTCTGTCTCTCTCTCTGGCGAGCACGTGCACCATAGTGCAAATTCAAAATAAATAAACGGGAGGGCATTCTGGGAGAGGCGTGCTGTCCGTTTGCACAGATAGAAACGATTTACCCTGGAAGATGTCCCAGCCCTGCTGACATTTTTATTAGCCTCAGACTCACTAGGAAGTACTAAAACAAACTTAGAAACTGGTTTAAATCAGATGTAGACACACTTGATGAGACTAGGGAGTGGTTTCTCGCCCAGACTCGGCTCGTTCACTGTTCTCGCGTGCCTTTTGGAGAAAGCGGTTTTTGTTTTTCATCCTTTCCCTTCCTCTGCCATCACCTCTCCCATGTCCTCTGAAGTTGTCCTCTGTGGGGGCTCATCTGGGAGGTCTTCTCACTTTTTTTTTTTTTTTTCTTTTTGAGAGGTTATTGCTATAGGGCGCATGCGATTGCCAGACAGACAGAGACAGACAGAGAGACAGAAAGTGAGAAATCACCCCCCACGCTGCAATCCCTTCTCCTCCATTCTCCTCTCAAAATCTTGGGCATGCACGCACATGCACCCAGTGTGAGTTTAAGCCACCGGGTCTGGGACGCGAACCGCAGTTGGCTACATGGGAGTCCAGCGACATAGCCATTACGCTAACTGCTGGTACCAAAAGTAATTTTTTAAAAGATGTATTTGTTATTGTTTATTTTTAAAATTTGACTAGAGACAGACAAAGACACAGAAAGAAAGGGAAAATAAGAGAGCAAAAAAAAAAAAAAAGGGAGGTCTTCTTGGTGGTGGTGATGTCTTTTTTTTGTTTGTTTTGTTTAAGAATTATTTATTCTTTTTCTTAAAGAATTATTTAATTTTATTTATTCATTTTCATTTTATTATTACTAATTTTTTTTAATTTGACCAGAAAGACAAAGAGAGAGCGAGAGAGGGAAAGTGAGAAAGCAAGCCACCAGGTCCGAGACTCGAACTGTGGTCAGCCATGTGGGAGTCCAGTGCCCTTATCCACCAGGTCACCTGCCGGCCCCAAGAATTATTTATTTCATTTGTTGTTATAATTTTTTAATTTGACCAGACAGACAGAGAGAGAAAGGAAAAGTGAGAAAGCAAGCCACCACGTCCAGGACTCGAACCGTGGATGGCCATGTGGGAGTCCAGCGCCTTAACCACCATGCCACCTACCAACTGTAAAAATAATAAGTTTTAGGAAAGTTTAACTTTTCTCCTCCTTCTGTTTAACTTTTCCTCCTCTTCTTGTTAGACTTTGCTACAGAGCAGGCTAGAATGCATCTGTTTTATTTATGACTATTATTATAATTTTAAATGTTTATTTCTTTCATGAGCAAGAGAGAGAGAGACACAGAGAAACAGGCACCCCTCAACGGGGTCTCCCTGCGCTGCGACCCCACGCCCTGCCCAGCCTTCCAGGATCACACACGTTTCAGGCCAGCCCAGGATTGGAACTGGGGCCCTCCGTGTGGCTGTCACCTCGTAGAGCAGACCACGCCGCCTGCCCCGTCTGTCCTAGAGGGCAGACCCTCACTTGACAGCCTCACCCCTGCCTCTTTCCTGCTCAGCTCCAGAACCTTGGAATCAACGCAGCCAGCATTGGCTTCAGCTCGCTGACCATGGAATCCGACAAGTTCATCTGCGTCCGCGAGAAGGTGGGTGAGCAGGCCCAGGTGGTGATCATCGACACCAGCGACCCCGCGGCCCCCGTCCGGCGGCCCGTCTCCGCCGACAGTGCCATCATGAACCCCACCTCGAGGGTGATAGCTCTGAAAGGTGAGCGGGGAGGGGGTCTAGGGAGGGAGTTTCTCTCTCCCGAGCTGCCTTGTCCCCTTACATAGCAGACCGGCAGCATCCGGAAACTCACAGCAGGGTGCCATCGGCCACGTGCGGCTTAGTGGGCTGGTGGTTAGAGGAGCTGGGTCCCACGTGACCGCCCGCAGTTCAAATCCCGGCTCCAGCAGCTTGAAAAACATGCGCACACCTTCTAGCAAAAATCTCTCTCTTTTTTTTACTTTTTAAATTATTTTATTTACCTTTATTTATTTTTATTTATTTATTTATTTAAATTTGACCTGAGAGGGACAGAGAGAGAGAGAGAGAGAGAGAAAGAAAGCCAGCCACCAGGTCCAGGACTCGAACTGTGATCAACCATACGGGAATCCAGTGCCCTTAACTACCACACCACCTGCTGGGCCCCCCAAATTCTCTCTCTTTAAAATAAATAAATAAATAAATAAAAATAAAAACACCATTTCACATTGTCCTGATTTGGAAGTAAAATAATTATGTATATAGTGAACTTGTTAATATTTTCGTGTGGGATGCTTTAACACTTACTATTATTACTTTTTTTTTTTTTTGAAGAGGTTTTTGCTATAGGGTGCGTGCGCTCGCCAGACAGACAGAGAGAGACAGAAAGCGAGAAATCACCTCCCAGGGGGGATGGCCACGCCGCAATCCCTTCTCCTCCATTCTCCTCTCAGGATCTTGGGCACGCACGCACATGCGCCCGGCGTGAGTTTTAAGCCACCGGGTCCGGGACGCGAACCGCAGTCGACTACATGGGAGTCCAGCGACATAGCCATTACGCTAACTGCTATTTTCTCTAAAAGGGAGTCCAGATTATGCCATCTGTTGGTCCCTATTTTATTTTTTAATAATTATTTATTTAATTTTATTTATTACTATTATTTAACATTTATTTACTTATTTACTTATCTATTTATTTGTTGTAATTTTTGGGTCACTGGGTCCAGGACTTGAATGGCCGTCAGTCAAGTGAGAGTCCAGCGCCTCAACCACCACACTACCTGCTGCCCCTATTGTTTTTTTTTGTTTTTTTGAGAGGTTTTTGCTATAGGGCACTAACCGCTGTGCCAGGGGCCAGCCCTCGGCCTCTTTCATGCCCAAGGACCCCCCTTGCTGCCTGGCTGTGAGCTCCAAGGTACTCGGCCAGACTCATTGCCAGACCTGCTGGGAGGCCTGCGGCGGATTCGCTTCCCCGACCTCTCTTCAGAGCTGCTCCCCTGCTGGGTTTGTGGTGGGTTCTTTAGAACCAAGATATGGGCCAGCCAGTGTGGCGATTGGGGTGGCCGGATCCCACACGGTCGACTGGCATGATTCGCGTCCCAGACCCGGTGGCTAGAGAAACACACTGGGCACGTGTGCGTGTGTGCCCAATACCCTGAGGGGAGAGTGGGGAGGGGACTGCAGTGTGGCCCCGCCAGGGGGTTGATTTCACACTTTCTCTCTCCAGTACCAAAAAATATATAAATGTAACAATCAATCAATCAGTCAATCAGGGAATGTGTTTTGGCCGTTACTGGAAGCGTGAGGCGGTGGTAGAATCCCTTCGCTGTTGCTCAGCATTTGAACGGAGCGTTGAGACCGTAACCGAGGGGTTGGTAAACCGCTGGTCCTTGGAAGGGGTGGCACTCGCGTACTCCCGCGTGCTCTGTCCCTCTCGGGTCAAATTCAAATAAATAAATAAATAAAGTTAAACAAAATAATTCTTACAAAAAAGGGGGGAGCATAAGATGGCATGGTAGTTCAGGCCACTGGACTTCCACGTGGACGACTGTGGTTCGAGTCCCGGACCTGGCAGTTTGCTTCCTCTCTCTATGTCCCTCTGTGGTTAAAATTAAGTAAATAAATAAAGTTAAATAAAATAATTCTTTAAAAATAAAAAAAAAGAAGGAGTTGTAAGAAAACAAAACAGAGTCTGGCAGGTGGCATAGTGGTTAAGGTGCCGGGCTCCCATATAGTCGACCACAGTTCAAGTCTCAGACCTGGTGGCTTGCTTTCTCACTTTTTCTCTTTCTTTCCCAGTGAGCACATGTGCCCTATAGCAAATTAAAATAATAATAATGATAGTAATAAATAAAAAATAAATAATTCTTTTTTTTTTTTTTTTTTTGGAGAGGTTTTTCCTATAGGGCGCGTGCGCTCACCAGAAAGAGAGAAACAGAGACAGAAAGCGAGAAATCACCCCCCAGGGGGGTTGACCACACCACAATCCCTTCTCCTCCATTCTCCTCTCAGGATCTTGGGCACACATGCACACGCACCCGGTGTGAGTTTAAGCCACCGGGTCCGGGACTCGAACCGCGGTCATCTACATGGGAGCCCAGGAACATAGCCATTACACTAACTGCTGGTCCCAATAAATAATTCTTAAAAATATTAAAAAGCATGTATGAGATAGACAAATCTGTGACAGAAATCTTACGTGTCCTTTTACAGAAAGAGTGTGCTGACCCTCTGACCCTCTTGCACTTGACCTGAGGGTGACAGTCCCACTTTGTTATGAAAAACTGTCCTTGGGGTTTTTAACTGTGTTTCTTTTTACATACTTTCCTTTGGAAAATGTTTATTATTTTGAAGGACAATAAGCACAGGATGATAATCCAGTCCCAGCACTGGGCTAGGGGCTCAGTCCAGGTGGGGAGGGTAGAGGTGGTGGAATGGCGTCCCCTCAGGGTGGCACACTCTTCATCCGGGCTACCTCAGCATGTATGTATATTTATTTTATTGATTTTTTAAAGAATTATTTACTTAATTCCATTTGCTGTTATTGTTATTTTTTCATTTGACCAGAGAGAGAAAGGGAAAGCGAAAAGCTAGCTGCAGGTCTGGGACTTGAACCATGGCTGGCCATATGGGAGTCCAGCGCCTATAACCACCACGCCAACTGCCGGCCCCTGTATATTTATTTTTAAAATTTTTGCCAGAGGGCACATGCACTTACTGCAGAGAGACAGAGAAAGAGGAAGAAGGCAAGCAAGAAAGCACCCCCATGGGGACGGTCACACTGCAGTCCCTTCGCCGTTTCTCCTTGCGTTTGGGATTTGGACACACACGGACCACACACCTGGTGCTTTCTCAAGCCACCAAGTCCGGGCTTTGAACTGCTCAGCTGGCCGTGTGGGATCCAGCTGTCCTTCCACCAGCCATGGCTGCCCCTTCATCCTGACTAAATCTGAACTTACGCTAATTCCTAAAAGAGCTTGGTCTTTCTTCCCCACTTTTTTTTTTTTCTTTTTTTGAGAGAGATTTTTTACTATAGGGCGCATGCGCTTGCCAGACAGACAGAGAGAGACAGAGAGACAGAAAGCGAGAAATCACCCCCCAGGGGGGATGGTCACGCCGCAATCCCTTCTCCTCCATTCTCCTCTCGGGATCTTGGGCACGCACGCACACGCGCCCGGCGTGAGTTTTAAGCCACCGGGTCCGGGACACGAACCACGGTTGGCTACGTGGGAGTCCAGCGACATAGCCAGCTAACTGCTGGTTCCCTATCTTCCCCACTTTTGTAATGCTAAATATTTTGTATTTCACGCAACACGGATCCCTTAAACCACTCTCAGGTCAACTTGACAAGGTTTCAAGCCAGAGGAAGTTTCCTGTGAACCAAGACTTTTCTTTTTTTGACTGCTTTATTGGAAGATCATTTACATACCATGACATTCACCCATTGGAAGTGTATATAGTACAATGATTTTTATTGAATTTTTTTTTTTCCTTTCAGAGCTTTTTGCCTTAGGGTGCATGCGCTCACTGGACGGAGAGAGACAGAGACAGTGAGAGGAAAAGTGAGATATCACCCCCCATGGGGAATGGCCACGCCACAATCTGTCCTCCTCCATTCTCCTGAGATCTTGGGCACGCATGCACACATGCCTGGCATGATTTTCAAGCTACTGGGTCCAGGACCCATACTTAAGTCAGCCATGTGGAAGTTGAGCAATGTAACCAGCACACCATCTGCTGGCCCTGATTTTTAGTGAATTTGTAGAATTGTGGAATTATCGGGGCCGGCAGGTTGCATGGTGGTTAAGGGCGCTGGACTTCCACATGGCCGACTGCGGTTCAAGTCTCGGACCTGAGAATTTGCTTTCTTACGTTCCCCCTCAGGACCAGTAGCTGGTATAATGGTTTTGTTGCTGGGCTCCCGTGTAGTTGACCACGGTTCGAGTCCCAAACCCGGTGGCTTAAACTCATGCCGGGCGCTTGTGTGTGCGTGCCCAAGATCCCAAGAGGAAAATGGAGGAGAACGGATTGCGGCGTGGCCATCCCCCTGGGGGGTGATTTCTCATTTTCTGTCTCTGTCTTTCTGGCGAGCGCACACGCCCTATAACAAAAAACCTCTCCCTCTCTCTCATTCTGTCCCTCTCTGGTCAAATTAAAATTAATTAATTAATTAATTTAAAAATTTAAAGTTCAATAAAATATTTTTTTCGGAGAGGTTTTTGGTATAGGGTGTGTGCGCTCGCCAGAAAGAGAGAGAGAGACAGAGAGACAGAAAGCGAGAAATCACCCCCCGGGGGGATGGCCTTCTCCTCTATTCTCCTCTCAGGATCCTGGGCATACATGCACATGCGCCTGGCATGAGTTTAAGCCACCGGGTCTGGGACTCGAACCACGGTTGACTACATTTGAGTCCAGCAACATAGCCATTACGCCAGCTACTGGTCCCAATAAAATAATTCTTTCAAAAAAAAAAAAAAGAATCGGGAACCAGCAGTTAGCGTAATGTCTATGTCGCTGGACTCCCACGTAGTCGACCGCGGTTCACGTCCCGGACCCGGTGGCTTAATACTCATGCCGGGCACGTGTGCGTGCATGCCCAAGATCCGAGAGGAGAATGGAGGAGAAGGGATTGCAGCGTGGCCATCCCCCCAGGGGGTGATTTCTCACTTTCTGTCTCTCTGTCTCTCTCTGTCTGGCGAGCGCACGCGCCCTTTAGTGAAAACCTCTCCAAAAAAAAAAAAAAAAAAAGAATTGTGGAATTATCGTAATCCAGCTTTTTGTTTTCGTTTTTGTTCCCTCCATCCTCCCCATAGGCCTCATGTACGCACACTAGAGAGAGAGAGAGAGAGAGACAGACAGACAGACAGAGAAGGAAAGTGAGAAGTAACCCCCTGGGAGGAACGTCCATTCTTTTCTCGCAGTGTTGGGCTTGCACGCATAGGCGCCGGGTGTGTTTTTCAGGCTGCCAGGTCCCAGGACTTCAACTGTGGTGTCATCCAGGTGGGATCCAGTGCCTCCGCCACCATCCACCTGCTGGGCCATCGTGGTCTCGTTTTAGGCCATGGGATTTAGGGAGAGATTTTTGCTATAGGCATGTGCACTTGCCAGAGAGACAAAGAGACAGAAAGTGAGAAATCACCCCTGGGGGGATGGCCATGCCACAACCACTTTTCCTCCATTTTCTTCTTGGGATTTTGGGAAGCACGCACAAGCTTCTGGCGTGAGTTTCAAGCCGCCAGGTCCAGGACTTAAACTGTGGTCAGCCACGTGGGAGTCCAGTGTCTTAATCGCTATCCACCTGCTGGCCTTTGCTTTCTGCCTTAATAGATTTCTTTTTCTTTTTCAGGTAAATGAACTGTACAACATATAGTCTTTTCCATCTGGCTTCCTCTACTTGGCCTAGTGTTTTTTTTTTTTTTTTTTAACTTTATTTATTTTAATTTGACAAGAGAGGGACAGAGTGGAGAGAGAGAGAGAAAAGATAGAAAGCAAGCTACCAGGTCCGGGACTCGAACCATGGTCAGCTGTGTGGGAGTCCAGCACCCTTAACCACCATACCACCTGCCAGCCCCATTGCCTAGTGTTTTTGAGGTTCATTTCTAAGTCTTGCACGTGTCAGCCATTAGTTCCTGTGTGTTGGTGAGTGGTGTCCCACTGTGTGGACGTGCATCTCCATTCACCAAGTGATGGACATCTGGAATGTTCTAGGTTGGGGCATTGCTGCTGTGAACACTCACCTACAGGTCTTTGTGTAGACATGTATTTTCTTTTCTTTTTTAAGAATTATTTATTAGAGCTGGCAGGTGGTGTGGTGAAGAGTGCTGGACTCCCACATGGCTGACCACAGTTCGAGTCCTGGACCTGACAGCTTGCTTTCTCACTTTCCCCCCCTCTCTCTTTCACTCTGTCACTCTCTGGTCAAATTAAAATAAATAAATAAAGTTAAATTTTAAAAAATAATTATTTTTTTAAATTATTATTAATTAATTAATTTATTTATTTATTGTTAATTTTTCTATAGGGCCTTTGTGCTTTCTAGACAGAGGCAAAGAGAGAAAGTGAGAAAGCGATCTTCCAGGTCTGGAACTTGAACCATGCCACATGGAAGTCCAGCACCTTAACCACCATGCCACCTGCTAGCCCATGGATATTTATTTTCATTCTCTTAGAGTAGAATGGCCAGGTCACCTGCTGAATTTGTCTAGCCTTTTAAGAAACAGCCAAAGTGTTCTCTGAAGTGGCCGCATCATTGTACATTCTCATCGACAGTGTACGAGAGGGCACGTTTCTCCAGAGTCATGTCAGTACTTGATACGGTCTTCGTTTTTCCCTGGAGAGTGCATGCATTCACTAGAGAGAGACAGAGACAGAGAGAAGGGGAGAGGAGAAAGCACCCCCTGTGTGGAGTGGTCATGCTGCAGTCCCTTTTCCTCCAGCTCTCCTCCCTTTGGGGATTTTTGGGCACACCTATGCACGTGCCCAGGGTGTTTCTCAGGCTGCCGGAGCCAGGACTGAAACCACAAGGTCGGCCGTATGAGATCCGTCTGTCTTAACCACTAGGCTGTCGGACCAGCCCCGTATTGTATTTTTTTTTTTTTTTTTCGTATTGTATTCTTTATTAAGCAGTTCCAGTGGCTCTGTACTTGTGTCTCATGCTCTTAATTTACATTTCTCTAATAACATGGTGTTGAAGATCATTTCTCTTTAAATATGGTGATTAGCCATTCATATATATTTTTGGAGAGGTGTTAATTTTAATCTTTTGCCGTTTTTTCTTAACTGAATTGTTTTTCTTATGATTAACTTATAAAAGTTCTTCATATAGTCTGGGTATTCATTATCTATCGGCTATGGGGTTTTATAAGATTTTCTCCCAAATGTCTTCTCAATTTTCTAATGGTATCTTGTCTTAGTCTGTTTGCACTGCTATAACAAAATACCTGACGGGGCCGACAGGTGGTGTGGTGGTTAAGGGCGCTGGACTACCCCATGGCCGACTGCAGTTCGAGTCCCAGACCTGGCGGCTTGCTTTCTCACTTTCCTTCTGTTTTTCTCTTTGTTCCTCTCTTGTCAAATTAAAATAAATGAATAAATAAATAAATAAAGTTAAATAAAATAATTCTTAAAAAAAAATACCTGAGACTGAGTTACTGATAAAGTTCTTTTTTTTTTTTTTCTTTTTTTTGGAGAGGTTTTTGCTATAGGGCGCATGCGCTCGCCAGACAGACAGAGAGAGACAGAGAGATAGAAAGCGAGAAATCACCCCTCAGGGGGGGATGGCCACGCCACAATCCCTTCTCTATTCTCCTCTCGAGATCTTGGGCCCACGCACATGCGCCCGGCGTGAGTTTAAGCCACCGGGTCCGGGACTCGAACTGCGATCGACTACGTGGGAGTCCAGCGACATAGCCATTACGCTAGCTGCTGGTCCCCTGATAAAGTTCTGAAGGCTGAGTCCAAGGTCAAGGCACTGGCAGGCTCATTGTCTGTTTAGGGCCTGGTCTTCACTTCAAAGATGCCTTGCTGTTTCATCCTCCAGAGGGGTGAAACACTGGGTCTTTATTTAACAGGAAGGACAGAAGAGCAGAATGGGACCAGATTCTTGCCCTCGAGCCCCTTTATAATGGCATTAACCCATTCATGAGGACAGAGCTCCTCGACCTAAATACCTACCTAAAGGCTTCACCATCCCTGCCCTCCCAGCACTGTTGCACTGGAGAGTATATTTCTCCATGAATTTGGAGAAACATTCAAATCTTAGCATATCTTTTGAAGAGCAAATGTTTTTTCTTTTTGGTGAAGCCCAACTTACTCATTTTTTTCTTTTATGGTTCATGCATTGAAAATTATATTAGAGCACTTAGTCCAAACACCATGATGGTGTTTTGTGTTTTCTGCTGGTGGTTTTATAGTCTTGATTCTTACATTTAGGCCTATAGTTCTTTCTGAGTTCTTTTTTTTTTTTTTTTTTTTTTTTGAGAGGTTTTTCACTATAGGGCGCGTGAGCTCTCCAGACAGACAGAGAAAGAGACAGAGAGACAGAAAGCGAGAAATCACCCCCCGGGGGGGATGGTCACGCCGCAATCCCTTCTCCTCCATTCTCCTCTCGGGATCTTGGGCACGCACGCACACGCGCCCGGCGTGGGTTTTAAGCCACCGGGTCTGGGACGTGAACCGCGGTTGACTACGTGAGAGTCCAGCGACATAGCCATTACGCTAACTGCTGGTTCCCTCTGAGTTCATTTTTTAAAAAAATCTTTCTCTAGGGCACCTGTGCTGGCTTCTGAGACAAAGGGAAAGAGAGAGAAAGTGAGAAAATGTCCCCCTCAGGCGGAATGACCATGCCTTTTCCTCCATTCTCCTCTTGGGATTTTGGGCACACACATCTAGTGTGTTTTTCAAGTCCCCAGGTCTGGGACTTGAACCACAGAGTTGGCCATCTGATACCCAGCCATCTTAACGACTACATCACTGACTGGCCCCTTTTTGAGTTGATTTTTATATATGTATGAGGTATAGGTGTAAGTTGTCAAGTACTTTTTATTTTGGTAAGGATTTTTGCTATAGGGCATATGTACTTGCCAGAGACACAGAGAGAGACAAAGAGACAGAAAGCAAGAAATCACTCCCCAGGGGAGATGGCCATGCCATATCTCTTCTACATTCTCCTCTCACGATTTTGGACACGCATGCACAAGCACTTGGCTGAGTTTCAAGCTTCCATATCTAGGGCTTGAACCGCCGTTGGCCATGTGGGAGTCCAGCAATGTAACCATTATACCATGTGGTGGTCTCAAGTTGTCAAGTACTTTAATTCAGTTTCTTAAAGCTTTATTCCTATGTTTTTTTCTGAGAGTTTTTATAATGTTAGCCATTATATTTATTTAGGCCTTTCATCCATTTTGAGTTAATTTTTATATATGATATAAAATAAAAGTTAAATTTCATTATTTTGCATGTAGATATCCAGTATCCCCAGAATTACTTTGGGAAAAGTGTCTTTTCCCTCATTGAATAGTCTTGGCATCCTTGTCAAAAATTATTTGATCAGGGGCCAGCAAGTGGCGTGGAGGTTAAGGTGGTTGCACCCCACATGGCCGACTTCGCTGTTCGAATCCCAGACCACATCAGCGTGTGGTTAATTACTACGTAGGCAGCTGTCCGCCCTTCTAATCTGTCTATCAGTTTAGCAGTAAGTAGTGCAATTTAAAGTCATATAAGACAGATTCAGAATTTAAAATGCGAGGACCAGCAGGTGGCGTAATGGTTATGTTGCCGGACTCCCATGTAATCGACCGCGGTTCATAGTCCTGGACCCAGTGACTTAAACTCACACTGGGCACGTGTGCGTGTGTGTCCAAAATCCCAAGAGGAGAATGGAGGAGAAAGGATTGCGGTGTGGCCATCCCCCCTGAGGGGTGATTTTTTTGCTTTCTGTCTGTCTTGCTCTGTCTCTCCAGCAAGCAACACAGACCCTATAGCAAAAATCTCTAAATAAATAAATGAATAAAAGAATTAAAATGTGGGGCCAGCAGGTGGCATCGTGGCTAAGTTGCAGGACTCCCACGTGAACGTGGAGGCTTGGAAATCATGCCGGGCACGTGTGCGTGCGTGCCCAAAATCCCAGGAGGAGAATGGAGAAGGGATTGTGGCATGGCCATTCCCCCAGGGGATGATTTCTCACTTTTTCTTTTTCTCTGTCTCTCTCGGGCAAGTGTACTCACCTTATAGCCAAAAAAAAAAAAAAAAAAAAAAAAAGAAAGAAAAAAAGAAAGAATAAAAGTGTATGGGTCGGTTTGGTGGCACCGTGGCGACACACTGCTCAGTGATGCTGGCTCCATGCGTGTGGTTCCTGGCTACCCTGGACAACCGGAGGAGGGTTGTAGGGTGAGGCCTGTTGAGGCTGCTTTCCTCGTCTTTTTGTCTTTCCCTTTCTCCAACTCTCTCATGGAAGAAGCAAGCTTCAGGGGCCGGCAGGTGGCGTGGTGGATGAGGGTACTGGACTCCTACATGGCCGACCATGCTTCTTCGAGTTCCGGACCTGGCAGCTTGTTCTCTCACTTTCTTTCTCTCTCTCTGGTCAGATTAAAAATATATAAATAAATAAATACAATTAAATAATTCTAAAAAAAAAAAAAAAGGGAAAAAGAAAGAAAGAAGCAAGTTTCAATAAAATAATTAAGGGTGGGGCCAGTAGGTGGTATGGTAGTTAAGGTGCTGGAATTCCCACATGGGTGACTGCAGTTTGGGTCCCAGACCTGGCGACTTGCTTTCTCACTCTCCCTCACTCTCTCTCTGTCTTTCTCTGGTAAAACTCATATGATGATAATAATAATAATAATAATAATAATAATAAATAAGTAATTCTTTTTTTTTTTTTGAGAGGTTTTTGCTATAGGGCACGTGTGCTCACCAGAAAGACAGACAGAGACAGAGAGATAGAAAGTGAGAAATCACCCCCCGGGGGGATGGTCACGCCGCAATCCCTTCTCCTCCTTTCTCCTCTCGGGATCTTGGGCACGTGCGCATACGTGCCCGGCGTGAGTTTTAAGCCACCAGGTCTAGGACTTAAACCGCGGTAGGCTACATGGGAGTTCAGCGACATAGTCATTATGCTAACTGCTGATCCCAAAATAAGTAATTCTTTAAAAGAAAAAATAAGGAAATTATGGGGCCAGCAGGTGGAGTGGTCAAGGTGCCAAACTCCCACATGACTCACTGTGGTTCAAGTCCCAGACATGGTGGCTTGCTTTCACACTTTCCTTCTTTCTCTCTCCCTCTCTGTTGAGCCCTCTAGCAAAACTTAATAATAATAATAATAATAATAAAATTAAATAATTCTTTTAAAAAGAAGAGTTAAGAGTATAAGAATTTGGGACCAGCAGTTGGTGTAATGGCTATGTCGCTGGACTCCCATGTAGTCGACTGCAGTTCGAGTCCCAGATCCGGTGGTTTAAATTCACACCGGGCGCATGTGCGTGCATGCCCAAGATCCCGAGAGGAAAATGGAGGAGAAGGGATTGCGGCGTGGCCATCCCCCCTGGGGGTGATTTCTCGCTTTCTGTCTCTCTGTCTCCCTGTCTCTCTGGCGAGTGCATACGCCCTATAGCAAAAACCTCTCCAAAAAAACAAAAAGAGTGTAAGAATTTGTCTCTCAGATTTTTTATTTATCTTCCTCTAATCCCCATCACATCAAATACCAGCCGGAAAGACGCTGCAGATCTTCAATATCGAGATGAAGAGTAAGATGAAGGCACACACGATGACAGAAGAGGTGGTTTTCTGGAAGTGGGTCTCCGTGAACACCGTGGCCCTGGTGACTGAGACCACGGTCTACCACTGGAGCATGGAGGGCGACTCCCAGCCCACGAAGATGTTCGACAGACACGCCAGCCTGGCGGGCTGCCAGGTGATCCACTACCGGACCGACGAGGGGCAGAAGTGGCTGGTGCTCGTGGGCATCTCCGCTCAGGTAGGCGCGGCTGTCCTTGGGGGCCGGCGTGGTAGAACGGAGCGATCTGGTATTGGGTGGAATGGCTGTGCTTGCGGGCAGCACAGTTGTGGTGCTTTGACCAAAAAAAATGGCGGTTACAGAGAAATCCCAACTTTGGATCCAATCATTTAAATTCAACTTTGGCCCATCAACTCCTCTTTTCCTTTTTTTTTTTTTTAAAGAATCATTTTATTGAACTTCATTTATTTATTCTAATTTGACCAGAAAGCGACAGAGAAAGAGAGAGAGAAGTGAGAAAGCAAGCTGCCAGGTCCGGGACTTGAACCATGGTTGGCCACGTGGGAGTCCAGAGCTCCCAACCACCATGCCACCTGTAGGCCCCAACTACTCTTTTCAATCAGGTTATGCATCTTCAGTCTGTAAGCTATTTCCAAGCCAGTTGTTTTCTTTTTCTTTTTTTATTATTTTATTTAACTTTATTTATTTATTCATTTATTTATTTATTTCAGTTTGACCAGAGAGGGATAGAGAGAGAGAGAGCAAGCTGCCAGGTCCGGGACTTGAACCGTAGTCAGCCACGTGGGAGTCCAGCACCCTTAACCACCAAGCCACCTGCCAGCCCCGCTTTTTCTTTTTTTTTTTTTTTTTTTTTATGTTTTTGCCCTAGGGCACATGCACTTGCCAGAGAGCAGAGACAGAAAGACAGTGAGAGGGAAAATGAGAAATTACCCCCCCATGGGGGGGATGGCCATGCCCAATCCCTTCATCTCGGTTCTCCTCCAGAGATTTGGGGCACACACACGTGCCTGCTGTGAATTTCAAGCCATTGGGTCCAGGGCTCAAAATGCAGTCACCACATCACCTGCTAGCCCTCTGACACAGTTTTGAGAACTGAATTGTTGACTACTTTTGTAGAGCAATTTGGAACTCACTGATCTGTGAGAAGTATTGTTTAAACTCTACTTAAAGACTTCGTTGAATGTTGGGGACCAGCAGATGGAGTAATGACTATGTTGCTAGACTCCCATGTAGTCGACTGCTGTTCGAGTCCCGGACCTGGTGGCTTAAACTCACGCCGGGCACTTGTGTGTGTGTGCCCAAGATCCCAAGAGGAGAATGGAGGAGAAGGGATTGTGGTGTGGCCATCTCCCTCGGGGGGGGGGGGGGGGGGGGTGATTTCTCGCTTTCTGTCTCTCTGTCTCTTTGGCAAATGAACATGCCCTATAGCAAAAACCTCTGAAAAAATAAATAAATAAAGACTTAATTGAATGTTTTTAAAATTTGTCCTTTCATAATGAAAGTAGTATCTATCGTCCCTAAACTCTCTTGCCGGCTAATCCAGTCACTAGATGCTCGAGGACTACAGGACGTTTGGCACTGGGGACACAGAGCTTTAGTAGCCGTCCCAGCCCCTGAGTGGTCTGTCCTTAAGCTAGTGAAGACAGTCCGTCTGCAGAGTCCCAGGAGGACAACGCGTTTGCAGAGTGTCGAGGAGGCTGAGAGAGAGCACCTTCGATCCGGGAGCACCATAGCAACGGGACATCGGAGTTGTATTTGGCCAGCTCTAAAAGCACACTTTGGGGAACCAGCAAGTGGCGTGGAGGGAGGTTAAGGCACTGGATTTCACATGGCCAACTGCACAGGTTCAAGTCTTGGACTCGGCAGCTTCAAAATGACACCAGGCATGTATGTGTATGCAGAAGCGTGACGTTGAACTCCTACTCCAGATGGATTTCGTCTACATGGGCCTATAAAACATTAAGAAAAAAACAGATGCAAATCTCGGTGACCTTGAGTTAAGCAAAGCTTTCTTAGATACATCAGAAGTACAAGCAATGGGACCAGCAGTTAGCGTATTGGCTATGTCGCTGAACTCCCATGTAGCCGGCCGCAGTTCAAGTCCCAGACCAGTGGCTTAAAACTCATGCCAGGTGCGTGTGCGTGCGTGCCCAAGATCCCGAGAGGAGAATGGAGGAGAAGGGATTGTGGCGTGGCCATCCCCCCTGGGGGGTGATTTCTCGCTTTCTGTCTCTCTGTCTCTGTCTTACTGGCGAGCGCTCGCGCCCTGTAGCAAAAACTTCTCCAAAAAAAAAAAAAAAAATACAAGCAACAAAAGAAAAACTGATAGTTGGACATCAAAATGAAAATCTTTTGTACTGTAAAAAGTACTATTTTTTTTTTTTTTTTTTTTTTTTTTTTTTGCTATAGGACACGTGCGGTCGCCAGACAGACAGTGAGAGACAGAAAGCGAGAAATCACCCCCCAGGGGGGATGGCCATGCCGCAGTCCCTTCTCCTCCATTCTCCTCTCGGGGTCTTGGGCACGCACGCACACGCACCTGGCGTGAGTTTTAAGCCACTCGGTCTGGGACTCGAACCGCGGTCAACTACGTGGGAGTCCACCGACATAGCCATTATGCTAACTGCTGGTCCCCCCGTAAAAAGTACTATTAAGAAAGTGAAAAGGGGCCGACAGGTGGCGTGGTGAGTAAGACACTGGATTCCTACATGGCAGATTTGAGTCCTGGACCCAGAGGCTCGAAAATCACACCGGGCATGTGTTCATGCCAACCCAAAATCTCAAGAGGGTGCATGGAGAAGAAGGGATTGTAGTGTGGCCGTCCCCCCCGGGAGGTGGTTTCTCACTTTCCCTCTCACTGTCTCTCTGGCAAGTGCATGTGCCTTACGGCAAATGCCTAAAATAAATAAAGAAAGAAAGAAGAAGAAGAAAGTGAAAAAACAACTCCCTATTTGGAGGAAACGCTTCAAGATGATTTATCTGTCAAGAGACTTGACTCTAGGATATGTAAAGAACTTCTTACAGTTCAATAATAAAAAGACAAATAATCCAATTTAAAAATAGGCTTGGGGCACCAGCAGGTGGCATGATGGTTAAAGTGCTGGACACTCCCACATGGCCAACCACGGTTCAAGTCCTGGACCTGGTGACTTGCTTTCTCACTTTCCCTCTCTCTCTCTCTCTGCCTCTCTCTGGTCGAATTAAACTAAAATGAATGAATAAATAAAATGAAATAAATAATTCTTTTAAAAAAAATAAATAAAAATAGGCTTGAACAGACATTTCTGTGAGAAGATATACAAAAGGCCAAAAGGCACATGATTGGATGTTCCACGGCACGAGTCATCGTGGAGAAATAAATCAAAGGCACATGAAGATGTCACTTCATACCCGTTCAGGTGGCCATAACAGTAACAGACAATGACACGTGTGGCTAAGCATGTGTGGAAATTGGCATCTGCGTACTGGAACCAGTGGGAACGGAAAATGGCGCCACTACGATGGGAAATAGGCAGCTCCTCGGGAAGTCAAACCCACGGTTACTGCACGACCTAGAAACTCCACTGCTCACAACATGCCCAAGATAAATAGCAACACACATCCACAGCAACATTTGTACCCAGTGGGCTGGCAGGTGGCCTGGTGGTTGGAGGTGCTGGACTCCTACGTGTCCGACCACAGTTCAAGTCCCGGACCTGGTGGCTTGCTTTCTCACTTTCCCTCCCTCTCTCTGCCTCTCTCTGGTCAAATTTTAAAAAATAATAATAAGGATAAAGTTAATTAATACATATATATATATACATATATATATATATATATATGTATATATATATATATATATATATATATATATGTATATATATATATATATATATATTTTTTTTTTTTTTTTTTTTTTAAATATGTACCTGGGACATCAGCGGCATTAGGGGAGCAAGGACCTTTGAAAACCTCCATAACTGCAGTGAGGACATGGGCACACAGCATCAAAATCAACTTCCTTGGAACTCTAGAAATTAACCACAGGCTTGCAAAAATCCAAGAAACTTTGATTTTAGAAAAATTTTTTTGCTACAGGGTGTGTGTGCTCACCAGAGAGACAGAGACAGACAGGGAGAGACAGAGAGGCAGCAAGAAATCACCCACTGGGTGATCGCACTCCCTTCTCCATTCTCCTCTCTGAACCTTGAGCACGGATGCACATGCCCGGCGTGAGTTTTAAGCCTCTGAGTCCGGGATTCAAACGCAGTTGACCACATGGGAGTCCAGTGACGTAAGCATTATGCCCTCGGCCAGCCCCCAAAATTGCTATTTTAAAGACATAATTACTTAATTTTATATATCATTATTATTATTATTTATTTTGCTACAGTGCACATACACTCACCAGAGAGACACACACAGAAAGAGGGAAAGTCAGAAAGCAAGATGGGTCCGGGACACGAACTGCAGTCAGCCACGTGAGAGTCCTCTGCCTTAACCACTATGCCACCTGCTGGCCCCCAGAAAATTGTTATATTGCAAGTTTGCAATATTTTAACTCTCCCTGTGCTCATCCCCCCTTCTCCAGCTCAGGGGTAGCCGAGCAATTCTGGAATTAGGGTGAAATCCAGAAGCCTCACCGCCTCTGAAGAAACCAGGAAGGTCTTGAGGCTCTCCAAAACACCATTCCTAGAGAAATGTCATTCTTTGTCCTCTTTGCCCAAAGTCCTTATCTCTGGCTTGACCCAGAACTTGTCAGTCTGAACAGCGTCCCCGGGGACTCTGATAAGCCTTCAGCAGCAGTGGCTTAGCCTCACCGCTGCCCGAGAGGATGGTAGCAGTTGGAGCAGACCAGAAACTGACCACTGGATGGAAGTAACCAACTGCAAAAACAATTAAGTAATGCGATTTCTTTCTTTTCTTTTTTCTTTTTAATTGTATAGTTTATTAATCCTCTCGTGAAAAATCCGCACAATCACCACAGATAGTCATTGTAGAATCTTTCCTCCTCCGACTTTTTGCCAGCACCAACACTGGCCTTTGCAGTCCCCCTGACTTTCTTCATTCTGTTCTTGCGTTCCTTTCGCTGTTTTCTTGACATCTTTTTCTTCTCATAAAGGCCATGTCTTGCAAGTCTATGTTTGGGTTCATTTTTCATCGCATAATCCAAAGAATCGTAAATCATGCCAAAGCCAGCTGTCTTGCCACCAAGCAAAATGGGTTCTGAACCCAAACACAAAGATGCCATCTGGTGTGGGCTTGTACATCGTTGCTAGTTTTTCCCAAATTTCTGTGTTAGGTACTGTTGCCTTCCTGGGGTGAGGGACATGAGTGCCCATTTGTTTCCTCTGAAGTCGTCGGTGGCCATGAATTTCCTGGTCCGGATAGTTACTGTGTCATTGATGATGGTGGTATAGCCTCAAGCAGCCAGGGAGGAAAAGAGAATGCGGTTTATTTCTAAGCACAAATCTGAGTGACCTAGGCCCGGAGAGGAGGCAAAACATGCCTCTCTCTTGGGGTGATCAGGTACAGGGGTTCCTTTTATTTGATTTTTGAGAGTGAGAGAATTTAGTGAAGAGCTTTCCATTGGCCTGGCCCAAAAAGGTGAGATGTGTGGAAACTTGGGGGGAGGTGGTTTGTAAGTTTGGGGAATGAATTAGTCAAGAGTACTTTAACAGAGATAAGGCGGCTTGTCTATCACAAGGTACTGTCCCAAGGGCAGGATCTTGGAAGAGTCCTGTTATCCATGAGTCAAAATGGTCTGTTAATGATTGTGGGCATGACTCACCCCAGGGCCTCTGGAAGGGTTGTTAGAAATAGGAAAAAGCTGTTGGGACCAGCAGTTAGTGTAATGGCTATGTCGCTGGACTCCCACGTAGTCGACCGCAGTTTGAGTCCCGGACCCGGTGGCTTAAACTCATGCTGGGCACGTGTGCGTGCGTGCCCAAGATCCCGAGAGGAGAATGGAGGAGAAGGGATTGCGGCATGGCCATCCCTCCTGGGGGGTGATTTCTCGCTTTCTGTCTCTCTGTCTCTGTCTGTCTGTTGAGCGCACGCGCCCTATAGCAAAATCCTCTAAAAAAAAAAAAAAAAAGAAAAAAAGAAATAGGAAAAAGCTGCCAACCTCTGTCCTCACCACCAATCTCAGAGAGAAACCTGTGGAATGAGATGCACTCGGGGCTCTCAAAAACTCCAACACATCCTTGTGATGCGAGAGGGCCGCGTGTGTGGGCATCTGCAGGTTCTCATGTGCTCAGAAAGGAGCTGACAGGCACTCAGCTCTCAGCTCCTGCCCGGCTCGAGGCCCTGTGCAGGAGGAAGTGAAGACTGTAGACTGACTACAGAAACAATTTTTTATTTTTTATTATTTTTTTAGGTTTTTGTTATAGGGCATGTGTGCTCACTAGAGAAAGACAGAAAGAGAGAGAGAGAAAGGGAAGAAATCTCCCCCGAAGGATGGCTACACCACAGTTCCTTCTCCACTCTCCTGAGATTTGGGGCACGATGACATGTGGACCCAGTGTGATTTTTTTTTTTTGGGGGGGAGGGGAGAGGTTTTTGCTATAGGGCGCATGCGCTTACCAGACAGACAGAGAGAGACAGAGAGACATAAAGCGAGAAATCACCCCCCCAGGGGGGATGGCCACGCCGCAATCCCTTCTCCTCCATTCTCCTCTCGGGATCTTGGGCACGCACGCACATGCGCCCAGCATGAGTTTAAGCCACTGGGTCCGGGACGTGAACCGCGGTCAACTACGTGGGAGTCCAGCGACATAGCCATTACACTAACTGCTGGTCCCAGGACCCAGTGTGATTTTTCAAGCCACTGGATCTAGGACTCTAACTGTGGAGTCAGCTATGTGGGGTTCAGCACCTTAACCACCGTGCCACCTCCTGGCCTCTGACTAGGAAAATTTAAAAAAAAAAAAAATTTTAATGTTTGCAGTAGGACTCATGTGCTCACCAGAAAGAAAGGGAAGGTGAGAAATCACCCCCTTGGGGATGGCCATGCAGTTAATTGTTTCTCTTTCACTAACCTTTCAGGATTTGGGGCACTCTGAAACACATGTCCAGTGTGATTTTCAAGCCACCAGATCTGAGACTTGAACCACAGTCAGCCATGTGGGAGTCCTAGTACCTTAACCACCATACCACTTACTGACCTGAAAAGAAAAATAGGGTTTTTTTTTAGAGATTCTTGTTAGAGGGTACGTGTACTCAACAGAGAGACAGACAGAAAGTGAGAAATTAGCCCCTGGGGGGATGGCTATGTCCCAGTCCCTTCTCCATTCTCCTCTCAGGATTTTGAACACACACGCACATGTGCCTGTCATGTTTTAAGCTGCCGGGTCTGGGACTCGAACTGCGGCCAACTGCATGGTTGCCCAGTGCCTTAGTCGCTATGCCACCTGCTGGCCCCTGGCCTGGGAAAATTTTAAACAGCCTGCCTGAATGTCGAAGGCATGTTCCAACACACACACACAGTTCCTCAGCAAAGACTGAGGCTCAAAGCATTTGAGGAAATTGCTTTAAATCTTTAAATAATTATTAATTTGCCAGAGGGAAGGAGAGACAGAGATGGGGTCACCCCACAGTCCCTTCTCCATTTCTTCATCTTGTTGGGCTTTGGGGTGCATGCACACGCCCAGCATAGTTTTCAAGCCTTTGGGCCTGTGATGTGGACCTTAGGGTCTACCATGTAGGATCCTACTCCCTTAGTTATCAAGCCACAGGTTCATCCTCAGTCTTTACATCTCTGATTCGTAGCTGACCACTGAACGAACTGAGTAGAGACTTCACTGACCATAGAGAACAAAGACTACGGACTATTCAGAAATTAGAAAAGTTCTCTCTTTTTTTTTTTTTTTTTTTTTTTGGAGGTTTTTGCTATAGGGCGCGTGTGCTCGCCAGACAGAGAGAGACATAGAGACAGAAAGCGAGAAATCACCCCCCGGGGGGATGGTCATGCCACAATCCCTTCTCCTCCATTCTCCTCTCGGGATCTTGGGCACGCACGCACACGTGCCCAGCGTGAGTTTTAAGCCACCGGGTCCGGGACTAGAACTGCAGTCAACTATGTGGGAGTCCCGCGACATAGCCATTACTCTAACTGCTGGTCCCAAAAAAGTTCTCTTAACAGATAAACACAGTAACTAACCCAGCGATGGGAAGTCCAATTTTCTGAGTTGTCAAATTTTATTTCAAATGGTAAGTTTTCAACCAAAATACGAGATATGTAAAATAAAAAAAATTTAAAAATTGCCCAACGTGTATTAGGAAAGCAGTCAATAGACATTGTTTCCAGGAAGTGTAGACATCATAGTCACTTTTTACATTATTTATTTATTTATTTATTTACTGATAGAGTGTGGGAAACTGCACATCAGCGAGTCCGCCGAGGCCATTTTATGAGTCTTACACTATTGCCATTTTAAGGAAACCTTTAAGTTTCGATTTCTCAGCGAGCAAACAATTACATAACGCCAAAGGCCACAATTGGCTCCCGTTCAAAACCTCACCTTCAAAACCATACTATCTGGCACCTCATGATTGGTCCACAAAGCAACCAATCATAACTCACCTTTTACAATCCTTCATTTAACCAATCACCGCCCACCAACATGTATATAAACACAATCTCTGGCCCACAATAAACGGACGACCTGAAGAGTTGTAACACTGTATTGTCTCCGTGTTGTAACACTGCCTCATCTCCACACTGCTCGTCCCGTCTCTCACTCCTTCCCCCAGGAAACCTGTTTGACTGTCCTGCAGGTCGGGACAATAGAGTGGGTGTCCTTGCTGAGAAGAGAAAGACGGAGAGGGGAAAGGTGAGAAATCACCCCACAGTGGGGATGTCTACACTCTAATCTCGTTTCCTCCATTCTCTTTTTGGGATCAAGTTGGCCATTTTCTTAGTTTTCAAACTCTTATTTCTGTGTGTCTGCTGGTATAGTACTCCCTTGAGAACTTCTTGGAGATCTGGTCTGGTGCTGGTAAATTCTTTCAGGTTGTCTTTATCTGAGAATGTTCTTGTCTTTTCTTCCCATATGAAGGATAATTTTGCCAAGTACAGTATTCTTTGTTGAAATTGCCTGTCCCTTAATACTTTGAATATATTTTCCCATCTTTCCTCACTCTCATTGTTTCCGATGAGAAGTGTTATCTTGATGGGATATCCTTTGTAGGTAACTTGCCATTTTTCTCTTGCTATTGTTAGTATCTTGTCTTTGCAGTTTTGGTCAATCTGGCTATAATATGTCTTGGAGAAGATCTTCTTGGGTTGATTCTATTTGGGGTCCCTTGTATTTTTTGGGTCTGGATCTTTGAGTTCCTCTCTAGGTTTGGAAAGTTTTCTTGCAGGATTTCATGGAATAGATTATCAATGCCCTTACGAGTCTCTTTGCCTTCTGGGATACCAATTATATGGATGTTTGGATGTTTGATGGTATTTTTCATATATTATTCTCATTTCTTGGGCAATTTTCTCAATCTTCGTGGTGGATTTTTCTAGGCCAGCAATTTTCTCTCTACATCTGAGATTCTATTTTCTGTATGATCTAGTCTGCTTTTAATACTTACAAGGGAGATTTTGACTTCCTGTATTACAGCCTTCATCTCTAACAGATCCATTTGATTCTTTTTTAAAGTGTGTAATTCCTCTTTTAGATCTTGCAAGAATTTCCCCACCTCCTGGAACTCATCAGCTCCTTTCTCCTGCTTTTCCCACAGTTCCTTGTCTCTCTTCTCTTCCATCTCTGTTAGCTTCATCATTGTGAATATTCCAAATTCTTTATCAGACATTTCC
The DNA here is from genome assembly GCA_026018925.1 of Tupaia tana. Classification (NCBI taxonomy): domain Eukaryota; kingdom Metazoa; phylum Chordata; class Mammalia; order Scandentia; family Tupaiidae; genus Tupaia; species Tupaia tana. The sequence continues at coordinate 28,702,006 of JAKSZU010000026.1, read as the reverse complement.
ATGATTTCCATTGAGCTGTCTGTTGATCAAGATGAGCTATTCTTTTCCCTTGGAGGAGAGGTATTTTCCTGCTTTCCCATATTTCTTGTGGCCCTGCAGTGATTTCTAGTCATCTGATGGATGGTGTGTTTCTTCCTAATTCTTGAAGTTCAATCTAAGCATTCAGGAGCGTGCAGAAGGAGATGATCTGGAGTCTCTCTTTGCTGTTCATTTTTATCCCTTTGTGCAGCGGATTCAGTGGATATTGAGGAATATGTTAACCCTAATAGTATTTGGATGTTTGGCTTTGATTCCCTTAGATCTGTCTAGAAACACAGAGAATGGAGATTGAGGAACAGAGTGATGAGATAAAAGAAAAAGAAAAGGAAACAGTAAGGGACAGAGAAAAGAAAAACAAACAAAACACAAAGAAACAGAGAAAAAAAGGAAGAAATTAAAAAACAATCAAAACAATTTAAAAAATTAAAAAACACACAGTGTGAAATCACTAGTTCTCAGGAGCCATGAAGGGGTCTTCTGAAGGCCTGCCCCTTGCCTCTACTGGATGGCAGGGATAAGGGGATTATTAGCAAGATAAAGGAGGGGCTGAAAACCAGGAGAATATTTAACAATTTTTAAAAAGAAAAAAATACCAAAAAATGAGAAAACAGAAACAGAGGCAGAGCGAGACAGAGACAGAGAGAAGGCTAGAGGGGCTCCCTACCACATGAGTTTGTGGGCTGGAGGCTGAATTATCGGTAGAAAATCTTCATTTCTCTTTTTTCCCTGAAATCACTAGTTCTCAGGAGCCATGGAGGAGTCTTCTCTATTTATTATTATTATTATTTTTAAATCTGACTAGAGAGAGACATTGAGCAAAAGAGAGAGGGAAAGTGAGAAAGCAAGCCACCAGGTCTAGGACTTGAACTGTGGTCAGCCGTATGGGAGTCCAGTCCCTCAACCACCACACCACCTGCTGGCCCCAATTTTCTTTTCTTTTTTTTAGAGGTTTTTGCCTTAGGGCATGTGCATTTGCTAGAGAGAGAGAGACAGAGACAGTGAGAGAGAAAATGGGAAATCACCCCCCTCAGGATGGCCACACCACAATCCCTTCTCCATTCTCCTCCTGGGATTTTGGGCATGCGTACACACATGCCTGAGTGAATTTCAAGGCACCAGGTCTGGGAGTCAAACTACAGCCATGTGGGAGTCCAACAACGTTAACTCCTGTTCCATCTATGGTGGTCCCCAGTATGATTTTCAAGCCACTGGATCCAAGAATTGAACCCCGATTGGCCGTGTGGGAATCCAGCTGCCTTAACCACTATGTCACCTGCTAGCCCCTTGAGTTACTTTTTTTGGGGGGAGGGGAGAGGTTTTGCTATAGGGCGCGTGTGCTCGCCAGAAAGACAGAGACAGAGAGACAGAAAGCGAGAAATCACCCCCTGGGGGATGGCCACACCGCAATCCCTTCTCCCCCATTCTCCTCTTGGGATCTTGGGCACGCACGCACACGCGCCTGGCGTGAATTTAAGCCACCGGGTCCGGGACTCGAACCACAGTCAACTACATGGGAGTCCACCAACATAGCCATTATGCCATCTGCCGGTCCCATCCCTTGAGTTACTTTTAAGGACTTAAAATCAGCTGTTTTGTGGGCCGGATGGTGGCGCAGAGGTAACACGTGACACGGCGAGGCTGACCATGTGGGAAAGGTGCAGGTTCCTGTCCGGAGACCACTGAGTACACCTGGCACGCGTGTGCCCGTGGTCTGGCCAGAGGCCCTCCCATCTGCCCTCGAGGAGAGGGCCAGTGTTGAGTCATTTCACTTATCATTAGCCGCTAGCATGGCACGGGCACAAAGGAGGCATTTGTGGTAGAGTCCTTGCCTGTTTCTGTTCGCCTGCCTTTACCAAATTGGGCTTTTTTTTTTTTTTTTTTGGAGAGGTTTTTCGCTATAGGGCGCGTGCGCTCACCAGACAGACAGAGAGAGACAGACAGAAAGCGAGAAATCACCCCCCAGGGGGGATGGCCACGCTGCAATCTCTTCTCCTCCATTCTCCTCTCGGGATCTTGGGCATGCACGCACATGCGCCCAGCGTGAGTTTAAGCCACGGACTCGAACTGCGGTCGACTACGTGGGAGTCCAGCGACATAGCCCTTACGCTAACTGCTGGTCCCCAAATTGGACACATGTAACACGCAGCTGCCCCCAAGCTAGACTCTACCCGGCAGGTGTCCATGGCTTTGGCCCAGGACCGCACATGGAGCCTCTGGGTCAAGCCAGCAGAAGAGCCCAGGTGTCCGGCCTTGACCACGGGGGCCTGTCTGCCTCTCAGTTGTGGCATCAACCCAGTCTTCTCTGGCAGTGGGACTTCACTGTCACCACGTGGCTGAAAGCCATCCTTTAGTCTCCCGGGAGAGTGAGTGTTTTCCTGTGGTGAGTGTGTACGTGTGTGTCTGTGCTTGAGGGGGAGAGAAGGGGGAAGAGGGGATGAAGAGAGAGGTGTTTCTCTTTGGGGAGATATTTTTGCTGTAGAGCACATGCACTCATCAGAGCATATGCCATCCTTCTCCATCAAATTCAGTTACGTAATACCTTTCATAGGTAGTAGATTTCAAATTTCAAAAAGTAATTTGCTATAGAGCACATGTGCTCACCAGAGAGAGATAGAGTCAGAAATCGAGAAAAAACTCCCTAGGGGGGATGGCCACACTGCAATCCCTTCTCCCCCACTCTCCTCTCCGGATCTTAGTTACACAGGAACATGCATGTCAGGTGTGAGTTTTAAACCACCAGGTCCGGGACTCAAACCGCAGTTGACTATGTGGGAGTCCAGTGACATAACCGTTACGCCATCTGCTGGTCCCCGAGGAAGAGGTATTTTTGCCAGGGTCTTGCCATTGCGGTCCTCTGCCCCAGCCTTCAGTACAGGTACCTGCCACTGCGCCCAGCCTGTACAGGGTGGTCTGGATCTGAACCTGCACCTCCCGTGTGGCCCAGCCTCCCATTTGCACCACTTTGGCAGGGCCTGGCCTGGCCTTTTCATTCTCGTTTTTAAATTTCCTTGATCATCCTGTTGGAATGCATACTATTTTTCTACTGATGAAGATGCACAGTAGTTAGCCTTCTATGGAAACTGTACACAAGCCCCCGTTATAGTCAACACATTAGGGTTATCCGTCCTATTGTAATCTTACTTTTTCCTCTTAGCGTTTGCCATCCTTCTCCATCAAAATCAGAGTTATATAATACCTTTAATAGGTATCAGATTTCAAATTTCAAAAGTTAATTTACTGTAGAGCACATGTGCATGCCAGAGAGAGACAGAGAGACAGAAAGGGAGAAATCACCCCCCAGGGGGGATGGCCACACTGCAATCCCTTCTCCTCCGTTCTCCTCTCGGGATCTTGGGCACGCACGCACACGTGCCCGGCGTGAGTTTTAAGCCACTGGGTCTGGGACTCGAACCAGGGTCAACTACATGGGAGTCCAGCGACATAGCCATTACGCTAACTGCTGGTCCCCAGACTTACATTCTTAGGAGAGGAAATAAAGTGTATGTCTTTCATTTTAGAACCTTTTTTTTCTTTAGAGAGATTTTTCATTTTAGGGCATATGTGCTCACCATAGAGACAGAAAAACAGAGAGACAGAAAGTGAGAAATCACTCCCTGGAGGGGATGGCCATGCCACAATCCCTTCTCCTCCATTCTCCTCTTGGGATTTTGAGCATGCACATATATGCACCCCGCGTAAGCCACCGGTCCAGGCCTTTACGGTCAGCTATGTGGGAGTCTAGCAATGTAACCATTATGCCATCTGCTGGTCCCAAGAATCGTTTATTGGGACCAGCAGTTAGCGTAATGGCTATGTCGCTGGACTCCCATGTAGTCCACTGCGGTTTGAGTCCCAGACCCGGTGGCTTAAACTCTCGCCGGGCACGTGTGCGTCCGTGCCCAAGATCCCGAGAGGAGAATGGAGGAGAAGGGATTGCTACATGGCCATCCCCCCTGGGGGGTGATTTCTCACTTTCTGTCTCTCTTTCTCTGTCTTTCTGGCAAGCGCACGCGCCCTATAACAAAAACCTCTCCCCTCCCAAAAAAATCATTTATTTGGAGCTGGCGAGTGGCGTGGTGGTGGGGGCACTGGACTCCCACATGGCTGACCGCGGTTAGAGTCCTGGACCTGACGGCTTGTGTTCTCACTTTCCTCCTGGTCTCTCTGGTCAAATTAAAAAAAATAATAGTAAAAATAAATCAATTAATTTTTTAAAAAATCATTTATGTTAACGGCTTTTCTCTCCCTTCCTTTTCTAGCAAAACCGTGTGGTCGGGGCGATACAGCTGTACTCTGTGGATAGAAAGGTCTCCCAGGCCATAGAAGGCCATGCCGCCGCCTTCGCAGAGTTCAAGGTCGAGGGCAACGCCAAGCCCACCACCCTTTTCTGCTTTGCTGTGCAGGGCCCCGCGGGGGGCAAGGTAAGGGCCGCTGCACCTGGTCTCCTCCCTGGGCACTGTCCGGGGTCCACAGGAGCAGAGTCAGGAGGGAGGCCCGGCCCCAGGCTCCTGTGTGAGCGGAGGCTCATGGTGGCCTTGGGACTGCTCGCTCGGTGCTCGCCGCAGTGCTTTGGCTCCAGCTTCGGCGTAAAGTCAGCAACATGAAGGTGGCTGTGATTAATGGCCGCTTCCCGTAAACATGCTCTTAGGGGTCAGCAGGTGGCATGGGGGTTAAGGTGCTAGCCTCCCACGTGGCCGACTGTGGTTCCAGTCCTGGACCTGATGGTTTGCTTTCTCACTTTCCCTCTCTCTCTCTCTGTTTAATTAATAATAATAATAATAATTAATAAATAAAGTTAGATCATTCTTTTTTAAAAAATGTCTTTAGATTAGACTGGGATGGATCACGAAGGTGAGAGGCAGATTCTGCTCCGGCAGCCTCACGGAGGACACAGCGCTGACGTCCCGGGGTGGTACCTCCTGCAGAGGGCACAGTTCCAGCCACCAGCTGTGGCTCTGCCCCGGGATGTTGGGGGTGGGGCTGGAAAGCCACGGAGAGATTCAAGGCTGTGTTTTCTCAGGCCCGGGCTCCTGGCCTGCACCTGCTTGGCAGGGCTACCTGGAGTGAGGTGTGGAGGTGAAAGAGCTCCTGATGTCGGGGTCAGCGAGTGGCGTGGTGGTTGAGCACTGGACTCCCACATGGCCAGCTCATGGTTTGAGTCCCGGACCTGAAGGCTTGCTTTTAACTTTCCCTCTCTCTCTCTCTCTGTTTCTCTCCAGTCAAATTAAAAAATAATAATAATAAAAAATAAAATTTAATAAATAGTGTTAAAAAAAGAAAGAGCCCCTGATGTCCAAGAGCTTGGGGTTCCCCCAGAGAGCTGCCTCAAAGCAAGGTCCTTGGCAGCCCCCCCACATGCTTATCAGAACCCACTTCCTGGAATTGTGCTGAGTCATTCTTCAGCCTTGAAATATCCCCAGAGAGGGGTTCTGAGTCCAGATGGCTTCCCGGTTCCGGCTCCCTCCTCTGACATCCGCCTGCTTAGATGTCTGGGCAGCGGGGGCTGGCTGAGCAGCGAGCTGGTCCCACCTCAGCAGGGGACAGGAGGAGTGTGCTCAGGGGGCAGTGTCCTGGGGGCCCCTCCAAGCACTTGCTCCAGCGCTGCAGGGTGGGGCACCCTCACGGATGGGGCGGACAGGGCCAGCAGCGGCCTCTGTTGTAGGGGCCAAATCTGCCCCTTGAGCTCTCTGTGATCAGAGCTCCCCTGGAGCGGCCCTGGATGCGGACCGGAGAGAAGGGCCTCCCAGCGGCGTCGGGGCTCTCCTGCCTCCGCCAGCCGGCAACCACTACCCTCTAGACCAGCGCCTTCCTTCGTGCCCGGCCCTGCCACACAACCTGGGGCCCACAGACCCCCCCACAACACCTGCCCCAGGGCTGCGGGGGAATCTCCTTCCCCCACCCCATGCACCAACGGGGGGATCCCGTAGTGTCCTGGGTCATGCGCCTCGCACAGGGCACTAGTGACGGAGCGCGCTGTCCTTCCGGGCCCTGCGTGGGGTGTGAGACCCTGCCCCTGATGCGCTTGTCTCCCGACAGGCGCTGCTTACTGAAGTTGCACCCTCCCCCAGCCCGCCCCTCCGCACCCCACTTCTGTCTGCACCGCCCTTCCCAGCCCGGCAGCTCCCTTCTCCCCAGTCGCTGCCACCTGGCCTGTAGCTCCGCTCAGTCTGTCTGAGTCTCTTGTGGTAGACTCTGCCCGATTACCCCACATTTGGGTTAAGGAATAATCATTTTATTTATTTTTTTTTTTTAAAAGAATTATTTATGGGACCAGCAGGCAGCACCGAGCTTAAAGGCGCTGGACTCCTACGCGGCCAGACCGACGTCTCGGACCTGGCGGCTTGCTTCCTCCCTTTCCCTTTCTCTTTCTCTCTCTCTGGTCAGATTAAATAATAATAATAATAACAACAAATGTGATTAAATAAATCATTCTTTAAAAAAAAAAAAAGTCAACTACATGGGAGTGCAGTGACATAAACATTACAACATCTGCTGGTCCCTACACATGGCAGTCGGCCATGTGGGAATCCAGCGCCTTAACCACCACGCCACCTGCTGGTGGTCTCTGGAATAGTCTCTTCTTTTTTTGCTATAGGGTGCATGTGCTCACCAGAAAGACAGAGAGAGAGAGACAGAAAGCGAGAAATCACCCCCCAGGGGGATGGCCACGCCGCAATCCCTTCTCCTCCATTCTCCTCTTGGGATCTTGGGCACGCACACACACACACCCAGCATGAGTTTAAGCCACCGGGTCCGGGACTTGAACCACGGTCGACTACGTGGGAGTCCAGCGACACAGCCATTACGCTAACTCCTGGTCCCGGTCCTTAGTCATTTTTCAGGATCTCAGATTCACTCACCTTTTCTTACCGTTAATTCAGCCTTGCCAAAGAATCTTTTTTTGAGAGATTTTTGCTACAGGGTGTGTGCGGACACCAGAGACACAGAGAGAGAGAAGGTGAGAAATCACCCCCAGGGGGACGGCCACACCGCGGTCCCTTCTCCTCCATTCTCCTCTTGGGACTTGGGGCACACACGCACACGCTCCCAGCTTGAGTTTCAAGCCACTGAGTCCAGGACTCGAACCGCAGTCAGCCATGTGAGAGTCCAGCACCACAACCACCATGCCACCTGCTGGCCTGCCGAAGAATCTTCTTAAACTGCCCTTTATCCCGAAGAGCCCGCGCACAGGAAGCAGCGTCCCCCACGTCCGCGCCTGCAGCGGCCCTGCGAGCTTGCCCTGCCAGCCTTCCCTCTTCCAGGCCACCGCGTCCCTACTCCCCCAGGCCTGAGCCCCCTACGTGTGTCCCCTTCTCTCTCTGCCTGGCCAGACCCAGGCTGTCCTCCAGGGTGTCCTCGCCCTCCTCCTCTGACAAGCCCACCCTTTCCTGTCCCTGACCCAGCTCCCCCAGGACTAGCTTCAGCTGTGGCCCCTGGTCTTGAGAGGTGTTCTGGGGAAGGCGTGTGTGTGAACGAGGGACTGGGCACTGACCTGCTCAGAGCGATGGCCCCTCATGCCCGGTTATTCCTCCACATTCTGCAAAGACTATTTTTATTTATTTATTTATTTTTTTGGAGAGGTTTTCGCTATAGGGCGCGTACGCTCGCCAGACAGAGAGAGACAGAAACAGAAAGTGAGAAATCAGCCCCCGGGGGGATGGCCACGCCGCAATCCCTTCTCCTCCGTTCTCCTCTCAGGATCTTGGGCACACACGCACACGCACCCGCCGTGAGTTTTAAGCCACTGGGTCCGGGACACGAACCGCGGTTGACTACATAGGAGTCCAGTGACATAGCCATACGCTAACTGCTGGTCCCTATTTTTATTTTTTGAGAGTATTTTGCTATAGGGCAATGTGCGCTCGCCAGAAAGACAGAGACAGAGAGACAGAAAGTGAGAAATCACCCCCCGGGGGGATGGCCACATCGCAACCCCTTCTCCTCCATTCTCCTCTCGGGATCTTGGGCACGCACGCACACACGCCCGGCGTGAGTTTAAGCCACCAGACCAGGTCTGGGACTCAAACCACGGTCGACTACATGGGAGTCCAGGACGTAGCCATTATGCCAACTGCCGGTCCCATCTACAAAGACTTAGGTGTCCGGCGTGACCTTGAGAGATGCAGGCCTGTCTTTCAGGACTGCCGTGCGGGACTGTCGCTTGCACTTGGTGTTCAGTGCTGAGGTCTCGGCTGACTGGTTGACGTGGGGCCCAGCTGTGTCTTGGGGTCAGGGGGCAGAGATGGAGTAGACTTCAGACCTTAGTCGGAGCGCTCCGTTTCGCGTGCATCAGCACCGAGCCTGACTCAGCGCCGCGTACAGCACCCCGGGGTTGAATGTCCTCAGGGGCCCCAGGGCCTTTCCAAGGAGCTTGGTGTCCCGAGGCAGGTCAGCCATGAAGGCTCGGCTCGCTTGGCCTGAGTGTGATGTGACGTGGGTCACGCAGAGTGTGGGCCCGAGGCTTCGCTCCCCACCGCCTTGCTCAGCAACCACCTCCCCCTCTGTTCTAGCTGCACATAATCGAGGTCGGACAGTCGGCGGCCGGAAACCAACCGTTTGCGAAGAAAGCAGTGGATGTGTTTTTCCCCCCGGAGGCGCAGGCCGACTTTCCCGTGGCCATGCAGGTATGACTGCACCACCGCTCTGCGCGTCTGCTTCTCCGAGAGTATCCACTCCAGCACCTCCTGAGCTTCAGGACACCCCCTACCACCGGCTTCTGCCGATCCTCCCCAGAGATTCACGGGTCACTCAGACGCATGCGGCGGCCTAGGACTTCCGTCTGGGAGTCTGGGAGCTGAAGAAGCCCGTTCGCAGGAAGGAGCCCTCCGTCAGGGAGGGTTAGGGTAGCATGCGGCTCCTCCAGCCCCCGTACCAGCGTAGCAGGCCGTTTCCCATTCATTATGAAAGGTGAGGCGTTCACTGTGCACGAGGGTACGAGGAAGAGCATTCTCTCCAGCTGAACTAGGTGGATATTAACTACATCAGAGATTTTTTTTTTAAGACAGATTTTTTTGGCTATAGGGCACATGAACTCGCTAGAGAGACAGACAGAAATCACCCCCCAGGGGGCATGGCCATGCTGCAGTGCCTTCTCCTTTCCAGATTTGGGGCACATACACACCCGCAGTCAACTGCATGGGAGTTCAGTGACATGACCGTTATGCCATCTGCTGGTCTCGACACCATTACACCATCTGCTGGTCCCTATATCAAAGATCTTACAACTCATTTATAGAAACGTTTAGATGTGGGGCCAGCAGGCGGCGTGGTGGTTAAGGCGTGGACTCCCCACAGGCCAACGCAGTTTGAGTCCCATCGGCAGCTTGAAAGTCACACGGGATGCGTGTGCAGCACGGCCATCCCCACTGCGGAGTGATTTCTCACTGTCTCTCTGGAAAGCACATGTGCCCTATGACAAAAACTTAAAAAAAAAAAAAATAGAAATAAGGGACCAGTGGTTGGCATAATGGCTATTTCGCTGGACTCCCATGTAGTCGACCGAGGTTCGAGTCCCAGACCCGGTGGCTTAAACTCACGCTGGGCACATGTGCGTGCGTGCCCAAGATCCCGAGAGGAGAATGGAGGAGAAGGGATTGCGGTGTGGCCATCCCCCCTGGGGGGTGATTTCTCGCTTTCTGTCTCTCTGTCTCTGTCTGTCTGGCGAGCACACACGCCCTATAGCAAAAACCTCTCCAAAAATAATAGAAATAAAATAATAATAATTCTTGTACTTCAAGATGATCATAATAGTCACCATATTCCCTCCTGTTATTCTCTCTTTATGTTTATTTCTTCCATGAGCGAGACAGAGAGAGAGACACCCCCACAGTGTCTGGACACCATGTCCCCACCAGGCCCCAGCCAGCCCTGGACTGTGGGCAGGTGTGTGCTCAGCATACTCAGGGTCTGCGGACTTGAGCCACGAGCCTTCCCATGTGAGAGTGCCTGGCGGAGCGTCACTGGCCACCCCATCACGTGTGTCACCTCCTCTGTTACCCTCTTGGTTTCTTCCCTTCTGTATTTAAAATCTTTGGTCATCTAGAATTCGCTTTGATCTAAAGAGGAAGATAGAGATTGAGTTCTTGACTCTCACCCCATCCTCTTCCCAGATAGCTCAGCAATTCGACTAACATCATATAGTGATTTTTTTTCTCTCTTTTTTTTTTTTTTAGAGAGAGAGATTTTTGCTATAGGGTGCATGCGCTCACTGGACAGAGAGACAGAAAGCGAGAAATCACCCCCCAGGGGGAATGGCCACGCCGCAATCCCTTCTCCTCCATTCTCCTCTCAGGATCTTGGGCACGCACGCACATGCACCTGGCGTGAGTTTAAGCCACCGGGTCCGGGACTCGAACCACAGGTGACTATGTGGGAGTCCAGCGACATAGCCATTACTCCATCTGCTAGTCCCAACATCACACACTGACTGAAGTATCTTATTTTCCAGGGTCAGCAGATCGTGCTTAAGGCACAGGATTCTCACATGGCCAATCGCAGTTCTAGTCCCAGACATGGTGGCTCGAAAACTCATGCCAGGCACGTCTGCGTGCGTACCCAGAATCCCAGGAAGAGAACGGAGGAGAAGGGACTGCATTGTGGCCATCCTCCCTGGGGGGCGATTTCTCATTTTCTGTCTCACCGTCTCTGTCTCTCTCTCTCTGGCCAGCACACATGGCCTAAGGCAAAAACCCTTTTTAAAAATGAGCTGAGTGAGAAACTGGGGAAAAGAGGGTCCTACCTGACAGACTGTGGTGTACCCTGATTTTCTTGGACCTTTACTTGTTTATTTATTTATTTTGGAGAGGTTTTTGCTGTAGGGTGTGTGTGCTCGCCAGAAAGACAGAGAGAGACAGAGAGACAGAAAGTCCCCAGGGGGGATGGCCACGCCACAATCCCGTCTCCTCCATTCTCCTCTCGGGATCTTGGGCACGCACACACAAGTGCCCAGCATGAGTTTAAGCCCCCGGGTCCGGGACTCAAACCACAGTCGACTACATAGGAGTCCAGTGACAGAGCCATGATGCCAACTGCTGGTCCCTCTTGGACCTTTATTTGAGAGTGGTTAGACAACGCATGGACTTTAAAAACCGGTTCTCACTGGGTAGAACCCGGAATCCATGTTTTCAAGGAGCCGTGGTTCCCACCAATGATCTCCTGGGCTGAGGGATTCGAAGTCTTCTTCACCGTCCGTGACCTCATTTGCCCTCGTGGGCGTCTCGTTCTCCGACCTGCCGTTCTCTGCCTTCCTGCAGATCGGGGCTAAGCATGGCGTGATTTACCTGATCACCAAGTACGGCTACCTTCACGTGTACGACCTGGAGTCCGGCGTGTGCATCTACATGAACCGCATTAGCTCCGACCCCATCTTTGTGACGGCGCCCCCACGAACCGACCTCCGGAATTATAGGTGTCAACAAAAAGGGACAGGTACGACATCTGGGGTTCGTCTCCCACCGTTCCCTCTCACTGGGGACTGAGGATGAACTTTTCCTCCTCCTCCAGGAGAGCCCCGGGGTGGTCAGCACCTGTTACCAGCCGGCCTGCTGCCCTCTCCACCCTGTCCCGCCTCCCCTCCAGGCAGTACCACTCCTAACAGGGCCCATCTGGAGGGGAGAGCGGGCGTCTCCACCATGGAGCTGGGGTGCTCACCCCATGCTGTCAACGTTGTTTTTTCTTTCAGAGAGCTTTTTTTTTTTTTTTTAAGAAAGATATTTTTGCTGTAGGGCACGTGCACTCTCCAGAGAGACAGAAAGCAAGAAATCACCCCCCAGGGGGTGGTCACACTGCAGTCCCTTCTCCTCCACTTTCCTCTCGGAATTTGGGGCATGCACGCTCACGTACCCAGAGTGAATTTGTTTGTTTGTTTGTTTGTTTGTTTGTTTGTTTTTAAGAATAATTTTAGGGACTAGCGGTTAGCTTAATGGCTATTGCACTGGACTCCCATGTAGTCGACCATGGTTCGAGTCCCGGACCCAGTGGCTTAAACTCACGCCAGGCACATGCACGTGCGTGCCCAAGGTCCCTAGAGGAGAATGGAGGAGAAGGGATTGCGGCGTGGCCATCCCCCCTGGGGGGTGATTTCTGACTTCCTGTCTTTCTGTCTCTCTCTGTCTTTCTGGCGAGCACACACGCCCTACAACAAAAACCTCTCTAAAAAAAAAAAAAGAATAATTTTGTTATTTAATTGTATTTATTTATTTATTTTGTTTAGTTTGACCTGAGAGAGAGATTGGGGGAAAGTGAGAAAGCAAGCCACCAGGTCCAGGACTTGAGCCATAGTCAACCATGCGGGAGTCTAACACCTTAACCACCACCCCTCCTGCTGGCCCCCCAATGTGAGTTTGAAGCTGCCAGTTCTGAGACTTAAACTGCAGTTTACTACATGGGAATCCAGCAACGTAACCATTATGCCATCTGCTGGTCCCTCAGAGAGAGATTTTTGCTATAGGTGTGTGCGCGCACTGGAGAGACAGAGAGAGGGAAAGTAAGGAATCACCCCCAGGGGGGATGGCCGTGTCTCAATCCCTTCTCCTCCATTCTCTTCCCCAGATTTTGGGCACGTACGCACACGTGCCTGGTGTGTTTGTCAAACTGTCAGGTCTGGGACTCGAACCTTGGTTGGCTATGTGGGAGTCCAGTGATATAACCACTATGCCACCTGGTTGCCCCTCATCGGACTCTTGAACCCATAGAACCTTGGACTGAAAGACCTGGAACATTTCAGGTCGACCCAGCCCGAGATTTGAACCCATGATGTGCTGCATACCTTCTAGCAGCGCAGTTCATTGTGCTGCTCTCTGTGCCACCCAGACTGGGCCCGTCACCTCTTACAGTGTTTAGGCCCTGCTGCATCCTTTCACGGTGGGGGCCACCCTCAGAGGTATGCTCTCCAGGCCCCTGGGCGCTTTGCTGAGTTCCGGCGGGGTGGCGGGGGTCAAGGCCGGCATGTTGGGGGCTCTGCCAGGCTGAGCTGTCTGCACCTGCGGGACCTTGCAGGTGCTGTCGGTGTGCGTGGAGGAAGATAACATCGTACATTATGTGACCAGCGTGCTCCAGAACCCGGACCTCGCTCTGCGTCTAGCCATGCGTAGTAACCTGCCCGGGGCAGAGGAGCTGTTCGCAAGAAAATTCCACACGCTGTTTGCCCAGGGGAGCTACGCTGAGGCCGCCAAGGTCGCCGCGTCCGCGCCAAAGGTATGAACGTGGATACCGCTCGCGCACTCTGAAGTTTATGTTCTGTTTTGTTTTTCTTAGATTGTTGCTATAGGGTGCATGCACTCGCCGGAGAGACAGAGAGACAGAGAGACAGAAAGTGAGAAATAACCCCCCGGGGGAGATGGTCACGCCGCAATCCCGTCTTCTCCATTCTCCTCTTGGGATCTTGGGCACGCACGCTCGTGCACCCGGTGTAAGTTTAAGCTGCCGGGTCCGGGACTCGAACCGTGGTTGGCTACATGGGAGTCCAGCGACACGGCCATTACGCTAACTGCTGGCCCCCACGTACTCAGGTTTTAACGTCCAACTTTGAGAGTGGAATAAGTCATAAGAGCGTTTCTGTGCTGATAGTGGTATCTGTTAGTGTTGCGTTAGGGTTTTGTTTTGTTTTTTTAGTTTTAAAGTTTTGTGCCAGTGGCGTGACACTGATGGAAACGCACAAAGACGAAGCCTCCTCTCAGGGCACCTCTGTGTTTGTTGTCGTGTCTTATAGTTCGCTTTTGTTTTCTCAAGTCTGTTCATCCTTTTCTTCCATAAGCGAGGAGAGGGAGAGAGAGACAGATGCCAGCAGGGCTGCCATGCCATGATCAGCCCAGCCAGGCCCAGATCATGGACACACATGTACTTAGCATGTTCGGGGGGGGGGGGTCCCTGGACCTGAGCCCAGACTCTCCCAGGTGGGTCGGCCTCGCAGAGCTGTGGTGTTGCCGCTGCACCTCCTTCTCACCCACCCTCCAATTCTTTTTTCTTTCTTCCTTTCTTTTTCGTTTTAAGCTTTTTGCTCCATGATGCATGTGCTCACCACAGAGAGAAGGGGGACATGAGAAATCAGCCTTCGGGACCAGCAGCTAGCTGGGAGTCTGGCGCCTCAACCACCACACCACCTCCGGCCCCCCGTTTTGCATTTTGGTTACTTAGATTTTATTTTTAAGAATTATTTCATTGAACTTTCTCTCTCTCTCTCTCTCTCTCTCTCTCTCTCTCTTTGTCTCTTTCTCTCTCTCTCTCTCTCTCTTTCTCTCTCTCTCTTTCTCTCTCTCTCTCTTTCTCTCTCTCTCTCTCTCTCTCTTTCTCTCTCTCTTTCCCTTTCTCTCTCTCTTTCCCTTTCTCTCTCTCTTTCTCTCTCTCTCTTTCTCTCTCTCTTTCTCTCTCTCTTTCTCTCTCTCTCTTTCTCTCTCTCTCTCTCCCTCTCCCTCTCTCTTTCCTTCCTTCCTTTCATTTGACCAGAGAGGGAAAGTGAGAAAGCAAGCTGCCAGGTCCAGGACTCGAACAGTGGTCAGCCATGTGGGAGTCCAGCACTCTTAACCACCACACCACTTGCTGGCCCCCATTGGTGACTTAGAATTTTGCTGTTGCTTTCTAGTGGTCAGATATATAACAACAGAGTAATCGTGTGGTTGAACTGCCCTATTTATTTATTTTTTTTCGGAGAGGTTTTTACTATAGGGCGTGTGTGCTCATCAGAAAGACAGAGAGAGGGAACCAGCAGTTAGCGTAATGGCTATGTCGCTGGACTCCCACGTAGTCGACCGCGGTTTGTGTCCCGGACCCGGTGGCTTAAAACTCACGCCGGGCGCGTGTGCGTGCGTGCCCAAGATCCCGAGAGGAGAATGAAGGAGAAGGGACTGCGGCGTGGCCATCCCCCCTGGGGGGTGATTTCTGGCTTTCTGTTTCTCTGTCTCTCTCTGTCTGTCTGGCAAGTGCACGCACCCTATAGCGAAAATCTCTCCAAAAAAAAAAAAAAAAAGAAAAAAAAGAAAGACAGACAGACAGACAGAGAGAGACAGAGATAGAAAGTGAGAAATCACCCCCCAGGGGGGATGGCCACGCCGCAATCCCTTCTCCTCCATTCTCCTCTCGGGATCTTGGGCACGCACGCACATGCACCCGGCGTGAGTTTCAAGCCTCCGGGTCCAGGGCGTGGATGCAGTCAGCCTATGGGAGTGCAGAGCCTTAACCGCCACGCCACCTGCTGGCCACAGTGTGGAACTTCTATTGGCGTTGGCTTTGGTACAGGCGAGCTGAGGAAGGGATGCCCAGTGCTGGGGCCCAACCGCCTGCGTTTCCGTTGACGACAGGGCATCCTGCGCACCAGCGACACGGTCCGGAAGTTCCAGAGCATACCCGCACAGCCCGGGCAGGCCTCTCCTCTGCTGCAGTACTTCGGAATCCTGCTTGACCAGGGCCAGCTCAATAAACTCGAATCCTTAGAACTGTGCCGTCCGGTCCTCCAGCAGGGCCGCAAGCAGCTCTTGGAAAAGTGGCTGAAAGAAGATAAGGTAGGAGGGAACCAGCAGTTAGCGTAATGGCTATGTCGCTGGACTCCCACGTAGTTGACCGCGGTTCGCGTCCCGGACCCGGTGGCTTACAACTCACACCGGGCGCGTGTGCGTGCGTGCCCAAGATCCCGAGGGGAGAATGGAGGAGAAGGGATTGCGGCGTGACCATCCCCCCTGGGGGGTGATTTCTCGCTTTCTGTCTCGCTGTCTCTCTCTGTCTGTCTGGCGAGCACACGCGCCCTATAGTGAAAACCTCTCAAAAAAAAAAAAAAAAAGAAGGTAGGACCCTTTGGGAGGGCAAGCCCCGGCCCCCCGGCCCCCTGGCCCCCCATCCTAACCCTGCCTGTGCTCCCGGGGCCGCAGCTGGAGTGTTCGGAAGAGCTGGGCGACCTGGTCAGGACTGCCGACCCCACACTCGCCCTGAGCGTCTACCTCCGGGCCAGCGTGCCCAGCAAAGTTGTCCAGTGTTTTGCAGAAACGGGCCAATTCCAGAAAATTCTGCTCTATGCCAGAAAGGTAAGTCCTGCTGAACCGCCAGCATCTGGCTGGTAGCGCGTGTGTGGTTGGGTGGGTGCAGGTCCCTCCTGGATCGGCCTCGGCCTGGGAGTCGTCGGCACGGCTGTTCGCGTCTGCCCCTCATCGGCCGTGGCTGTACGTTCTTCTCTTTCGTGTTCTATTCCCCTGTCCTGCTTTCTGACGGCCCTCCCACCTCCCTTACACTTGGGAGCACTCCTACAACTTTATCTTCTTCTTTCTCTTCTCTCTTCCCATCCCCCTTAGCACTTTTTTTTTTTTTTTTTTTGGAGAGGTTTTCGCTATAGGACAGAAAGCGAGAAATCACCCCCCAGAGGGGATGGTCACGCAGCAATCCCTTCTCCTCCATTCTCCTCTCGGGATCTTGGGCACGCACGCACACGCGCCCGGCGTGAGTTTTAAGCCACCGGGTCCAGGATGCGAACCGCGGTCGACTACGTGGGAGTCCAGCGACATAGCCATTACGCTAACTGCTGGTTCCCAGCACTTTTTTTTTAAGAGAGATTTTTGCAGGACCAGCAGTTAGCGTAATGGCTATGTCGCTGGACTCCCACATAGCCGACCGCTGTTCATGTCCCGGACCCGGTGGCTTAAACTCACGCCGGGCATGTGTGCGTGCGTGCCCAAGATCCCGAGAGGAGAATGGAGGAGAAGGGATTGCGGCGAGGCCAATCCCCCTGGGGGGTGATTTCTCACTTTCTGTCTTTCTGGCGAGTACAAGCGCCTTATGGCAAAAACCTCTATTTTTTGCTATAGGGTACATGCACTCACCAGAGACACAGAAAGTGAGAAATCACGCCACAATCTCTTCTCCTCTACTCTCTCCCGAGATCTTGGGCATGCACCACACACTCCCAGCATAAGTTTTATCTCACCGGGTCCAGGACTTGAACTGCAGTCAATTACATGGGAGTCCAGCGACAGGACCACTACACCATCTGCTGGTCCTGGCCCCTGGATGTGTTCATCAGTGTCTAGGCGGGGCTTCCCGATCTGGTCCCTGCGTGCCCCCTGGTGGCCAGGCTGGCACACTGCTCCGGGACCTCCCTAGTGGTTGGGGCTGTGGGTATAGCTCACCGCCCTTCGTGGGACCAGCAGCTTTAATCGGATATTGTGTTAGAACGCGGGTGTACAGAGGACGTCAAGGAGTTTGTGGGAAAATAGAAGTAAAGTGCAAGTTTGTTTGGGTGCAAAAACTTTTTGAAATCTGTGCATGGTGTTCTCATAACATGCATCTTCTAGGAAATTTCTGAAGACCCCTGTATACACACACCAATGTCGCTGCTCATTTTATTATTATTATTATTATTATTATTATTATTATTATTATTATTATTTTAAGGTGTTTTTTTTTTCCATAGAGCACATGCACTTACGGGAGAGAGACGGAGGGAAAATGAGAAATCCCTGCCCTAGGGGGACGGCCACACCACAGTCCCTTCTCTTCCAGTCTCCTCTGAGGATTTTGGGCACGCACATGCATGTGCCCAGTGTGATTTTTCAAGCCCTTAGGTCTTCTTTGTTCAGGTGGGGAGGTTTTTGCAATAGGGCGCGTGCACGCACCAGAAAGACAGAGAGAGACAGAAAGCAAGAAATCACACCCCCCCAGGGGGGATGGCCACGCCGCAATCCCTTCTCCTCCATTCTCCTTTCGGGATCTTGGGCACACACATACACGCGCCGGCGTGAGTTTAAGCCACCGGGTCCCGGACTCGAACCATGGTTGACTCCATGGGAGTCCAGTGACATAGCCATTATGCTAACTGCTGGTCCCAAGCCGTTTGGTCTTGAAAACTCTGCATTTGACCACGTGGGAGTCCAGCGCCTTAACCACCACGCCACCTGCCGGCCTCCTGGTCGTTTCTTTATAAACCCGAGTTTGAAGCAAAGGCCGGGGAACTTCTTTTCTAATGCCCATGGTTCTGTTCTCAGTTTGCTTTCCCGGTTGGTGTCTCCGTGCTTCTAGGTCGGGTACACCCCAGACTGGATCTCTCTGCTGAGGGGCGTGATGAGGGTCAGCCCAGAGCAGGGCGTGCAGTTCGCACAGATGCTGGTGCAGGACGAGGAGCCGCTGGCCAGCGTCAGCCAGGTGAGCCAGGCCGCGGGCGGCTCCGTGCGCCCACCGGGAAGCGTCCCCGTGTCCTTCTCTGCGAACGTGTCTATCTGCGGGTAATCTTCAAGCGGTTCAGAATCGAACGTGCAGGGGGAGCCTGTCCTCCGGTCTTGAGGACTTGCTCACTTGATGTGTCTCTGTTTCCAAGCATTTTAGAGAGTGTGTGTGTGTGTGTGTGTGTGTGTGTGTGACGTGTCTCTTTGTGTGGTGATCGGTGGTCGGTAGGGGGATGTCATTTTCCAATGATAGCCCTCTAACCCTCACCCCGCTTTCCAATTACTACTTTATTCTTTTGTTGTTGTTTAATTAATTCATCTCTTCCATAAGAGAGGGAGATTGGGGGGTGGGGGGCGGGAGACAGAGACGATCACCCCCCGACCGAGGTCACGATGCTGCAGCCCACCTGAGCCAGCCAGCTGGGACTGCGACGTGGCCATGTCCCTGAGCGGTGATTTCTCTCTTTCTGTCTCTGTCTCTCTCCGGCGAGCGCATGCACCTTATAGCAAAAATCTCTCTTAAAAAAAAAAAAAAAGATTGCCTGGATTTATGCAGATGGCACAGCCGTTATGTCCCTTGACTCCCATAGGGCCAACAGCAGTTCCAGTCCCAGACCTGGCACCTTAAAAATCATGCCGGGAAAAAAAAAAAAAAAAAGAAAAGGAAATCATGCCTGGAGTGTGTGTATGCGTGCCCAAGACCCCGGGACGAGAAGGGGTTGTGGTGTGGCCATCCCAGCTCCCTAGGGGCCGATTTCTCACTTTTCCTCTCACTGTCTCTGTCTCTTTCTCTCTCTGGTGAGCCCACACACCCTAAGGCAAAAAAATCCTCTAAAAACCAAAATCCATTTTAGTTGGTGAGTGAGAGGTAGGTGATGTGATTTCACAAATAGCCTACTAAGGGACCAGCAGTTAGCGTAATGGCTATGTTGCTGGACTCCCATGTAGACGACCACGGTTCGCGTCCCGGACCCAGTGACTTAAAACTCACTCTGGGTGCGTGTGCATGCGTGCCCAAGATCCCGAGAGGAGAATGGAGGAGAAGGGATTGCGGCGTGACCATCCCCCCGGGGGGTGATTTCTCGCTTTCTGTCTCTATGTCTCTCTCTGTCTGTTGGCAAGCACATGCGCCCTGTAGCGAAAACCTCTCAAAAAAAACCAAAAAACTCACACTGGGCGCGTGTGCATGCGTGTCCAAGATCCTGAGAGGAGAATGGAGGAGAAGGGATTGCGGCATGACCATCCCCCCTGGGGGGGTGATTTCTTGCTTTCTGTCTCTCTGTCTCTCTCTGTCTTTCTGGAGAGCGCACACGCCCTATAGCAAAAACCTCTCAAAAAAAAAAAAAAAAAAAAAAGAGTAACAAATAGCCTACTAATAAATAATGGCCACAAATGACCTGAATTTTGATGACAGAAGGAAATATAGAAGAAGTAACTGTTGAATTTCTAAATGAGACTGTATTTCACAAACTATTTTTTTTAGGGACTTTTGCTATAATGCATGTGTTCTCACCACAGAGACAGACAGAAAGCGAGAAATCACCCCCCAGGGGGGATGGCCACGCCGCAATCCCTTCTCCTCCATTCTCCTCTCGGGATCTTGGACACACACGCACACGCGCCCGGCGTGAGTTTAAGCCACCAGGATTGGGACTCGAACCGCTGTCGACTACATGGAAGTTCAGCGACATAGCCATTACACCAACTGCTGGTCCCTAGGAGCTATTTCAATAGGAAAATAAAATGCTGTTTCCATCCAGTGAACGCGTGCTCGGATCTGTTTCAGATCGTCGACGTTTTCATGGAGAACAGCTTAATTCAGCAGTGCACCTCCTTCTTATTGGACACCCTGAAGAATAACCGCCCAGCCGAGGGGCCCCTCCAGACCCGGCTGCTGGAGATGAACCTGATGCACGCTCCCCAGGCAAGTAGCCTTTCTCAGCTGGCGCCACGGTGGGGCGTGCGGGCTGCAGCGTGCTCACGGTGGGCGTGAGTTTAAGCCCCCGGGTCCGGGACTCGAACCGCGGTCGACTACGTGGGAGTCCAGCGACATAGCCATTACGCTAACTGCTGGTCCCTATTTGTTTGTTTTTAAGAGAGGTTGCTATAGGGTGTGGGCGCTCACTGGAGAGACAGAGAGACAGAAAGTGAGAAATCACCCCCACGGGGGTCGGCCATGCCGTAATTCCTTCTCCATTCTCCTCCCGGGGTCTTGGGCACGCACACACATGCACCCGGCGTGAGTTTTAAGCCGCAGGGTTGAGAACTTGAACCACAGCCGACTACATGGGGACCTAGCGATGTTACGATGCCTCCATCTGCTGGTCCTGGGATCTTGGTTATTTTGTTTGTTTTGTGTTTGAGTCTTTTTTTGCTATAGAGCGCACCTAAGACACAAAGAAAGACAAAAAGAGAGAAAGAGAAATCACCCCCACACCCCCCGGGAGGATGGCCATGCCACAATCCCTTCTCCATTTTCTTGGGATTTTGGGCACACACGCACAAGCACCCAGCATGAGTTTCAAGGCACCAGGTCTGGGAATCGAACCACAGTCGGCTAGGGAGCAGTCCAGCTCCTATACCATTATGCCACCTGCCTGCACCTATTCACAGATTTTCAAAAGCAACCCCTGACTCCTAATTCTGCCTTTAACCCTACAGAGAAATCTCCTAAATAGAAATAGGATTTTTGGGGGGTGGGGTTGTTTTGTTTCTTTTTGTTTTTAGGTTTTTGCCATAGCACTTGTACTCACCAGAAAGTGACAGAGAGAGGGGAAGTGAGAAGTCACCCCCCAGCAGGGATGGCCACACTGCAATCCCTTCTCTCCCATTCTTCTCTCAGAAACTTGGGCACGCACGCACACACACGTGGTGTGATTTTCAAGTCACCGGGTCTGGGACTCGAACTGTGGCCGGCCATGTGGGACTCCAACGTCCCAGCCCCCACACCACCTGCTGGCCCGTAGGATTTGTTATTTTCAGGTCTAGTTCTAACGGTTACCACGTCTGAGTGTGGGGTTCAGCTTGTGTGAGGGGCTCTGGACCAGAAGGAGCGCAGGCTCTGCCCGGACCTGCCGGCTCTGCCGCAGTGCAGCCCGGATGTGAGGGCCGTGAGCCGGGCCCTACCCCGGGGCACCCTGAGCAGCTGCTCTTGCCAAGTTAACGGCCCCTGCTCAGCTCCCCGTGTCGTAGGTGGCCGACGCCATCCTCGGCAACCAGATGTTCACCCACTACGACCGGCCCCAC
Source organism: Tupaia tana (assembly GCA_026018925.1). Classification (NCBI taxonomy): domain Eukaryota; kingdom Metazoa; phylum Chordata; class Mammalia; order Scandentia; family Tupaiidae; genus Tupaia; species Tupaia tana. The sequence goes on along the minus strand of JAKSZU010000026.1, from coordinate 28,680,584 downwards.
GTGGCCCAGCTGTGCGAGAAGGCGGGCCTCCTGCAGAGGGCGCTAGAGCACTACACCGACCTCTACGACATCAAGAGGGCCGTGGTCCACACGCACCTCCTCAACCCCGAGGTACGGCGCACGCCTCGGGCTGTCCCGCCGGCTCCCGCAGTGTCCACCCCCCTGGTGACGCGGGCCCGTCACCCCTCTAACCTGCCACACTGTCGAAGGCAGTTCTGACGCAGCGCACGCAGACCTCACCGCTCAGCAACGCGGCTGGACAGCGCGTCCCCGTGTCCCCGGCCCACCTCTGCTCACTCCAACAGCAGGGGTAGGTGCCTCTCGGCTCTGACAGCCCAGCGGGAGGTCTGAAACCATTAGCAAAAGCCGAAATAGCGGTCGTGTCCCAGTTTACAGAACAGGATTTTGGAGTTTTGTTTTTCTCTAGAGAGAGATTTTTGCTCTAGGGCACGTGCGCTCACCCAAGAGACAGAGACAGAAAGCGAGAAATCATTCCCCAGGGAGGATGGCCACGCCACAATCCCTTTTCCTCCGTTCTCCTCTCAGATTTGGGGCACGCACGCACATACATCTGGTGTGATTTTCAACCCATCTGGTATGGGATTTGAACCACGGTCTGCCATGTGGGAGCCCAGCGCCTTAACCACCACGCCACCTGCCGGCTCCCAGGATAGGCGTTAGTGTTCACGTGGCGCGTGCCAGGTTGTACAATGCAGGCCAGGTCTCTTCCCGGGGGAGCTGCCCCTCCCGCCGTTTACCCTGATGGGCGGTTGCTTCTCAGCCCTTGTGCTGGGGGTTTCAAGGACCCCCTCGGGGCCGGGAGGAGGGACGCAGGCATCTCCAGGGGCCAGCAGGTAGCAGACCGTGCCCTGCTGGGGACGCTCTTCCTCGTTCCTTCCCAGTGGCTCGTCAGTTTCTTCGGCTCCCTGTCGGTGGAGGCCTCGATGGAGTGCCTGCGTGCCATGCTGTGTGCCAACCTCAGACAGAACCTGCAGCTGTGTGTGCAGGTGGCCTCCAAGTACCACGAGCAGCTGGGCACGCAGCCCCTGGTGGAGCTTTTCGAGTCTTTCAGGAGTTACGAAGGTAAGCGCACCGCTGCTGGCCGGCCCCACGGCAGCTGCCTCCCTCCGACTTCAGTCTCCCTGCGATGCCCGGAGGGCACAGCGCCCGCCTTGGGCTCCCGGTCCACCGCAGAGCACAGCTGCCATAGCCTGGCCAGTATTTCTAAGGGAAGAAACCAGGCCGGTTGGGGTTGGAGTGGGGAGCTCGGAACCCCCCTGGTGTCCCCAAAGTCTCTACGTCTGCACAGCACGGTCTGGCCAGAACTGACCAAAGGCCCGGGTACCAGGGAAAGCGCCTGCCGTTGGGTCTGTGCAGCCCCAAGGGGGCAGGTCCTCGCCCGACAACCACGGTGGAGGCCCGGGGGCTCCGTGGTCCCCGTCACCCGGCGGGCGGCAGCTCACGAGGCTGACCCGGTAGTCTTTCTCTTACCATCACACCAAAAATGTGTGCTACCGGGTGTGGGCGATGGCTCTGTTGTGGACAGGCAGGACAGTGTCTGGCCAGTCCTGGGTAGAGACTGGGTCTTTGTCCACTGGGCTGTGAAGCCACTGTCGTGTGTCCAGGTTTGGGGACAAGATCCTCCCCACGGGGCTGGCCTCGTTGTCAGAAGACGCCCGCGGGAGGTAGGGGGGCTGTGGCCTTGGGGGTGCCCAGCTTTTCAGGGCCAGACTCACGTTCAGTTGCACTGAAACCCTCCTCCGGGGAAGGACCCATTCTGATGTGCCGTACCCTTCCGGCAGGCCCCATGATGGTGGGTGCCATCTTGTGCCTCCCCGTGGGGCTCCGCACCCGTCACAGCCCCCTCGTGGGGAGGCTCCTGTCGGAGGCACAGCCTCGGAACAGCAGCCCCAGGCCTCTCGGGTGACCCTGGTGTGGGTTACTTGAAGTCACGTGACCATCTGAAGCATACCTGGTCCCCCAGAAGAATTCTCATGCACCTGCAAACCAGTGTCCTCCACTAGAACACCCCAAGTTTTAGCCGTCTGGGGGAGGTGCCAAGCAGATGGACCCCACACGGATGACGAGTTCTGCATGGGCTGTGGGCGCCCGCAGATTGGAGCAGGGTCACCATGGCGGGGGACCGGGGAGGTGGGCGGTCATCCTGGACAGGCAGGGGTGTTAGGAAGACCCAGACGGGACGGCCTCTGTCCCTAGGCCTCTTCTACTTCCTGGGCTCCATCGTGAACTTCAGCCAAGACCCCGACGTGCATCTGAAGTACATCCAGGCCGCCTGCAAGACCGGGCAGATCAAGGAGGTGGAGAGGATATGCCGGGAGAGCGCGTGCTACGACCCCGAGCGGGTGAAGAACTTCCTGAAGGTGCGTCGGCCTGGCCTCCGCGCCGGGGCTGTGTCCCTGAGGAGGGTGGGGTCCGATCTGTCCCCAGTGTCCCTCAGTCCCCAGCCACATACCCCCCACTCCATGGTCTAGAGCTCCCAAGGAGCCCACTCACTGCTGTGAGACCCTACTGTGGGCAGCCAGCAGATGGCGCAGTGTTTGCTTCACTGGACTCCCACATGGCTGGCCAGGGTTCGAGTCCCGGCCCCAGTGGCTTGAAAATCATGCTGGGGGCCGGCAGGTGGCGTGGTGGTTAAGCGTGCTAGCCACTCCCACATGGCCGACCACAGTTTGAATCCCAGACCTGGTGGCTTGCTTTCTCACTTTCTCTCTCTCTCTGTCTCTGTCCCTCTCTGGACAAAATAAATAAAGTTAAATAGAAAAATTCTTTTTAAAAATTTTTAAAAAGAAAATTACACTGGGAACATAAACATGCATGTTCAAGATCCCCGGAGGAGAATAGAGGACAAGAGATTGCAGCGTGGCCATTCCCCCCCAGGAGGTGATTTCTCACTTTCCCTCTCTGTCTCTCTCTCTCTCCAGAGAGAGGGCATGCGCCCTAAGACAAAAAAAACCTCTTTAAAAAAAATTCATGAACAGGGGCCAGCAGATGGCATAGTGGCTGAGGCACTGGACTCCCACATGGTCAACTGGTTCAAGTCCTGGATCTGGTGGCTTAAAACAACACTGGGCGTGTGTGTGTATGTGTGTGTGTGTGTGTGTGTATGCGTGTGTGTGCGGGGGGTAATGTCTCTCTTTCCACCTCACAGTCTCTGTCTCTCTCTTTAGCGAGCACATGTTCCCTAAGGTGGAAACCTCTGAAAAATAAGACGCTTAGTCTGTGTTCTGGACTGTCTGGAACGCAGTGGAAGGAGTCAGGCCTGGCAGCCTCCCCAGTCGTGCCCCGCCAGCGAGCCGCCAAGACCAGCAGACCACTCAGCATGCCGTGTCTCCTCCCGTGATGGTCCTGGGTGGTCACGGGGCTAAGTGGGGTGGCTCTCCTTCCCGCTCTCCATTCTTTTTACAAAAGAGGTTTTTGTCATAGGGTGTGTGTACTCACCAGGGAGAGGGAAAATGAGAAATCACCCCCCGGGGGGATGGCCATGCTGCAGTCCCTTCCCCTCCCCAAATCCTGGGCACTCACACGCACGCGCCAGTGTGATTTTCAAGTCACCGGTCCGACTTGAACTTCAGTCGGACGTGTGGAGTCGAGTGCCTTAACCACGCCACCTGCTGGCCCCTTCCCCGCTGTGCTTTAAGAACCAGTTTGGGGGTCGGCAGGTGCGTGGTGGTGGACCTGCTGGACTCCCACGTGACCGACTGTAGTTTGAGTTCCAGACCCTGTGAGTTGAAACTCACTCTGGGCACATGTGCATGCCCGAGGAGAAGGAGAGGAGAGGAGAGGAGAGGAGAGGAGAGGAGAGGAGAGGAGAGGAGAGGAGAGGAGGAATTTATGGCATGGCCATTCCCCCCCCAGGGAGTGATTTCTCACTGTCCCTCTCTGTCTCTCTCTCTCTCTCTGTCTCTGGTGAGCACACACGTCCTATAGAAAAACCTCTATTAAAAAAAAAAAAAAAAGATGGGGACCAGCAGGTGGCGTGGCTAAGGCATTGGACCCTCCCACATCGCTGGCCATGGTTCAAGTCCTGGACCTGGTGCCTTGCTTTCTCACTCCCCCCTCCCTCTCTGTGTGTGTGTCTCTCTCTGGTCAAATTAAATTCAATGAATGAATGAATAAATAAAATCATTCTTTAAAAAAAAAAGAAAAGAAAAGAGCACTTATAAGAGCAGCATGAATTCTAAAATCGAAGCAAAACCGATACCAAATTCATGGTGGAGGGCGGGTGAAAGAAGGATGAAATCAATGATGCTTCACCAAAAAAAAAAAAAAAGGCTGCTCCAATGGCTGCTCCCCCGTCTTCCACATGACCCTGACTGTCATCTCCCCAGCTGACTAGAAGGGATGGTCCTGAGTGGCCCCGGGGCTAAGTGGGGTGACTGGCCTTCCCACTATCCATATTTTTTTTTTTTTTTTGAGAGGTTTTTGCTACAGGGCGCGTTCACTCGCCAGACAGACAGAGACAGAGAGACAGAAAATGAGAAATCACCCCCCAGGGGGGATGGCCACGCCGCAATCCCTTCTCCTCCATTCTCCTCTCGGGATCTTGAGCACACACGCACACGTGCCCGGCGTGAGTTTAAGCCACGGAGTCCGGGACGCGAACCGCTGTCGACTACGTGGGAGTCCAGCGACATAGCCATTACGCTAACTGCTGGTCCCCTCCATTTTTTTTTTTTTAAAGAGGGCACAGGGCAGCCAGCATGGTGGGTTTCACGGGTGAGGCCTGCGCGTGGCCGGTGACACGAAGATTCACCTTCCCCTGGAGGAAACGAGGTCACACAGCCACACCAAAATCTTCAAGGGAACCTGAGAAATGTAGTTTAGGTGTGGTCCAAGCAAAGGGAGGCGTGGCCAGCAGCCCTAACTGCGGGGTCAAGACTGGCCTGGTCTCTGTGGATGGAGTTTACCTGGGACAAGGCGCTTAGCCTAACCCAGTAACACGGCTGATCTTGTACAGAGCTGGAACGTTACTGCCGAACTAAGTAGATTTCTCTATTTCTTTCTTTCTGGGAAAGGTTTTTGCTATAGGGTGCAAAACCTCACCAGAAAGACAGAGACAGAGAGATAGAAAGCGAGAAATCACCCCCCAGGGGGATGGCCATGCCTCAATCCCTTCTCCTCCATTCTCCTCTCAGGATCTTGGACACGCACGCACATGCACCTGGTGTGCGTTCAAGCCACTGGGTCTGGGATTCGAACCACGGTCGACTACGTGGGAGTCCAGAGACACAGCCATTACACTAACTGCTGGTCCCAGATTTCTCTATTTCTTATCTTTTGACCAAGTACTATTATCTGTCCCACAATTGTTTCCCAAAGCAAACACTATGTCCCTAAAAGTGAATACTTGAAGTGGCAGCACACCTGGCCTGAGCCCGTCTGGGACTCTGCGGGTCTCGAGCCCTGGGGCCCGGCCCTGCGGGTCCTCGCTTGGCTGATCCGTCTCTTGCTTTCCGACTCGCAGGAGGCCAAGCTCACAGACCAGCTTCCCCTCATCATCGTGTGCGATCGGTTCGACTTTGTCCACGACCTCGTCCTGTATCTGTACCGCAACAACCTGCAGAAGTACATCGAGATCTATGTTCAGAAGGTACCGCTGGGGGTGGGCAGCAGGTGGCATGGGTGATAAAGACGCCGGATTCCCACATGGCCAACTGCGGTTCTAGTCCCCAACCTGGTGGTTTGCTTTCTCGCTTTCCCTTTTTTTCTCTCTGTCTCTCTCTGTCTCTCTCTCTCTCTGGTCAAATTAAAAAGTAATAATAACGGAACCAGCAGTTAGCGTAATGGCTTTGTCGCTGGACTCCCATGTAGTTGACTGCAGATCGAGTACTGGACCCGGCAGCTTAAGCTCACACCAGGCACATGTGCATGTGTGCCCAAGATCCCGAGAGGAGAATGGAGGAGAAGGGACTGTGGTGTGGTCATCCCCCCTGGGGGGTGATTTCTCGCTTTCTGTCTCTCTGTCTCTCTCTGTGTCTTTCGGGCGAGCGCACGCGCCCTATAGCGAAAACCTCTCAAAAAAAAAAAAAAGTAATAAATGGAATTAATGAAATAAATAATTCCCTTTTGAAAAAAAAAAAAGAAAGAAAGAAAGAAAGAAAGAAAGAAAGAAAGAAAGAAAGAAAGAAAGAAAGAAAGAAAGAAAGAAAGAAAGAAAAGTACCACCAGGACGGCCACCACTGGCTCCCTGAGGTCACACCAGCTACCTCTTGGCCCTGGTCAGTGATGACAGCCTGCACCTGAGAGGCCACCTCTGACCTGCCCAGACACGTCAGAGGCCGCCGGTTTGTCTAGCAGGTGGTATGTCAGTGTGCGCAGGCTGTCAGAGCAGAACCCCACAGAACAGAACCCCGAAACGTGTTTCCCAGAGTTGTGGAGGTCGGAGGTCCCTGATCCAGGCCTAGGCAGGGTCGGGCTCTGCTGAGGACTCTTCTCCGGACTCGCCGATGGCCGCCTCCTCGCTGGGCCCTCCCGGGGCCTCTCCCGGGGCCCGTGCACTCCTGGTGGAGATGCCAGTCCCCCTGGGTCAGGGCCCGCCCTGGTCATCAATCACCCTCTCACAGGCTGTCTCCCAGGGGGGCCCGTCGGGGGCGGGTGTGGTAGGAACCCTTTCGGATTGTCGCCACGCCGTCCACACCTTGGGGGTCCCCGCGTGACCAGCGTCTGCGGCTTGAAATCGCCACCCTGGCCCTTCCAGGTCAACCCCAGCCGGATCCCCGCTGTGGTCGGAGGGCTGCTCGACGTGGACTGTTCTGAGGAAGTCATTAAAAACCTCATCATGGTGGTGACAGGGCAGTTCTCCACCGACGAGCTGGTGGCCGAAGTCGAGAAAAGAAACAGGTGAGGTTGTCCGGCCGGTGTCTTCCCTCCCCCGGATTCCAGCACCTGTGGAGTCTCTGGCCGATTCTCCAAACGGCGTGCCTCCCAGGCCCAGGATTGCCTCCGTGGCTGGTCGTGTCCACGTCTGAGATCTAGCATGTTCTTACTGAGGACCCAGGGGAACCCTTTATTATTATTATTTTTTTTTTTTGTGGCGAGGTGGTTGTTTTTTGAGTTTTGTTTTGTTTTGTTTTTGCTAGGGCGCATGCGCTCGCCGGAGAGACAGAGAGAAACAGAGAGATAGCAAGAAATCACCCCCAGGAGGGATGGCCACACCACCGTCCCTTCTCCTCTGTTCTCCTCTTGGGATTTTGGGCACGCACACACACATACGCACCCTGGTGTGTTTTAAGCCACTGAGTCCGGGACTCGAACCACGGTTGACTCCGTGGGAGTCCAGCAATGTAACCATTACACCATCTGCTGGTCCCCAACTTTATTTCTTTTTTCCACTTTGCCATAGAACACATGCAGTTGCTAGAGAAGGAGAGAAGGAGAGTGAGAAATCACCCCAGAGGAGGAGTGGCCGTGCAGCAGTCCCTCCCCGGTCCTCCCCTCGGGATTTTGGACACGCGTGCACACGTGCTCAGCGTGTGTTCGGGCTGCGGGGTCCAGACTCGAACCACAGTCGGCCATGCAGCATCCAGCGCCTAAGCCTCTGCCACCTGCTGCCCCCAGGGGAGGCTTTTTTTTCCTTCTAAGAAGCCTAAGAAGGAATTTTATTTATATGTTTGTTTTTATGTTATTTTGGGGGGCAGGTTTTTCTTTTTACTTTTAAAAATATTATTTTTAAAAACGCATTCGTGGGACCAGCAGTTAGCGTAATGGCTATGTCGCTGGACTCCCACGTAGTCGACCGCGGTTCGAGTCCCGGACCCGGTAGCTTAAACTCACGCCGGGTGCGTGTGCGTGCGTGCCCAAGATCCCGAGAGGAGAATGGAGAAGGGATTGCGGCGTGGCCATCCCCCCTGGGGGGTGATTTCTCGCTTTCTATCTCTCTGTCTCTCTCTGTCTGTCTGGTGAGCGCACGCGCCCTATAGCAATAAAACCTCTCCAAAAAAAAAAAAAAAAAAAAAAGCATTCGTGATAGAGCAAGTACATATTCGTGGAAGGAGCACCGTCCTGTAGCCCTTGGGTCTTGGGCATTCTCGCAGGTGCCCTCCATGTTTCAAGGCCGACCAGGCCAGGGAGTCAAACCACAGTCGACATGTGGGACCTAGCTCCTCTTTTTTTTTTTTTTTTTAAGAGATTTTTGCTGGCGTGTGCTTGCCAGACAGACAGAGAGAGACAGAGAGAGACAGAGAGACAGAAAGCGAGAAATCACCCCCCGGGGGGATGGCCACGCTGCAATCCCTTCTCCTCCATTCTCCTCTCAGGATCTTGGGCACGCACGCACATGCACCCGGCATGAGTTTAAGCCGCCGGGTCCGGGACTCGAACCATGGTCAGCTACATGGGAGTCCAGCGACATAGCCATTATGCCAACTGCTGGTCCCAGGACCTAACTCCTCTTGAGCAGTGCATTACCACTGCTCCATGGAGCCAACCCTAAAATTTATTTTTAAAGGTTTATTTATTTATAATTTTATTTATTATTATTATTCCATTTTGACCCGAGAGAGACAGACAGAGAGAAAGGAAGAGTGAGAAAGTAACCTGCCAGGTTTAGGACTTGAACCACGGTCAGCCATGTGAGAGTCCAGTGCCCCAACCACCACGCCACCTGCTGGCCCCTGGTTTCCTTCTTTCATGTAGCTGCCTACCAGTCCTCCGTGTATATACGCCACATTTTCTGTGTCTGCCGCGCACTGATGGGCGCTAAGGTCAACCCCCCTTGGCTATTGTGAACACCGCAGTGACCATGGGGGAACAGCCATGTCCTCAACACGATGGATGGCCTCTCTGGATATTCCAGGATCCCTCAGTCTTGGCAAAAGACTTCACCATTTTGAAACCAATCTGCCTTGATTTCTTGAGCCACCTGGAGCAAATGGCAAAAGAGCAATGTTTTGTTTCCAGCCCTCAGAGCCCCCGTGTGGTCCTGGAGACTGACTGTGTGTTCTTCCCTCCCGAGGCTCAAGCTGCTGCTTCCCTGGCTGGAGTCCCGGACTCAGGAAGGCTGTGAAGAGCCGGCCACCCACAACGCGCTGGCCAAAATCTACATCGACAGCAACCACAGCCCCGAGCGCTTCCTCAGGGAGAACGCCTTCTACGACAGCGGCGTGGTGGGCCGCTACTGCGAGAAGCGGGACCCGCACCTGGCCTGCGTGGCCTACGAGCGGGGCCGCTGCGACCTCGCGTTCATCAAGGTGGGCGCGCTCGGCCCTGGGGCAGGTCAGGAGGAGAGTTTTCTGGACCTGCTCGGCCCGCTTGTCTATACGTCTAACCGGCCCCAAGTCCGACCCGGCTCCCCTCTGCTTGAGTCCTCGGCGCGACCTGGTGACTCCAGGATGACAGCCATCTCCTTGGCTTGACGCGTGAGCGTGAGCTGCTCGTGGGCTGCCACCTCCCTCCACTGGCCGAGCCAGCTGCCCCTCTGGCCATCCCATCTGGAGTGGCTGCGGTTCCCTGGGCCTCTGTCTCTAGAGCCCTTGAACCTCCTGTCCTTTCTTAGGGTCCCCCGTCACAAGCTCTCCCCCACCGCTTCCCGACCCACCTCGCTCACGGGCCCCTCCCGAAAGTCGCCTGGGTCTCCTGCCTCGTCCCAGGCTTGTTCTGCACGAACGCGAGGTTTAGGTTTCAGGGTGACTCATGTGAATGGTTGATCCTTACCCGTTTGACCTAAAGTCCAGAAATGTCCTGTGGGCGATCCCCTGTCCGCTCCACGGTAGCTCCCGAGGGGGCTGGCTGTCCGTGCCGGTGCTCGGCGTCTGGCCACGTGCTGTCCGCACAGCCGCTCGGACACGCATGTGAGAGGCCAAGGCTGGGAGGTGGGGGTGGAGAGTGGGCCGCCAGCCTCTCGTTTCACCCCAGTCCAGGGCACTTACCACCGAGCAGCAGTGCCAAGCAGGGGCAGCCTCTCCCCAGGCAGCCTGTGCAGAACTGGCTTTGGTGTGACACCGGGAAGCCAGAAGCACAATTAACTGACCTCTGGGGGACCTTAGCACCAGTCTGGGCTGGGAGGCGACCTGTCCTTTTCTTTATTTTTATTTATTAATTTTTTGGAGAGGTTTTTCCTGTAGGGCGTGTGCATTCGCCAGAAAGACAGAGAGAGACAGAGAGACAGAAAGCGAGAAATCACCCCCCAGGGGGATGGCCACGCCGCAATCCCTTCTCCTCCACTCTCCTCTTGGGATCTTGGGCACGCACGCACACTCACCCGGCGTGAGTTTAAACCACTGGGTCCGGGACTCGAACCGCGGTTGACTACATGGGAGTCAGCGATGGAGCCATTTCAACTGCTGGTCCCGGACCTGTCCTTTAATGAGCCCCAGTTTCAGTAGGAATGCAGCCCTCATTAGGGTCTGCCGTGTTCAGAAACGAGCAGCGATGTGACGATGTGACGTGGCGGGCAGGACTCCCCTGAGCTCGGTGTCCTGCCAGCCGGTTCTGGCCCGTGGTGTGCACACTGCTGTGTCACTGCCTGGCGGGGACGACTCTCACCAGGACTAGCAGGTACTTGCACGTCGGGAAGTCCAGCAGACACTTGGTCCTCTGGACCGGTCCACGAGAGCACGTGTGAATGCTCTCTCCTGCCCGGGAACGTCACAGGGCAGGCACTGTTCTACGCCAGTCTAGCTTCGTCTAACACTTAGGAGATGCTTTAGAGCTGCCTACATGTGAGCACTTAGATTTATTATTTCTTACTGACTTTTTGTTATTGTTTGTTTGTTTGTTTGTTTATGGAGAGATTTTTGTTATAGGGCACGTGTGCTCACCAGAAAGACAGAGAGAGACAGAGAGACAGAAAGCGAGAAATCACCCCCCAGGGGGATGGCCACACCGCAATCCCTTCTCCTCCATTCTCCTCTCGGGATCTTGGGCACGCATGCACACGTGCCCGGCGTGAGTTTAAGCCACCGGGTCCAGGACTTGAACCGCGGTCGGCTACATGGGAGTCCAGCGACATAGCCATTATGCCAACTGCTGGCCTCTCATTTATTTATTTTTATAGAATTATTTAATTTTCTTTATTATTGCTATCATCATTTAATTTGATCAGAGAGAGAAAAAGCAAGAAAGCAAGCCACTAGGTCCGGGACTCGAACCATGATTGGCCATGTGGGAGTCCAGCACCCCAACTACCATGCCACCTGCCAGCCTCTCTTGTTTTTTATTTATTTCATGAGAGAGACATAGAAGAAGAGAGAGACAGGCACCCCAACAGGACCTTCCTGCCACCATCCCCTCCAGGCTCAGCGGGCACATCCAGGGAGGTCTCAGGACACAAACCCAGGCCCTTCCCCACGTGGGCCCAGTTGTAGCACCCTTGCACTCCCCCTGGCCCCGAGTACTTCGATTCAAATGAACTAAAATGGAAATTATGGAACCGGCAGTTGGTGTAACGGCTACATCGCTGGACTCCCATGTAGCTGACTGTGGTTCGAATCCCGGACCTGGTGGCTTAAACTCATGCCGGGCGCATGTGCGTGCGTGCCCAAGATCCCGAGAGGAGAATGGAGGAGAAGGGATTGAGGTGTGGCCATCCCCCCGGGGGGTGATTTCTTGCTTTCTGTCTCTCTGTCTCTCTCTGTCTTTCTGGCGAGTGCACACGCCCCATAGAAAACAAAACAAAACAAAAACCTCTCCTTAATAAATAAATAAAATGGAAATTACAGATGAAGTTCTTCAGTCTCACACCGCAGTTGCAGCACCCAGTAGCCTCTCTGGGCTAGCCGTGTCCCCATCAGACAACACGTGACATGGAGCACATCCCTCGTCATAGAAGGCTCCAGTGCAGGGGCTGTGGCACATTCCACGGAGTGTCATGGCCTTGGAAAGGGGCTTTTCAAGGTCATCTGTGTCTCCGTGGAGGGCGGTGCTGTCCTCGCGAGATGCTGCTGGTCCCCATCCAGGCTTGGGCTCCAGCCGGCACCAAACTAGTGTCAGGGACAGAGGGGACCACCCGGGGCGTGTCCTCCCGAGTAGCTTCCGTCGGCCCGCTCGTGTCACCCACGCCATTTTGGTCATTTCAGGTGTGCGACGAGAACTCCCTGTTCAAAAGCGAGGCCCGCTACCTGGTGCGCAGGAAGGATCCAGAGCTCTGGGCTCACGTCCTTGAGGAGACCAACCCATGTCGGAGACAGCTCATCGACCAGGTGAGGCGCAGGGACGGGCGTCCGCACCTCGGGCCCCGCGGCTGGTCCGACTGTCACGCCTGACACACCACACAGCGCTGCGACCCTCTCCTGCAGGGCAGCCGCCCAGCACCGGCCGACCCCCGAGGGCGAGCCGCAGGTATTTACCAACCGAGGGCGTCCAGGCGGCCCTTGGAGCCACAGCAGCCCCTGGAAACAGTTACCCAGAGGCGGGCCTGCGTGCTGGGTCTGGGGAGGTTTGTCCCACTCAGCTCCTGCCGCCAGGCTCAGTGGCTGTCCAGGCCGTCTCGGCTGACCAACTTTCCTCGGGGGTCTCCTTATGACCACCCAGCACCCCCTGGGCACTGGGGCCGGGCGCTGGGGCCGGTGGTTGCTACCACGTCTGGCCTCGCAGGTGGGAGTCTGTGGACGACCCTGCCCTCCTGTCGCAGCCTCCCACACTCTGGAAGGTCACACCTACTTTGTCCCCAGCGCTGTCCCCTAGGCTGCTGAGCACGCTGGTTAGGGCAGGGCTGAGACCAGCGAAGGGACAAAGCCTGGGACCAGCGTGTGGCATCAGCCCTGGGCACGTGATCCATGGACGCCCCACCCCCTCCCACGTACTGACAGCCCGCTGGAGGGCACGTGGTGTTTTTTGTTTGGGTTTTTATTTTACGTTCTCTCACTGAACATCGCCACAGCATACAAAATGCGATTTTCCAGCCAGAATACACGGCAAAGTGGCTTCATCGTACATGTTACCATCCACAAGTAATCTTCCATTTCTTATTTCTTGTATGTATATATTTTCCTTCCTATTTCTCACCCTCTGCCATTTCCGAACTGTTGGAGATGAAGGCTATAATACGGGAAGTCAAAACCTCTTTTAAAAGTATTAAAAGCAGGGACTAGCAGTTAGCGTAATGGCTATGTCACTGAACTCCCATGTAGTCGACCGCGGTTTGAATCCCGGACCTGGTGACTTAAACTCACGCTGGGCGCGTGTACCTGTGTGCTCAAGATCCTGAGAGGAGAATGGAGGAGAAGGGATTGAGGCGTGGCCATCCCCTCTGGGGGTGATTTCTTGCTTTCTGTCTGCCTCTCTCTGTCTTTCTGGCGCGCGCCCTATAGCAATAACCTCTAAAAAAAAAGAAAAAAAAAAGTATTAAAAGCAGACTGGAGGGGCGCTTTGAACCGAAGGGTTGGATTCACCCTAATTTCTGCTGAATTTCATCTCATGTTCCGCCCGCTATTCCTCCAGGCTTCTGCTGTTGTTTATCTTATTTAAATACCCTTGTTTTGTTTTGTTTTTTTTAATTCCCAGAGAGCGTGTGTCCTTTCCAGAGTCAGACTAGGGGGGCAGAGGCGTGAGAAAGCTCCCTGAAATGAGGTGTGGTCACACTGTCATCTCTTCTCCGTTTCCCCATCCCGTTGGGATTTAGGGCACACACATGCACGCGCACACACGCACCCTGTTTTTTCCCGATCTTCTGCAGCTGGGATTCGAGCCACGGTCACCCGTGTGCGATCCAGCTCCCTGAACCAGCAGACTACGAGGCAGCCCCTAAATAAACATTGAATTTCAGAGCACTTGCAGATTCCCAGAAGCCCATCTTGTTCTAACTCCATTCCATCAGCCTCCACCTACCCAGCCTGCGGATCCCCCGATCCTTCCAGCACTGAACAGGGCCGGGCAGGGTACCCGTGGCTCCTGCCACCGTCTGCTTCCACGTGTGTGGGCCTCGGCTGCCCTGCCGGCGTGGTCCAGCCACTTGGTCCACAGTACAGGTGACCAGGCGTTGGCGGTGGGCATGGGCAGCTTTCATGCTGCCTGGACTAGAGCCCGTGCACCTCCTGCCCTGCCCGGCCGGGCCGCTGCTGCCACCATGTCCGCGGTACTGGAAGATGTGCCGCCGCCCCCTGGTGGACACTCAGCTCCCTGCAGTGCGTCGCCCACTGGGAGCCGTGACAGACACCCCGCTTTTAGTGTCTGAGTCCAACGTGACTTTGCAAAGCTGACTCAGAGGAGGCAGTGCCCTGAGGTAACCTGGGCTGGGCAGGCTGTGTTGACTCCAGTGAACGTGGGTGTTTATTTTTGCCTTTAGAAACCTGTTTGTTTAAACGACTTAGCCGTCGCCGTGCGTTGCCAGGAAGCTGGTCTCTTCCTGTGGCTGGACTTGGTGTGCTGTGTCTTGGCACCCCTTCCCCCGAGGACACCCTCTCTGGTCACTTAGCTACTGGGACAGTGTCTGTCCTCTGACCCCTCTGCATACCTGCTGTGACGCTCCCCTACAAATGCACAGCTGTCGCCCACCCCTGAGGAGCACCAGACACTGGGCAAAAGAGACAAGTGCAGAGGCACAGGCTGGTCCGGCGTGCGGCTGCTGGGGAGCACCTGCCCCGGCCCGGCGTGCGGCTGCTGGGGAGCACCTGCCCCGGCCCGGCATGCGGCGGCTGGGGGAGCACCTGCCCTGTGATGGCTGAGGGCGCTGAGACGCCTGGAATAGGGGAGGCGTGACCAGTCTCGTCGGCCTTTCCATCAGAGCTGGTTCGGAGTGGCCGCTGGAGCGAAGGCTCGCAGCTCCGTACCCCAGCTGCACTGGGTCGCGTCCACCGGAAGTGGCCGGTGCCCCAGCCACTGCCGTGCCCCGTGTCTGGGTCGCAGGAGGCTGCGTGGGCCCCTGCAGTGTCTTCACTAGAGAAACAAAGGCCATGTCTGCCCTGGATGGTGGCTTTCAACGGCCGTAATAACCTCGCTGCGGGGTGTGCACCGGGAAGGCGCCGTGCTCCACAGGCCGGGACCACACGGGAGGCCCGGCTGTGAGTCCCAGCCCCACCTAAAGCTAGGTGTGATGCCGCACGCCTGCGATCCCAGCTGCCCAGGAGGCTGAGGCAGGAGGCTTGCAACAGAGTGGAACTTTGTCTTTAATGGGAAAATAAAAACCAAAAAATTGCAAAGAGAAGAGACATGCTTTTTTTTTTTAATTGGGAGAGGATTTTTGCTCTAGGGCGCGTGCGCTCGTCAGATAGAGAGACAGAAAGTGAGCAATCACCCCCCAGGGAGGATGGTCACGCCGCAATCCCTTCTCCTCCATTCTCCTCTCGGGATCTTGGGCACGCACGCACACGCGCCCGGCGTGAGTTTAAGCCACCGGGTCCAGGACGCGAACCGCGGTCGACTACATGGGAGTCCAGCAACATAGCCATTACGCTAACTGCTGGTCCCCAGGAGACATGCATTTCAAGTACCCAGGTTTCACTGCGTTGATGGTTTGACGTGCACTGACCTGACACAGTGTGATCATTGGGGCGGGAGATAAAAGTGTAGCCCTTTTAATTTATTTATTTTTTAAGGTTTTTGCCATAAGGCATATGCACTCCCCAGAGAGAGGCAGAGAGAGACAGTAAGAGGGAAAGTGATAAATCACACCTCCCCCCCCGCCCCCCCAGGAGGGAAGGCCATGCCACAGTCCCCTCTCCTCCATTCTCCTCTCGGGATTTTGGGCATGCACACACATGGCCCCAGCGTGATTTTCAAGCCACCAGGTCCAGGACTTGAACTGTTGTCGGCCCTGTGAGAGACCAGCTCCTTAACCACCACGCCACCTGCTCGCCCCTAGTGTAGCCCTTTTGCAATCCACTCTCCAATGCCTTTCCTTTTCTCCTTGCGGAATCTCCCAGGCCATCCTGGGGGAGTCCTTCTGTTCGATGTAGTGTCAAAGGTGCAGCCTCGAATTGGCTTTAAGGAGTTAATCATTCCTCCTACATGCTCTTTGTGTTTTTTGTTTTGTTTTGTTTTTGTTTTTGTTTTTGGAGAGGCTTTTGCTATAGGGCGTGTGCGCTCACCAGGCAGACAGAGATAGAGAGACAGAAAGCGAGAAATCACCCCCCAGGGGGGATGGCCACGCCGCAATCCCTTCTCCTCCACTCTCCTCTCGGGATATTGGGCACGCACGCACACGTGCCTGGCGTGAGTTTAAGCCGCCAGGTCCGGGACGCGAACCTCAGTCAACTACGTGAGAGTCCAGCGACATAGCCATTACGCTAACTGCTGGTCCCCCTAAATGCTCTTTGAACCAGGTGGTACAAACAGCGCTGTCGGAAACGCAGGATCCGGAGGAGATCTCCGTCACCGTCAAAGCCTTCATGACGGCCGACCTGCCTAGCGAGCTGATGGAGCTGCTGGAGAAGATCGTTCTAGAAAACTCCGTCTTCAGTGAGCACAGGTGAGGGCGCGCCGGGCAGGGTGTGGACCCGTCTGATGCAGAACCAGCTTCACGTACACATGCCCTTGCACTCTTGTCCCGCCTCACCCACCTGGCGACACCATCACCGTCCTCTTACCAAACCCCCCCGCCCAGGTGCCTGGTAACCCCAGGACCTGTCCCATGTGGACCCAGCTGTGTTACCACTGTGCCACCACCTGGCCCCAAAGGGGTGTCTTTGCTTGTTTGTTTTAAAGATTATGCCCTAGGGCACAAATGCTTGCTGGAGAGAGAGAGGGGGAAAGTGAGAAATCACCCCCCAGGGAGAATCCCTTCTCCATTATCCTCCTGTGACTTTGGGCACACGCACACAGGTGCCTGGTATGATTTATAAGTCATTGTTCCAGGACTCAAACCGTGCTCGGCCACATGGGAGTCCAGTGCCTTAACCACCATGCCAAGTGCTGATTCCAAGAACTAATATTCTTTTTTTTTTCCAGAATTTTTTTAAAGAATTATTTTATTTAACTTTATTTATTTGTTTGTTTTAAATTGTCCGGAGAGGGACAAAGTGAGAGAGAGAGAAGGGAGAGTGAGAAAGCAAGCCACCAGGTTTGGGACTGGAACCATGGTCAGTCATTATGGGAGTCCAGCGTCTTTAACCACCCCTAGAATTATTTAATTTTATTTATCATTATTATTTTTAAATTTGCTCCAGGTCCCATGCACTCACCAGATAGAGAGAGAGAGACAGTGAGGGAGAGAGGGTGAGAAAGCAAACCACCAGGTCTGGGACTCAGACCACAGTAGGCCATGTGGGAGCCCAGAGCCCTAACCACTATGCCACTTGCTGGCCCAAAGAACTAAAATTCTGGGACCAGCAGTTAGAGTAATGGCTATGTCGCTGGACTCCCATGTAGTCGACCACGGTTCGCATCCCAGTCCCGGTGGCTTAAACTCACGCCAGGCGTGTGTGTGTGCGTGCCCAAGATCCCGAGAGGAGAATGGAGGAGAAGGGATTGCAGCGTGGCCATCCCCCCTGGGTGGTGATTTCTCGCTTTCTGTCTCTCTGTCTCTCTCTGTCTTTCTGGCAAGTGCACATGCCCTATAGCAAAAAAAAAAAAAAAAAAAAAAAAAAAACTCCAAATAAAAAAAAAGAACTAAAATTCTTACTATTTGAGTATAAGTTAGGAAGCAGTATTCTAGGGTCTTGTTTGTTTGTTTATTTAGAAAGACGATGATTGAGTTAGCCCCGTAGCCTGGTGGTTAAGGGGGACAGGTCCCACATGGCCACCTCTGCAGCTTCAACCTCAGCCCAAGGCTTGAAACACCGGGTAGGAGCATGTGTTCAAAACCCCTGCAGGTGGGGAAATGGAGGAGAAGGGGTTGTGGTGTGACCACACCCATTGGGAGGGGTGCTTTCTCCTCCCCCTCTGCCTCTCCCTCTCCCTGGTGAGCACCCTCTAGCAAATTAAAAAAGATGATGATGAATAGTATTAGTCTCTGCTAGGCTAAATATTTGTGTTCAAATTTCAAGGGGAGCAACTGGCGGCATGGTGGTTAAGGCAGCTGAGTCCCACATGGCCAACTTTGTGGTTCAGGTCCGGGACCCTGAGCTTAAATATATACATACATATGTACGTACATACATATGTACAAAAAGTCACATATAGTCTTAGGAATCATCTAGTGATGGCCCTGAAATTTGATAGAAAGTGGACAAATATGGAAGATTTGTTGCTGAGTGAAGCAAGCCAGGCTATGAAAGAGAGACATTGTATGTCTCCGCTTAACATATACCGACTGTCCGCACTCTATGGTAGAGACTGAAAGTCGAGGACATAAAAGTATTAAAAATTGTAGTGGACACTAGAGACAAAGTGGAAAGAGTGTGGGAGAGGAAGAGTGTAGGAAAAGAAATTTGGGGGAAAAAATAGAGAGGTAAGACATTTGTGGGACACAGATAAGGTTTATTATCTGTTGATGAGGATATGTATAATATTCTCGACTGGGCTGGACTGAGGTGTGTAGCATGCTGGGTAGTCTGTTTACAATCTAAATAATGTATAGTGATTAAATGTATAAATAATAACAATTCTTTATTTGAAAAAAAATGTAAAAACCTGTTATTAGTTAAAATTTTTTATCTGCTTAAAAACAATACAAAGAATAAATATTTAAAAATGGTGTAGAGAGAAGTTAAGAGCTGAATCCCACGTAACTGACTTCATGGGTGATTTTTTTTTTTTTTTGGAGAGGTTTTTGCTATAGGGTGCGTGCGCTCATCAGAAAGAGAGACAGAGAGACAGAAAGCGAGAAATCACCCCCCAGGAGGGATAGCCACGCCGCAATCCCTTCTCCTCCATTCTCCTCTCGGGATCTTGGGCACGCACGCACACGCACCCAGCGTGAGTTTAAGCCACCGGGTCCGGGACTTGAACCACGGTCCACTACATGGGAGTCCAGTGACATAGCCATTCCACTAACTGCTGGTCCCTGACTTCGTGGTTTGAGTCCTGGACCTGACAGCTTGAAAATCAGGCCTATATATCCAAGATCCTGAGGAAAAGGAAGAAGGGATTGCAGTGCATCTCCCCTTGCTTTCCCTCTTGCTCAGTCTCTCTCTGTTCTGGGCGAGCACTCATGCCCTATAGCAAAAGCTAAGAAACGGAAATCATCCAGCATTTTTGAAAAAATTTAAAGTGAACAACAGCCCGGGGCTTGGTGCTTAGGGGAGCTGAACCCCACATGGCTGGCCATGCATTTTGAGTCCCAGACCCAGCAGCTTGAGAAACGCACCAAGCACGTGTGCGTGCACACCTGAAACCCCAACGGACAGAGAAGTGGAAGGGAAGGGACAGCCGTGGGGTCGCGCCTCGTGGGGGTGCTGTCCCCCTTCCCCTCTGTCTCCAGTAAGCGCACACGCCCTCCAGCCACATTAAAACATAAAAAAATAAGAAAACATTTTAAGCAAAACCGTTAAAAGAACAGAAGATATCATTTCTAAACTAGGTGAGGAAAAAATATGGGATGAGAAAATTGTGCACTCAAAATATGGCCAAAGAGAGGAAAACACGCGAATGCCAAACCTAAAAATGCTAATGTATTAACATCACCTAAAATAGACTTGAAAGTAAAAATACATCATGAAGTGGGGCCTGCAGGTGGAATGGTGGTTGGAGCACTGAACTCACTGGACGTGGCTGACTGCAGTTCAAGTCCTGGACCCGGCGACTTGCTTGCTCACTTTCTCTCTTTCTCTCTCGTGTTCTCACTCTCGCTCTCCCTCTCTCTCTGGTGAGCGCATGTGCCTTGTAGCAAATTTAAAAATAATAATGATAACATTAAATAAATAATTCCTTCTTTAAAAAAATTAGTAAGTGTGAGGCCAGCAGGTGGCACAGAGGTTAAGGCACTGGGATTCCCACATGGCTGACCATGGTTCAAGTCCCAGACCCGGTGGCTTACACTCACGCTGGGGGCATGTGCGTGCATGCCCAAAATTTCAAGAGGAGAATGGAGAAGAAGGAATCGCAGCATAGCCATCTCCCTGGGAAGTGATTTCTCGCTTTCTGTCTCTGTCTGTCTCTGCCTTTCCAGTGAGCACACGTGCCCTATAGCAAAAAATCTCTCCAAAAAAAAATTGTAACTATTGACAATGAATTATAGTATAATCATGTTCGGATGAGTCTACATATAACATATTAAATAATTAGACATGATTGGGGCCAGCAGTTAGCATAATGGCTGTGTTGCTGGACTCCCATGTAGTTGACTGCAGTTCGCGTCCCGGACCCGGTGGCTTAAAACTCACGCCAGGCGCGTGTGCGTGCGTGCCCAAGATCCTGAGATGAGAACGGAGGAGAAAGGATTGCGGCGTGGCCATCCCCTCTGGGGGGTGATTTCTCACTTTCTATCTCTCTGTCTGTCTCTGTCTGCCTGGAGATTACACGTGCCCCATAGCAAAAACCTCTCAAAAAAAATAATAATAATTAGACATGATTATTAAAGAAAGAGCAAACCAGAACACAGGTAAGTTAAAAAAAAAAAAACGAAGTGAACTTCTGCAGTCCTGCCCACTCTGCCATGGTCAACAGCTTGCCCAGATCAGTCAAATTCATCGCAATGCCCATAACAGGCCTTGCTTATTTACTTACGGAGCTGGACAGACACTAAACTTGAAAGAGATCATAGGCTGAAAGTAGCCACAGTACTCCTTTATCAAAAAATAAATTACGGGGACCAGCAGGCGGCATGGTGGTTAAGGCGCTGGACACTCCCACATGGCCAACCAGTGTTCGAGTCCTGAATCTGATGGCTTGCTTTCTCACTTCCTCTCTCTCTCACTCCCACCCTCTGTCTCTCTCTGGTCAAATTTTAAAAAATAATAATAATAAATGAATGAATAAATAAAATAAATACTTTTTAAAAAATTACCAAAGAGGCAAGAAATGGTATCAGGACAGCAAGGTGCTTACTCTAGCCTAGAGTAACCGTAAAAACAAACGTAAACAGGATCGATTGGCGAAGGGATAGAGAAATGGAACTCTTGTCAGAAGTAAGAGCTCTAGGGACCAGCAGTTGGTGTAATGGCTATGTCGCTGAACTCCCATGTAGCTGATTGTGGTTCGAGTCCCAGAACCGGTGGCTTAAACTCACGCCAGGCACGTGTGCGTGCGTGCCCAAGATCCCGAGAGGAGAATGGATTACGGCATGGCCATCCCCCCTGGGGGGGTGATTTCTCGCTTTTTTGTCTCTCTACCTCTCTCTGTCTTTCTGGCGAGGGAACGCACCCTATAGCAAAAACCTCTCAAAATAAAATCTTATTCCTATGTGTTGGAGAGGCTGGAGACACTGTACAGTTTTGAGAATACATTCAGAAAAATGTTCAGCGACATAGCCTTTACGCTAACTGCTGGTCCTAGGAGTAAGATTTTTCACACATCTTAAACATCTTGTCATGATCATTCTTCATCTGGACAATATTGCTGGCGGTCACCCGGTCGGAGATGACAAGGACATAGTCAGGGCCCTGGATGCTAATGAGGTACTCCATGGTGGCAGGTGGCAGGGGCTGCAGGTGCCACAGAGCATGAGACTTGCCAGCTTCTAGGCCTCCCCGGTGAGACAGCACCATGGAGCTCTGCATTATGACTTTTCTAATGACCCCGCATATATATTTTTTGAGAGATTTTTGGTATAGAGTATATGTGCTCTCTGGAGAGACAGAGAGACAGAAAGCGAGAAATCACCCCCCAGGGGGAGTGGCCATGCCACAATCCCTTCTCCATTCTCTCCTCTTGGGATTTTGGGCACGCACACACACGCACCTGGTGTGAGTTGTTTTTTAATTTTTTTTTGAGAGTTTTTTTTTGCCATAGGGCACATATGCTTGCCAGAAAGACAGAGAGAGACAGAGAGACAGAAAGCGAGAAGTCACCCCCCAGGGAGGATGGCCACGCTGCAGTCTCTTCTCCTCCATTCTCCTCTCAGGATCTTGGGCACGCACGCACACGCACCCGGCGTGAGTTTTAAGCCACCGGGTCCGGGACGCGAACCGCGGTCGACTACATGGGAGTCCAGCGACATAGCCATTACGCTAACTGCTGGTCCCGCACCTGGTGTGAGTTTTAAGCCACTGGGCCTGGGACTTGAACCACGATCGACTACATGGGAGTTCAGCAACGTAACTGTTATGCCAGTCTCCTGGTCATATATATATACATACATTTAGGTTTATGCCATAGGGCACATTTGTTTGCTGGAGAGAGACAGAGAAAGTGAGAGATAACCCCACCAGGGGAGATGGCCACGCTGCATTCCCCTCTCCATTCTCCTCAGGATTTTGGGCATGCACACACACGCGCCTGGTGTGATTTTTAAGCCACTATGTTTGAGGCTCAAACTATGGCTGACCATGTGGGAATCCAACACCTTAACTACCATGCCACCTGATGGCCCTAAAACTATATTATTATTTTTTTCAATTTATTTATTTCTCTATGTATTTAAATTTGACCAGTGAGGGACAGAGTGAGAGACAGGGAAAGTGAAAAAGCAGGCTGCCAGGTCCGGTACTTGAACTGCAGTCAGCCATGTGGGAGTCCAGCACCCGTAACCACCATGCCACCTGCTGTCCCCAAAACTATATTTTTTTATAGTTTATAGTTAGAAGAATATATTTATGACTTGATACATTTTTTAAGAGAGATTTTTGTATATGGCGTATGTGTTCACCAGAGAGACAGAGAAACAGAAAGCAAAAACTCATCTCCCAAGGGGGATGGCTGCACCACAGTCCCTTCTCCATTCTCCTCCTGGGATCTTGGGCACGCATGCACACCCTCTGGCATGAGTTTCAAGCCGCCGGGTCCAAGACTTGAACTGCGGTCGATTACATGGGAGTCCAGCGACATAACCATTATGCCACCTGCTGGTTTTGACCTAATAAATTCTTAAGCCAGTTATGAAAAAAAAAACATAAACCTATAGTGAAAAACCTAGAAGACTCTGTAAAACTTAAGAACTTTATCATGGGACTGGCACGTGGCATGGCGGTTAAGGGCACCAGACTCTCACGTGGCCAACTGTGGTTCAGGTCATCTCAGACCCGGCAGCTTGCTTCCTCGCTTTCCTCCTCTCTCTCTGTCTCTCTCTCTGGTCAAATTTAAAAGATAGCAATAGGGACTGGCAGTGGCATAATAGTTATGTCGCTGGACTTCTACATAGTCAACTGCAGTTCAAGTCTCAGACCCTGTGACTTGAAACCTACACCAGGCATGTGTGCGTGCATACCCAAGATCCTGAGAGGAGAATGGAGGAGAAGGGATTGCGGCGTGACCATCCGCCCTGGGGGGTGATTTCTCGCTTTCTGTCTCTCTGTCTCTCTCTGTCTGTCTGGCGAGTGCATGTGCCCTATAGCAAAAACCTCTCCAAAAAAAAATAAATAAATAACAAAAAAAAAAAAGGGAAGCTACAGATAGGGAGAAGACACCCGCTACGGCATAACCTAGTGAAGACTACTCTGGACGGCGTCTGCCCCCGGGCTTGGCTCTATCTAAGGAGGACGCAAAGAAAGTGACAGAGAGACAGAGTAGCAGTGGACACAGGCAGCCTGAGCCTAGGTAGCCCAAGCCCCTTGGGCCACCCGGACATACTGGGTGTCTTTATTTATAGGGCAAAGCGACATTCCAGACGTGTATTTCATAACATCCCGTAGATGTGTCCATGTACCACAGACAATGAGAAGCAGGTAACAAATCTATAAGGGCTTAGCGTACTGCGCCAGGTGTATCCCTTGGTGATAATCCCATTGAGAAGAAATCCCGTTATCTTCTTTCCTAATGGAGAGAGGCCTAGCTGCAGGGGTGGGGAAGAAACAGAAGCTAAAGCATCTCACAGAGGCAGAGCAGATTGGACTTTGCTAATTGGAGTCAAGATGTTTCCGAACTCCATCAGATGTGTCTGTTGGAACGCCCCGAGCAATTTCCACCCCTTGCTCTGCCTGCAGCCAGGGTCAGGGAAAGGACAGGCTGCAAGGTTCTGCCGTAGCCCAAGGGACAGGTGGTGTTTGCTCAGAGCATGTCCCCACACCTCACTCAGGGCCTCTCTCCGAACATGTCCCCACGGAGAAGGGGTAATGAAAGAAAACACAAGCAACCCAGTGAAAAACCAAGCAGACGGGCCAGAGGATGGCGCGGTGGCTAAGGCACTGGCCTCCCACATGGCCAACCACAGTATGAGTCCCAGACCCGGCAGCTTGCTTTCTCTCTTTCCCTCTCTCCGTCTCTCTCTCTGGTAAGCACATGTGCCCCCTAGCAAATTAATAATAATAAATAAAGTAACTACATACTTCTTTAAGAAAGAAAGAAAGAAGGAAGGAAGGAAGGAAGGAAGGAAGGAAGGAAGGAAGGAAGGAAGAAAGAAAGAAAGAAAGAAAGAAAGAAAGAAAGAAAGAAAGAAAGAAAGAAAGAAAGAAAGAGAGAGAAAGAAAGAGAGAGAGAAAAGGGACCAGCAATTGGCATAATGGCTATGTCGCTGAACTCCCACGTAGCCGATCGCGTTTTGAGTCCCGGACCCGGTGGCTTAAACTCATGCCGGGCGCGTGTGCGTGCCCAAGATCCCGAGAGGAGAATGGAGGAGAAGGGATTGCGGCGTGGCCATCCCCCTGGGGGGTGATTTCTCGCTTTCTATCTCTCTATGTCTCTCTCTCTCTGTCAGGCAAGCGCACACGCCCTATAGCAAAAACCTCTCAAAAAAAAAAAAAAAAAGAAAGAAAACAAAAACAAAAAATCAAGCAGGGGGCTGGAACCGAAGGTAGGAATTCAGCCTCATCAGCCGTTAAGAGGCGCAGCGTGAGGCCACTAAGTGCCTCCCGTCCTCTGCAGACCAGCGGGAACCCGGCGCTCCTCATCAGGGCTGATGGGGTGTCAGGCAGCTGGGCCTCCTCCCGCCCCTGCAGGGAACGCTCGTTATGCTTGGAAAACAGGTTGGAGCTGCAGACGCGCACACACAGCACGTCCTCGAGAGGAACTGGCTGCCACCTCGGGAGACGCGCAGGAGGACCCGATGCAGCGCAGTCCGACAGCAGAGTCCGAGTGCCATCCAGAAAGCCGTCTGTCCTCTCTCTCTCTCTGTCATCTCTCTCTCTGTCTCTCTCTCTTTCTATCTATCATCTCTCTATCATCTGTCTCTCTATCATCTCTCTCTCTGTCACCTCTCTGTCTCTCTCTGTCTATAGGTTGTGAGACAGTTGCACAGTGGAAGGAGTACTGTATAATTGCGTAGACGACATTTAGGACTAGACCTGAATTTTTCTTTTCTTTCTTCTGTTTTTTAATTACGGTAAAATTTCTTGCTTGCTTAGGGCACTCGGCACCCTCTGAAGAGAGACGGATGGAAGGTGGTGGGATGAGAAGGCCCTGGGGTTTTAGGCACGCAGGGAGGCATGCCCAGCTCAGTACCAGATTTTTTTAAGATTTTTGCCGTAGGGCGTGTGCACTCGCTGGAGATGGAGAGAGGGAAAGTGAGAAATCACACCCCACGCTCCGGGAGGATGGCCACGTCACAGTCCCTTCTCCATTTTCCTCTTGGGATTTTGGGCATGCACGCACACATGCCTGGTGTGAGTTTCAAGCCATCGTGGGACTCGGACCAGAGTCTGCTGTGTGGGAGTTCAGTGCCTTCACCACCACGCCACCTGCCACCCCTCAGCAGCAGACATCTTAGCACCTGGCCGGACTCATAGGCCCACCTCCGTCAGGGTACGGGACAGCTCCATCGCCCCACAGACTCCCTTTGTGCTAGCTACCCACATAGGAACTTCGACTCCCAACCCACAGCCCTCACCCCGGCACCCTCGGCTGTCCAGTTTTGCCTTTTCAAGGGTGTCATGGGGAGCCAGCAGGTGGCATGGTGATTAAGACGCAGGTCTCCCATATGGCTGACTGCAGTTCAAGCCCCAGACATGGTAGCACGTGTTTGCCCAAAATTCCGGGAGGAGAATTGAGAAGGAGTTGTGGTGTTGCCATGCCCCCCAGGCGGTGATTTTTCATTTTCTCTCTATTTCTCTGTCTCTCTGTCTTTCGAGGGAGCACACATGCCTAAGAGAAAAATCTTTAAAAAAAAAAAAATGTCATGTAAATGGGATCACAAAGTATGTAAATTTCTTTTTTTAAAAAATAAAGAGAGATTTTGGGGGAACCAGCAGTTAGTGTAATGGCTATGTCGCTGGACTCCCACGTAGTCGACCATGGTTCGTGTCCCAGACGTGGTGGCTTAAAACACACCGGGCGCATGTGCGTGCATGCCCAAGATCCCAAGAGAAGAATGGAAGAGAAGGGATTGCGGCGTGGCCATCCCCCCTGGGGGGTGATTTCTCACTTTCTGTCTCTATGTCTCTCTCTGTCTGTCTGGCGAGTGCACGCGCCCTATAGCGAAAAAACTTTCCAAATAAATAAATAAAAATAAAGAGAGATTTTGGGACCAGCGGGTGGCGTGGTGGTTAAGGCGCTGGACACTCCCACATGGCCAACCCGAGTTCAAGTCCTGAATCTGGTGGCTTGCTTTCTCACTTCCTCTCTCTCTCACTCTCACTCTCACCCTCTGTCTCTCTCTCTGGTCAAATTAAAATATAAATGAATGAATAAATTAAAAAGAAAAGAAAAGAAATAATTATTTTAAAAAATAATAAAATCAAGAGAGATTTCTGCTATAGGGTGCATGCACTTACTGGAGAGACAGAGACAGAGAAACAGAAAGCAAGAAATCATGCCCCATGGGAGATGGCCATGCCTCAATCCCTTCTCCATCCTCCTCTCAAGATTTTGTGCACACACACACAGATGCCTGGAGTGTTTCAAGCCGCCAGGTCCGGGACTCAAACCGCGGTCGACTAAGTGGGAATCCAGCGATGTAACCATTGCGCCATCTGCTGGTCCACATGGTATGTACATTTCCGAGACCGGCCTTTTTCACTGATCGGAATGCCTTTGAAGTTCATCTGCGTTCTCATGTGCATCAGTAGTGAACTTGTTGTCTTTTCCTGGGTGGCATTTTATTGTGGGAATGTCCCGCCGTTTGTTTAACCCTTCACCCACTGAAGGACATTCAGGTTCTTTTACGTTTGGGGTGGTTCTGAGTACAGTTGCTCTACACGTCTGTGGCCAGCGCTCCCCGAGTCGTGCGGTAGAAGCGTGATAACCTGTTGAAGAATCTGCCGAACCGCTGTCTTCCGGAACGCCTGCGTTGTTTTGCATTCCCACCAGTCACGTGTGAGAGCTCCACTCACTCTGCATCTTTACCAACACTGAAATTTTATATATATTTATTTACTTTCTTATTTATTTTTACTTAGCCTTTTTTTTTTGGAGAGGTTTTTGCTATAGGGCACGTGCGCTCACCAGACAGACAGAGAGAGACAGAGACAGAAAGTGAGAAATCACCCCTGGGGGGATGGCCACGCCGCAATCCCTCCTCCTCCATTCTCCTCTCGGGATCTTGGGCACGCATGCACATGCGCCCAGCGTGAGTTTAAGCCACCAGGTCCGGGACTCAAACCGCGGTTGACTACATGGGAGTCCAGCGACATAGCCATTACGCTAAGTGCCGGTCCCAGCAAAAACTTCTCTTAAAAAAAAAAAAAGAAAAGAAAACAGGGACCAGCAGTTAGCGTAATGGCTATGTCGCTGGACTCCCATGTAGTCAACTGTGGTTCGAGTCCCGGACTGGCAGTTTAAACTCACGCCGGGCGCATGTGCGTGCGTGCCCAAGATCCCGAGAGGAGAATGGAGGAGAAGGGACTGCAGTGTGGCCATCGGGGGTGATTTCCCGCTTTCTGTCTTTCTCTCTCTCTGTTTATCTCTGTCTTTCTGCCGAGCGCACCTCTCCAAAAAAAAAAAAAAAAAAAAAAAAACCTGCTGTACGGACTGACGGGTCCTGTGTGCGGGCCACCTCTTTACACATGGCGGCCTGGGCCCCCCGACGGCCAGCAAGCACAGCACTGAGCGCCGCCTCTCCGCAGGAACCTCCAGAACCTGCTGATCCTGACCGCCATCAAGGCCGACCACACGCGGGTCATGGACTACGTCAGCCGCCTGGACAACTACGACGCCCTGGACATCGCCAGCATCGCCGTGAGCAGCGCGCTCTACGAGGAGGCCTTCGCCATCTTCCGCAAGTTTGACGCCAACGCCTCCGCCATCCAGGTGGGCACCGGGCGGTCGCGTCGGACTCTAGTGCCCACTGTAGCGTTGTCACCGGGGGCAGCTGGCCCTCTGGCCATCTCACGCGTCTTCCCTGCAGCGTGTGGCGCCTGGCCTTGACCGTCCAGACCTGGGTACCTCCGCGCAGCTGTGCGGTCCGCCCTGGTGACTAGGTGTCGGCTTTTCGCGGTGCTCACTCCTGTCTCCCTCACATTAGTCATCCCAGCCCATCCCACCAGCCACCGCAAGTCCCCTCGCCCATCCCACAGGCCCCGCCTCGTCAGCAGGAGCTGTCCAGGGTTCGAGATAGACCTCCCAGGGCGACGCCTCCTGTCCCCCGTGCCTGCCTCCCATCTCCCCAAGAACGCTTTTCTCCTAAACCGCATCCCTTTCTTCCCAGTCCGTGACCCCGTGTTCAAGTCAGCGGTAAACCAGGGGACACCGCGTGGTGCCCCACCAATATTCTTCCTCCTGCCCTCTTCCTTGGCCATTTTGCTGCACCCACCTGTGAACCCTCCAGCCCAGAAGCCCTCCTTCTGTGCTCAGAAGGGGGCAACGGTCTCGCTCAGAGGCAGGCCACCCCATCGTGTGACGTGCAGCTGCCACCCTCACCCCAGCCCCGCTGCCACACGGCGTGGCCCTTCCTGCAGCCCGGCACTACAGGCTGCCTGGGCTCGCGTCCTGCCCGCAGCCCTCCTGAACCCCTCTCAGCCCACGTGCCCTTTTTATTTATTTATTTTGGGGAGCAGGGGAGAGTTTTATGCTGTAGGGCGTGTGTGCTCACCAGAGAGACATAGAGACAGAAAGCGAGAAATCACCCCCCGGGGGGATGGCCACGCCGCAATCCCTTCTCCTCCATTCTCTCGGGATCCTGGGCACGCACGCACATGCGCTCGGTGTGAGTTTAAGCCACCAGGTCTGGGACTTGAACCGTGGTCGACTACATGGGAGTCCAGCCACATAGCCATTATGTCAGCTGCTGGTCCCCCATGTGTCCTTTTGTACAGTCTCAGCCCACAAGACAACGCCCACGGCTCACCCTGACCTAGAAAGCCTCGCCTGGCTGGCTCGCTTCATTACACCTTTTGTTGGAGTGTCGCTTCTCAGCCTGGCACCCCCCACCCCTGTACAGTGGCTCTCAGCTGTCCCCTGCTTCACGCATCTGAGAAGTACCCGGTGCTCAGTCACCTTAGACCGGCCAAGCGGCTTCTGTCAGGCTAAAGGACAAAGCGAGCGCTGCTCCTCGGGGCCGAGTAGACGTGAGAATGCGCGTCCTCTTCACCCCCAGGTCCTGATCGAGCACATCGGGAACCTGGACCGGGCCTACGAGTTTGCGGAGAGATGCGGTGAGCCGGCCGTGTGGAGTCAGCTGGCCCGGGCCCAGCTCCAGAAGGACCTGGTGAGGGAAGCCATCGACTCGTACATCAGAGCAGACGACCCTTCCTCCTGCCAGGAGGTGGTCCAGGCAGCCGGCAGGAGCAGTGAGTGACCCTCCTCTCCGTGGGCCCCTCTGATCACGGTGCAGAGCAGGCAGACGCTGGAGGGCACGGAGGTCCCCCGGAGCCCCCGGGAGATGTCTGCAGAGGCCACACCACAATCTTTTCTCCTCCATTCTCCTCTCGGGATTTTGGGCACACACGCACACGCACCTGGCATGAGTTTTAAGCTGCTGGGTCTGTGACTAGAACCATGGTCGACCATGTTGGAGTCCAGTGCCTTAGCCGCTACGCCACCTGCTGGCCCGCTGTAATAATTTTAAGGCATCAGTGACAGCTTCCAGGGGACCAGTGGTCTTCTTCTACAAAGCGAGGCTGCTTAAGCACTTAGATATCTCTGTTGGAATCATATTTTTTTCCTTGTAAGGAGAGATTTTTGCTATAGGGTGTGTGCACTTGCCGGAGAGACAGAGAAGAGAGGGAAAGTGAGAAATCACTCCCCAGGGGGGATGGCCACACCACAGTCTTTTCTCCTCCACTCTCCTCTAGGGATTTTGGGCACACACGTACACGCACCTGGCATGAGGGTTTTTTTTTTTTTTTTTTTTTTTCTTTTTGAGAGGTTTTTGCTATAGGGTGCGTGCACTCGCCAGACAGACAGAGAGAGACATAGAGACAGAAAGCGAGAAATCACCCCCCAGGGGGGATGGTCATGCCGCAGTCCCTTCTCCTCCATTCTCCTCTCGGGATCTTGGGCACGCACACACACGCGCCCGCCGTGAGTTTTAAGCCACTGGGTCCGGGACGTGAACCGCGGTCGACTACGTGGGAGTCCAGCGACAGCCATTACACTAACTGCTGGTTCCCAGCACCTGGCATGAGTTTTAAGCTGCTGGGTCTGGGACTAGAACCATGGTCGGCTATGTGGGAGTCCAGTGCCTTAGCCACTATGCCACCCGCTGGCCCCTGTTGTAATAATTTTAAGGTCGTGACTTAGACCCCAAGTGTCTTCGGAGTCTGGTGTTTCCAGTTGGCTGTGGCACTGGCCTCTCCACTGGCCTCAGTAAGCTCCCCATCCCCTGGTGACGTCTTTGCAGGGGTGTGGGTGGAGGTTCCTGTCCCCGGGGGCAGTTCACACGTGGCTCTGCCCCTTCCCTTTCTCCCTCGGGTACCGGGCTCTTCCAAGTGGGCCTGCTCCAGGCTTCTGGGCATCGCCTGGAATCTGAGCTCTCCGAGAGGCAGAATGGGAAGAACTAAGTCGCTTGTTTAAAATTCTCAGCTCTGGGTTAACCTGTCTGTCTTTTCTGTCTTTAGACCACTGGGAGGATCTAGTTAAATTCCTGCAGATGGCCAGGAGAAAGGGCCGCGAGTCCTACGTAGAGACCGAACTTCTTTTTGCCTTGGCCAAGACGGGCCGTGTGTCTGAGCTGGAGGACTGTATTAACGGCCCCAACAATGCCCACATCCAGCAGGTGGGGCCCGGGGCCTGCTCCGTCAGCTCCCGTCAGCGTCAGCGTGGGCTGCTGCTCTTCAGGGTGGCACGCAGGTTCAAGTACCTGGCTGCAGTTCTTGGTGTGGAAATGAAGACCCGGGGAATTTGAGCTTGTCCTGGGCTACCCGTAAGGTGGCCGAGGTCACAAGGACCCTCCTAGAGGGACAGCCAACAGCACTCACACGGGTGTTCCAATTGCCACCTCTAGGAAACAGAATCACCGATTCACTCAGAATTAATGATCCAGGGGAATAGGAGTTGGCGTAATGGCTATGTCGCTGGACTCCCAGGTAGTTGACCGCAGTTCAAGTCCCAGACCTGGTGGCTTAAACTCACGCCAGGCGCATGTGCGTGTGTGCCCAAGATCCTGAGAGGAGAATGGAGGAGAAGGGATTGCGGCGTGGCCATCCCCCCTGGGGGGTGATTTCTCGCATTCTGTCTCTCTGTCTCTCTCTGTCTTTCCGGAGAGCACATGTGCCCTATAGCAAAAACCTCTCCCATCCCCCCCCAAAAAATAATTAGTGATCCAGATACATAAAATATATGTATTAGGGGGCTGGCAGGTAGCTTGGTGGTTAAAGGTGCTGGATTCCCACATGGTCAACCATAGATCGAACCCTTGACCTGATGGCTTTCTCTCTCTCTCTCCCTCTTCCTCTCTGGTAAAATTGAAATAAACAAATGAATAAATAAAAGTTAAATAAAATAATTCTTTTAAAAAAATAAAGATATGTATTAGGTCATTGGGAAAATCTTGACTTTTTTCCTATGGTTTTCTTTTTTTTAAAAGAATTATTTTATTTAACTTTATTTATTATTATATCATTATTATTTTTCAGTTTGATCAGAGAGAGACAGAGAGAGAGAGAGAGAGAGAGGAAGTGAGAAAGCAAGCCACCAGGTCCGAGACTTGAACCGTGGTCGGCCATGTGGGAGTCCAGCGCCCTTAACCACCACGCCACTTGCCAGCCCCAACTTTTTTCCTATGGTTTTCTATGCAAAACATCGTCATGACTTTCCTGACCCAATATTAAGCATTACTAGCTTCCCCAGATACCAGCAACAACCAGATAATGTAACAGGAAAAAAATTCCTTTTCAAATGGATAGAAACCGAAATATTTAGCAAAGTCTTCACCCAAAAAAAATTAAATCAAAGGAAGATATAAATGATCGTAGGGTTGGCCTGGTTGCCCGCCGGCTAAGGAAGCGGGTTCCTACGTGGCGGACCGTGGTCTCAATGCAGGCCTCAGCGGCTTGCGTGTGCACGCGTATCCCCAAACCTGACAGGGCGAAGAAACGGAGAAGGGGTTATGACGGGACCACACCCCACTGGGGGGCGCTTTCTCCCTCTCCCTGTACCTGTCTCTCTCGGGTAATGAAGAAGGAAAAAAAGAGAAAAGGGAAGGGGGGAAAGAGGAGTGAGAGAGAGGGAGGGAGGGAGGGAGGAGAAAGGTAGGTGAACTCTCTTATTTGGGTAAAATGTTACCCCTGGAAAAAGTGATGTAGACAGGGCTGGCAGGTAGCTTGGTGATTAAGCGTGCTAGACTCCTCCTGCCTGGCCAACCACGGTTCGAGTCCTGGACCAGGTGGTCTGCTTTCTCACTTTCCCTCTCTCTCTCTCTTTATTTCTCTCTGGTAAAATTAAAATGATAATAAATAAAGTTAAATTATTTTTTTTTGAGAGGTTTTCGCTATAGGGCGCGTGCACTCGCCAGACAGAGAGAGACAGAGAGACAGAAAGCAAGAAATCACCCCTCAGGGGGGATGGCCACGCCGCAATCCCTTCTCCTCCATTCTCCTCTCGGGATCTTGGGCACGCACGCACACACGCCCGGTGTGAGTTTTAAGCCACCAGGTTTGGGACGCGAACCGTGGTCGACTATGTGGAAGTCCAGCGACATAGCCATTACACTAACTGCTGGTTCCCAAAATTATTATTTTTTTAAGTGATGAAGAGAAAAGGGGAAGGAACGTGTCCCCCCTGCAGCTACTGCACACACCCTCCGTGTAGCATGCACACCCTTCATTCACATAAAACACACAGAAAGAAGTGGGCGGGGGGCGCAGGCCAGCGTCGAGATCGGGGCGCTCCAAGGGCCAGCAGCGGTTTGCACAGGGAGATACGGAGTGGCCAGAGAGGTGGCAGAGGGCAGGCGGGCTCGTCCAGTGGCGTCTGGGAGGAGCAAGGACCCTGCGGAGAGCACAGGAAGTTGGGAGACTCAGGGCGCCCCTTCCGAGCAGTGCACGCTGAGGGAAGGTGGGAGCCGCCCGGTTAAGGGACAGGATCGGTAGACTTGGAAGCTCCTTTGAGGTTCACGGTCTTAGAGACTGACAGCGCTCGGGCTCAGCCAGGGGGCTTTTCAGCTCCGCAGCCGCAGATGTGAGCAGGCCGAGGCCGGCTCTAAGTGGGACTAGAATGCGAGTGGAGGGCAGACGAGGGCTGCAGGGGGTGGCATGCACAAGCTGGCACTGACGGAGAGTGACGGGGACAGTGAGCAGGCCGAGCCACTGGGCTGCTCGAGTTGAGGTACCGGAGACGGTGAGCTGGGCAGGAGGGGGTGCCAGGCAGCGTGGACACTCGGGACAGCGGCTCCCAGGGGGCAGCTCTGACGAGGCTTAGGGGACGGCCGTTGTAGCAGCTGGCTGCGTCGTGAAGAAGACGGGGTCCTCGGAGCAGAGGACGTCAGACTGGACAGGAGCAAGGAGGATCTGCACATGGCGTCAGTAACTGGGGGGGCTGGGGGGTGGGCGGTGCTGACACACTCAGTGTCCGCTGTTTGTGGGGAGGAAGTGGGTGCTCACCTCCTCGGCCCAGGCCCAGAGGGTGCAGGTGTGGGAGGGTCACTCAGGGCCAGGCAGGTGGGGCCACGCCCCCCATCTCTTTCCAGGTGGAGAAGGGTGTCTGGGGGCCAGGAGCACGCCCCCTCCCCTGGGCACTCTGCGGCCACCTGGGCTGCAGGTGTGGTCAGGAGGGCGCTCACTGCCCCAGTAGACAGAACACCCGGGAGCTGGAGCCCAGCTCTGCAGACGTCTGCCCGGCGGAGTCTCAAGCGAGCCCCGTGGTCCGCAGGTCGGAGACCGCTGCTATGAGGAGGGGCTGTATGAGGCCGCCAGCCTGCTCTACAGCAGCGTGTCCAACTTCGCCCGCCTGGCGTCCACCCTGGTCCACCTTGGGGACTACCAGGCCGCCGTGGACAGCAGCCGCAAGGCCAACAGCACCCGGACCTGGAAGGAGGTGAGCCGCAGGAAGTGTCCAGAGGAGCAGCGGGCTGGTGGGCTTCCTCTCCCCATGCCTCCTGCTGCAGTCCACACCCTCGTGCCAAACGGGAGAGTCTGGGGGGCGTGCCGGCCTCTTGTTGGGGTCCTCGGGGACAGCTCGGGGAACCTCGTAGCATTCAGTTAGCAGCAAAGGCCCCAGAGAAGCCCAGGTCAGACCAGTCAGCCCCCAGAAGCTGTCTGAACAGCATAGAATTCTCAGTATGATAAATATGATTGTAGCACTTCAAAATCACGTGGCCTGGCCCGCAGCATAACCGCTGGAAGCCGGTGTTATTCGTCTCTTGTGGCAAATGCATAGGAGGTTGCCTTGAGGCTCTCCGATAATACCAGAATCATCTTTAAGTGGGAAAAAATCTTAGTAAAGAGACATGCAAAAGACGGCTTCAATGCATCTCTGACCGTTGTTCAATAAAAGATTAAAATCAGCCCTGAGGTTCCACATCGAGGCCTTCATTAAACAGTGCACGAGGGGACCCTCACAAGGCTCGTGGAAAATGCATATTATCCAAAAAGATGCATACATTTCGAATATTTTCTACCACCATAAACTCGTACATTAATTCTGTCTTTCCACAAACTTCCCAAGTCCCATCGCACGTGGCGACTCTGCCTTGGGGCTGAAAACATGGAAACAGCACTCGGGAAGCTGCTCAGAGGGCATTATCCTTGAGCGTCATTGAACTCTTTTCAGACCCCTTGGAGCTTGAGAAGTAACGCACGCTACCTCTTCTGTCCATGGTCTCCAACACCCCCTGGCCTGCAGATTCAGAAATGCCATCATTTTCTCCTCCTAGGCCCATGCAATTACCTCTGAGTTATCCGAAGCCCGTCTTAGAATGACCTGCTTGTTCAGAACCCTAATTCCAAAGCCCCGTTTGCTGGTTTTTCTGTATCTGCAGCGGCGTCCCCGAGCCAGCCGCCACGGTGCTGTGCCTTGTCCCGGGGCGCTCACTCTGCTCCGTCCCCTAGGTGTGCTTCGCCTGCGTGGCCGGGCAGGAGTTCCGCCTGGCGCAGCTGTGTGGCCAGCACATCGTGGTGCACGCCGACGAGCTGGAGGGCCTCATACAGTGCTACCAGGTGACTTGAGTCCCGCCGGGGACGATCTCCGATACCGAAACAGTCCTGGTGGGGGACGGTCCTTCCCTCAGGAGCGGCGGTCACGGTGTCGCACCCGCAGATGAGAACGTGCAGAGCATGGTGTCTGTGGGGAAGAGAGCTTCCTAGGCAGCCCGTTTATAAATTAAATTCAGGTTGGCTTGCTAACTGTCCTTGGCTCTCACGGCTGCTTGCATGATTTTTTTTTCTTGAGAGGTTTTTTTTTTTTTTCCTGCTATAGGGCACATGCGCTTGCCAGACAGACAGAGAGAGACAGAGAGACAGAAAGCAAGAAATCACCCCCCAGGGGGGATGGCCTCGCCGCAATCCCTTCTCCTCCATTCTCCTCTCGGGATCTTGGGCACGCACACACATGTGCCCGGTGTGAGTTGTAAGCCACCGGGTCCGGGAAGCGAACCATGGTCGACTACATGGGAGTCCAGCAACATAGCCATTACACTAACTGCTGGTCCTAGGTATGATTTTTTTTTAATAATAAAAGTTATTTCTTATTTTAATATTTAATAATAAAAATTATTTTATTTCTTTAATTTTTTTTTTTGGGGGGGAGAGGTTTTTTTCGCTATAGGGCGCTTGCGCTCGCCAGACAGACAGAGAGAGACATAGAGACAGAAAGCGAGAAATCACCCCCCAGGGGGGATGGTCACGCCGCAATCCCTTCTCCTCCGTTCTCCTCTCGGGATCTTGGGCACGCACGCACACGCGCCCGGCGTGAGTTGTAAGCCACCGGGTCCGAGACGCGAACCGCGGTCGACTACGTGGGAGTCCAGCGACATAGCCATTACGCTAACTGCTGGTTCCCTATTTCTTTAATTTTTTTAAGTTTTGCTATAGGGCATGAACACTCACCAGATAGAGAGTGTGTGAGAGAGCAAGCTGCCAGGCCCAGAACTTGAACCATGGTTGGTCATGTGGGAGTCCAGCACCCCTAAACAGCATGCCACCTGCTGGCCCCAGCTGGTTGGCATTTTACCTTTATTTTTTTAAATAATTATTTCATTTTATTTATCATTCTTCTTCTTATTTATTTTTAATTCACTAGAAAGAGACCGAGAAAGAGGGAAAGTGAGAAAGCAAGCCACCAGGTCTGGGACTCGAACTATAGTTGACCGTGCGGGAGTCCAACACCGCAAACACCATGCCACCTGCCGGCCCCACAGGCATTTTACCTTCTAAAAGTTCTCTTCTTTCTCTTACGCCATCGGGCCTTAGAAGCCGGGTCAGCGGCTTGTACAGCTTGGACAACCCTGGATGAGCTTCCTAAGGACACTGGGCCAGTCTTAACAGACACGGTCCCCCCAGTGTGTGGCCCACAGGGACGTGTCCATCAGCTGCCTTGGGGACAGAACACGCACAGGAGAGGGCCCAGGGCTGGCCCTTGGAAGGACAGGTGCCCTGTGGGTTCATGCTGTGGGCGGCCGCAGTGGGGAGTGGTCAGTGCACAGCCACCGCGTGTTCGGGGACCCGGGACTCCCCCATGGTGTCCTGGAGCCGTGTGTGTCACCCCGGTGTCCTCAGTCAAGGCAGAGTGGAGATGCGCTCAGCGGTGTTACCCTTGCCATGCAACTCAAGCCCTAGCGTCCTCTCACTGAGCAAAAGACAGCCTGGAGGGAGCTCTGGGCGGCTCAGGGACCAGGGGTGCTCAGAGTGCAGAGTGAGGCTTAATGGCTTTTCCTTTCCTTTTCTTTTCTTTTCTTTTGTTGTTGTTGTTGTTGTTGCTAAAGGGCTTGTGTGCTCCCCAATGATAGGGCAGAGATGGGAGTGAGAGAGCACCCCCTGGAGAGATGACCACACCACAATCCATTCTCCTCTTAGGATCTTGGGGCTCACACGTCCAATGTGTTTTTCAAGCCACCAGGGCCAGGACTCCAGCAACACGGTCTGCCAGTGGGATCCAGCCCCTAAATGCCCGTGCCACCTCCTGGTCCAGGTTGGATGCAGGCTTTTCTTGGGTTGTTTTTTTTTTTTTGGAAAGGTTTTTGCTATAGGGCACGTGCTCTCGCCCGAGAGACAGAGAGACAGAAAGCAAGAAATCACCCCCGGGGGGATGGCCACACCGCAATCCCTTCTCCTCCATTCTCCTCTCGGGATCCTGGGCACGCACGCACACGCGCCCAGCGTGAGTTTTTTTTTTTTTTTTTTTTTTTTTTTTTAAAGAACTATTTTATTTTTTATTTGTTTATTTTAATTTGACCAGAGAGGGACAGAGTGAGAGAGAGAGAGAGAAAGCCAACCACCAAGTCCAGGACTCGAACCACGGTCAGCCATGTGGGAGTCCAGCACCTTTAACCACCACGCCACCTGCCAGCCCCAACCCAGCATGAGTTTAAGCCACCGGGTCCAGGACTCAAATTGCAGTCAGCTACATGGGAGTTCAGTGACATAGCCATTACGCTAACTGCTGGTCCCACGGCTTGATGGCTTTTCAGTGAGAAATGTTTTTCTACTCTACAGAAGCTTGAAAAATGAACCAAAAAGCAAACCAGGAGAATAATGTAGTCCAGAGGCCAAGAAATAGAATAACTGCTTTTTCGGCGAGGATTAGAGCCCTACAACATGCTGGGCATGGTTCTAGGTCGCTGTGTCTGTGAACAGGACACAAACCCCCCATGCAGCTGAATTTGCATTCAGTGAGGATGATAGACAGCAAAGCTAAGAAACTATTTTGTAACATGTTCGAAAGAAAGTGCGAGTTTAGGGGAAAACGGGGCAGGTTTAGTACCTGGGTGGAGTTGCATAAAATGGTGGTCAAGGTAGCACTAATCAAGAGAGTAACAACATCCAGGTGCCAGCAGCTGGCGTAGTGGTTAAAACGCTGGACTCCCGGGAACCAGCAGTTAACGTAATGGCTATGTCGCTGGACTCCCATGTAGTCAACCGCGGTTTGCGTCCTGGACCCGGTGGCTTAAAACTCACACCGGGCACGTGTGCGTGTGTGCCCAAGATCCTGAGAGGAGAATGGAAGAGAAGGGATTGCGGCATGGCCATCCCCCCTGGGGGGTGATTTCTCGCTTTCTGTCTCTATGTCTCTCTCTGTCTGTCTGGCGAGCGCATGCGCCCTATAGCAAAAAAAAAAAAAAAAACGCTGGACTCCCACATGGCTGGCCATGATTCGAGTCCCGGAGTTGGGGGCTTGAAACACACTGGGTAATATGGGACCAACAAGTGGTGTGGTAGTTAAAAGCTCTGGACTCCCGCCTGGCCAACTACAGTTTGAGTCCCGGACCTGGAGGCTTCCTTTCTCACTTTCCATCTCTCTCTCTCTGTCCCTCTCTGGTTACATTTAAATAAATAGATAAAGTTAAATAAAATAATTCTTTAAAAAAAGAAGTGTGTGTGCACGTGTGTCCAAAAGCTCAAGAGGAGAATGGAGGAGAAGGGATTGTACATGCGCCTTATAGCAAAAATCTCTCTTAAATACAGGGGCCAGAAGGTGGTGTGGTGGTTAGGGCACTGGCCTCCCACATGGCCGACTACAGTTTGAGTCCCAGACCTGGCAGCTTGCTTTCTCAATTTCCCTTTCTCTCTGTCTCTCAGTGGTCACATTTTAAAAATAAGAATAATAAATAAAATTAAATAAATGATTCTTTAAATAAAAAAAGAAAGAAGCAGGGCCTGGTGCTCCCCGCAGGAGCCCAGCTGGAGGAGTACGCGGGAGTTGTTGACACGTGGGTGGCGTCTGACGACACGAGGTTGACAGCTCCTCGGCCCTTGGGCTAAGATCAAGTGTAGTGTCTGTTCTCAGCCGTAAATAAGGCCACGAGATTGAACGTGGTCGTCTGTGATGAGAGTAGACAGAGAGACCAGACAGCTGTCACCAAAACAGACGCGTGCCGACTGCTGGTGTACCCGGGAGCAGGGAGCGGTGGGCAGGGTCGAGGCCTGTGCCGGGCAGTTGACAGAGTGGCAAGGCTGAGGAGGAGGCCGTTGGTGAGACTGCCCTGTCTGTGTGGTCTGGAGAGAACGGAGTGGAGTGGGGACAGTCCTTTTGAGAGGTTTTGCAGCAAAGGGGAGAAGAAAACTGGAAGGGGGACAAGAAGGCACTCCAGGACCGGCAGGTTAGCAGGAAGTTGGCCCAAGGCCAGCTGTGGAGAGGGCAGCGAATGCAGAGGGGGTGTCACTGGCACGAGGGCCGCGGTAGGTGAGCAGGGAGGCCCCGGAGCTCAGGCTGTGGGTTCCGGGCAGAGCTCAGTAGGCGTGTGCAGGCTGTGGGTGCAGAAGCTGCTGGAGGCAGGGATGGGACCAGGAGTGAGCCTGAAGGTGAAGGGGGACAGGGCACAGGGCTTTTATTTATTTATTTTAAGAATTATTTATTGGAGGGGACCAGCAGTTAGCGTAATGGCTATGTCGCTGGACTCCCATGTAGCCAACCACAGTTCAAGTCCCGGACCCAGTGGCTTAAACTCACGCCGGGCACATGTGCGTGCATGCCCAAGACCCCGAGAGGAGAATGGAGGAGAAGGGATTACGGCACGGCCATCCCCCCAGGGGGTGCTTTCTCACTTCCTGTCTCTCTGTCTCTCTCTTTCTGGCGAGCGCAAGAGCCCTATAGCAAAAACCTCTCAAAAAAAAAAAAAAAAAAAAAAAGGAAAAGGAGAACATACCTGGTGTGTGTGAGCATGCATGCCCGAGATCCCGAGAGGAGAGTGAAAGAGAAGGGATTGCGGTGTGGCCACCCCGCAGGTGGCGCTTTCTCACTCTCCCGCTCCACCCCTCCCTGGTGAATGCACACAGCCTATGGCAATTGTTTTTTTCTGGCAATACTAATTTGTGCTACTAGACTTGAAGCTTGGGCTCGGGCGCACCACCTCCCCACGGTAGCTGTCTGCTGAACCGCCAGCCGCTAAGTAGCGTGCACAGGGCCCGTGCCCACGCCATCGTCCAGGTCCTCCTGTTGGTGCGTCAGCCGCTTCAGCATCTCCTTGGCGTGGCTCTGGCTGGCGGGGCTGGGGCATGCTGTCCCCTTGCCCCACGCGTGGCTGTTGGTCCCCAGGAGCGCGGCTACTTTGAGGAGCTGATCTCTCTGCTGGAGGCGGCACTGGGCCTGGAACGGGCGCACATGGGCATGTTCACGGAGCTGGCCATCCTCTACTCCAAGTTCAAGCCGGAGAAGATGGCCGAGCACCTGGAGCTCTTCTGGTCCCGCGTCAACATCCCTAAGGTACCCGCACCCTCCCGAGGCCCGGCTCCTGCATCCCGTCCACGTCCCGGGTGACACAAGCCAACCCGCAGCACCACCCCGGCCCCGTCAGGTGCTGAGAGCCGCGGAGCAGGCGCACCTCTGGGCCGAGCTGGTGTTCCTCTACGACAAGTACGAGGAGCACGACAATGCCGTCCTCACCATGCTGAACCACCCCACCGAGGCCTGGAGAGAGGGGCAGTTCAAGGACCTCGTCGCCAAGGTAAGAGGACGCAGGCGCGGCTCCCACCTGCCCCGGGGCGGGCTGCAGGCCTGTGAGTGCTAGCAAGCGCTTCCGCACATGGCGTGTGCCTTCATCCGGGGACTCGAGACCCGCCACCCTTTAGGCAGGTGTGCTGATTCTGCCTACACAGCAGGAGCGGACACCGAGGAGGGGCAGGAGCCCAACTGGGCTCTGGGCAAGTGGGCTCAGTGGGTAGCCACGGCTGCCTCTGCCCAGTAGCCCAGGGCTCTGGCCCCACACCCTGGCTACCCATTTCTTTTTAAATTTTTTTCCCTATATTCTTTTTTATTTATTTATTTTTATTTGTCATTATTATTAATTTTTTTTTTAATTTGATCAGAGAGAGAAAAGTGAGAAAGCAAGCCGCTAGGTCCGGGACTTGAACCACAGTCAGCTGTGTGGGAATCTTGCGCCTTCACCACCACATCACCTGCTGGCCCCCTTTCCCTACATTTTTTTTCACCATTCAAAATTCTTTTTCTTTTTTTTTTTAAATTATTTTATTTAACTTTATTCATTCATTTATTTATTTCAATTTGACCAGAGAGGGATAGAGAGAGAAAGAGAGAGAGAGAAAGCCGCCAGTTCCGGGGCTTGAACCGCAGTCGGCCATGTGGGAGTCCAAGTCTCTCCCCGCAAAGCTGCCATCCTTAAAGAAAGGGCACCTGAGAGAGATAGACACCCAGAGCAGGGTGACAGCCGGGACTGTCAGCCTTAGGGTCCTCACCCATGTCGGGAGTGGCCATCGCTCCTGCAGCCTCAATAGGCTAACGCAGGGCCCCAAGTCCCCGACCAGCCCTGGAGGGCCGGGTGGAGTTGGCTTGGGTGTGAGGCTCGAGCCAGCCCTGGCCAGGTTGCTTTCCAGGTCTCCGGGCGTCCGACCACAGGACCTCCCGAGGACGTCCCCCCTCCGTGGAGCTCCGCGCTCGGGCAGCAGGTGGAGGGATGAAGGTCTCGCTCTTGGCTTCCCCGGTGCTTTCGAGTCGAGTGTCCTCTTGTCCCAGCATCCTCGGGTAATCGCACGCCCGCAGTCCGGCCCCTCTGCCGTGGCCCGGTGCCAGGTGGCACCTCGCTGTGTCTCGGTCTGGTCCCTCTCTGATCGGGCCCAGCAACAGCACTGTGTCTGTCAGGGGTGTCGAAGGAGATGAGCCCACGGGGCACGGATGGGTCCACACGCGCTTAGTGGAAAGTCGGCCCTCACAACCGTGGTGTCTGGGAAGGCTTACCCGAGGCCGGCTGCAAGCCAGAGACCCTGGGCTGCCGGTGGCCTGGCTCCGCCCAAACCCGAAGGCCTCAAAATCAGGGGGGAGCTGGTGACGAGGCTCACAGTTCAAGTCAGAAGCCACGATCCTGGGGTGGGGTGCAGGCGTGAACCCCGGAGCCCAGAGGCAGGCGGGCCTTGGGCTCTGAGGCCAGGACAGAGCTGAAGTCCGACCCCGCCCCTCCTGTGAGCCCGCCTCCCGTCCTCCTCCCAGCCCCTGGCCGAGGGGATCATGCCCACCCATGTTGGGGGCCGTCTCCCCACCTCGCTCACCAGGACACCCCCGGCACACCCAGACTGATGCTTTCTCAGCCTTCTGGGCCTGACGAAGTCACTCCGGCTGTCGCAGGCCCTTAGTCCCTCCCAGGCACCGCCTCCCCACGTGCAGCTGTGCAGGACGGGGACTGGTGCCAGGCGGGCTGCGGGTCAGGGCTTCAGACTGCCCTTCCCGGAGACGTGGGGAGAGCAGCGGCCCCCGAGGGCAGGCGCCAGGCCGCATGTGAAGCACGTGGGGCTGCTGGTCCCTCATTCGGCCGGGAACCCAGACAGATCACACCCCCTGTGGCCCCGCAGGCTGGCAGGTCCTAGGTAGACATGTTCGCATGA
Source organism: Tupaia tana (assembly GCA_026018925.1). Lineage (NCBI taxonomy): Eukaryota > Metazoa > Chordata > Mammalia > Scandentia > Tupaiidae > Tupaia > Tupaia tana. The sequence goes on along the minus strand of JAKSZU010000026.1, from coordinate 28,637,925 downwards.
CAGAAAATCCGTACTTTTTCACTTCTTTGTTATTTATCAACCAGAGCTCGCCAGAGAGGCAGGGAGGTTGGGGGTGAGGGAAGAAACACCCCCCCCCCCCAATGCAGTTCGGTCACAACGCAGTCCTTTCTCCATTTCTCCATCCTGTCGGGATTTTAAGCACACAAGTCCACTGTGTTTTTAAAGTTGCTGGGGGACCAGCAGTTAGCGTAACGGCTATGTCACTGGACTCCCATGTAGTCAACTGTGGTTTGAGTCCCGGACCCGGTAGCTTAAACTCACACAGGGCACGTGTGCGTGCGTGCCCAAGATCCCAAGAGGAGAATGGAGGAGAAGGGATTGCGGCGTGACCATCTCCCCAGGGGGTGATTTCTTGCTTTCTGTTTCTCTGTCTCTGTCTTTATGGCAAGCGCACGCACCCTATAGCAAAAATCTCTCCAAAAAAAGAAGAAAAAACGAAAAGTTTAAGTAGTCAAGATAAAAAGAAAAATGTACTATTTTAAAAAAAAAGAAAAAGCTGCCGGGGCCAGGGCTGGCAGGTGGTTTGGTGGTTGAGGGGTGCTGGACTCCCACATGGCCAACCACAGTTCAAGGCCTTGACCTGGTGGCTTGCTTTTTCACTTTCTGTCCTTCTCTGGTCAAATAAAAATGAATGAATGAATAAAATTTCAATTAGAAAAAAAAAGCTACTGGGGCCAAGATTTAAATCACCTGGTCCACTACGTGGGTTCTAACTCCTTTAACTACTAGATCACAGGACTGGCGTCAGATTTTAACTTCTCTGACACTACGGTGTATTTTATTTTATTTGTTTTTTGTTATTTTAACAGAAAACAACTTTTTTTAGTCTTCAAAGAATAAACTCTCTTTCTTCTTTTCTCCAAAATAATCATGATTAACTTGTAAAAATGGGCATACGGAGTCAAAGCGTGTCCCTTACACAGGAAGCTTCGTTTTACAGCATCTACACATTAAGAGGTTAGAAAAGAAACATCTATTTTGTTGGCATTGTAAAACAAAACCGAGTCTAGGCCTCGGTGGGCACCATTCACACTCCAGGTCCTTCTCCAAGAACCAGCATTGTTCCATTATTTGCATTTAGCAAAATCCGATTCGGGGGTGATTCACACTCTGTGCCATCTTCCAATCCTGGACTGACGGCGTCCTCACATCCTGGAAGGGCCCGCGATTTCCTCAGCTTCCCAGGACAGTGTGAATCCGCGCACAGGCTCCAGCGGCCGCAGCTCCAGGCTGCATTTTGAAGTTGTCACGCCGTGGGTGAAGTGGCGGTGCTTTCCCTTCTTAGTGACAAACAGGCTGACAGCAAGACGCCGAGGCTGTGCGCGGGGGAGCCGCGTCTGTCGCCTGCCACCCACAGGGCTGACCGCAGAGGCCACTGAGCAGCGGGCATACGAGGGGGGCGGGGGAGGATGCCTCCCCGGTTGGCGCAGAAGGCCGCTCAGTGAGGGAGGCACACTCTGTCTGCATTCTGGGCGTGCTCTGGAGTCGGCTGGCACTGGTGAGCCTGGCAGGGCCTCGCAGCCACGCACTGTCTGTGTCCCCGTGGGCTGGGGCTGTCACCACCACGAACCTCGGTTTACCCATGGGTATAACGGACATGTTCTCTCCCTACCAAGTGCTGGGTGACGGGTGCCTGGCACAGTGCGTGCTTCTCAGGGTATACCTGTGCCAGTGAGTCCAGAGCACCCCCACCGCTCACCCTACTGGTCACCCTGGAATTCCTGGCAAAAGCCATCGAGCCTCAGTTTCTCCTGTAAAACAGGCACCCAGCCCTCTTGCCCAGGGGCTCCACCCAGCAGAGATGCGCACAGTGTGCCAACCACGGGCAGTGCCAGCTGTCGTTCCTGGCACCAGTGGGCAGGGCCTCCCTGGCTCTGAATCCTGGCACAGCCCAGATGCCAGTGGCCCCCCAGGGCCACAGTGGATGCTCAGAGGGCCCCTAGAACCTGCTGCCTCCCAGGTGACAGGGCTCCATACTGCGGCAGCCTAACTGGATAAAGACGTCCTGACCTTGTGCCGGAGTGCCAGGCAGGCGCGCGGCACGTCGTACTCTGCCTTGAACTGCCCGCCTAGGGGTGGGTCAGGCACATGGTCCTAGGTGCCCCGAGGAGAGTCGGGATGGCGGAGCCCAGCTGCAGCAGTCCCCACCGTCAGCTCTGCCACCCGGCTCAGCACACCCAAGAGGGCCTGGGCGAGGTGGGCGCGTCCGCGTGCTGGTCCACGGGTCCTGTAGAGCTGTGTGGTCGGCAGTGCAGGAGTGACTCCGCTCTGGAGGTGGACTCACATGAGCACCTGCCTGAGTTCCGCGTCCTGCTGCGGTGGGCGGAGACACCAGGACCTCCTGGCCTGGGCTGGAGTCTGAGGTGGCATGGTGGTTAAATCACTGGAATTCCCACGTGGTTGACAGCAGTTCAAGTCCCGGACCTGGCAGCTTCCTTTCTCACTCTCCCTCCCTCTCTCTCTAGCAAACTCATGTGAAAAGATAATAATAAGTGGGACCAGCAGTTAGCGTAATGGCTATGTCGCTGGACTCCCATGTAGTCGACCACGGTTCGAGTCCTGGACCCGGTGGCTTAAACTCATGCCAGGCGTGTGTGTGTGTGTGCCCAAGATCCCGAGAGGAGAATGGAGAATGGATTGCGGTGTGGCCATCCCCCCGGGGGGTGATTTCTCGCTTTCTGTCTCTCTGTCTCTGTCTCTCTGGTGAGCGCACACACCCTATAGCAAAACCTCTCCAAAATAATAATAAGTAAATAAAATAAATAATTCATTTTTTTTAAAAAAAGTGAAAGAGTAGGGGAGGAGAGGGAAGAGAGGCTAAGACACATCGGCCTTGGTGCCGTTCCAACACCTTCCAGTCTGCAGATTTCCCTCGGGCCCCACGTTGCCGCCGGGCACCTAATCCCCGCATCTCTGGAGGCGCCACAGCACCCACATCCTGCCCCTGTGTGGCCCCAGCCCCAGCCATGCCCCTTGCCCTCCCGGCCCACGTGTGTTCACACAGATACGCTCATCATCTCCGGCCTGGTTCATGCCTTCCCCGGGGCAAGAAGCACTTCACTCCCTGAGCGGCGGGGCTGTGCGCGGGCCGGGGCAGCACCCCTGGACGGCGTCACCCAGGGCGAGGGTGGCCACAAGCCAACAGGAAAGTGCCAGGGCTGCAACAGCCTGGCCAGCCCTTGAACCCGGGAGGACGGGCCTTCCCGTTGGCACAGGGTCCGCTCAGAGTGGCTCCGCCCCCGTCAGGGCGGCCTGCTCTGCCTGCTCCGGACAGTGGGGATCTGAGCCCGGCGATGTGACAGGGGTCCCGACTCGCCCAGGCTGACCTTTCCAGGGAGGCCCGGGGGAGTCCTGCTTGGATAGAAACCATTTTGGGGGCTGGCGGGGGGTTTTGGTACAGGGCTTGTGCACTTACTGGAGAGACAGAGAGACAGGGTATGGCCACACCATATCCCTTCTCCTCCATTTTCCTCGCAGAACTTTGGGCATGCATGCACGTGCCCGGTGTGAGTTTCAAGCTGCCAGGTCCAGGACCTGAACTGCGGTTGGCCATGTGGGATTCCAGCGCCTTAACCGCTGTGCCCCCTGCTGGCCCTGCTGGAAGCCTATTTGCTGTTTGGTTTAGGTGTTTGGATTTTTTTTTTTTTTTTTTTGGAGAGATTTTTTTTTTTTTTTTTTTGCCATAGGGCACATGCGCTAACCAGACAGAGAGAGACACAGAGACAGAAAGTGAGAAATCAACCCCCAGGGGGGATGGTCACGCCGCAATCCCTTCTCCTCCATTCTCCTCTCGGGATCTTGGGCATGCATGTGCATGCGCCCAGCGTGAGTTTAAACCACCAGGTCCGGGACTCGAACAGCAGTGGACTATGTGGGAGTCCAGTGACACAGCCATTATGCTAACTGCTGGTGCCAATAAATTAAATAAATAATTTTAAAAATAAAAATAGCAAAATTGAAAATAAGTATATATTTATTTTAAAGTGCCATTGGAGCAAAGTCTAGAAGGCAACACAGTAGGGCCACGAGAGGGTAGGGTGGCAGGCTGTGGGGGCTGAGCCCGGCTTTGCCCCTAGGTGGCCAATGTGGAGCTCTGTTACAAAGCCCTGCAGTTCTACCTGGATTACAAGCCCCTGCTCCTCAACGACCTGCTGCTGGTGCTGTCGCCCCGGCTGGACCACACCCGGACAGTCAGCTTCTTTTCAAAGGTAAGTGGCCCAAACCCCATGTCCGTCTGTCCGTCCGTCCGTCCGGAGAGAAGAGGGTGTCAGGCCAGCTCCGCCAAGGTCATCGGAGCGGCAGCACCTTCACGCCAAGTTTGAAATGGATCCCCAGCCAATTCCAAGATCTCATTTATTAAATGGCTGTAGTTTGACAAATGAGGTCGGGGTTTACACCCCAGCCAGTGTCCGCAGATGACATTGGTGTCCCTGGAACAGCTCGGCAGGCCTCTCTGAGTACATGTAGGCCTGTTGTTTTTATTTTTATTTTTTAAAATAATTAATTTTTAATTTGACCAGAGAGAGAGAGGGATAAGTGAGAAAGCCAGTCGCCACGTCCAGGACTTGAACTACTGTTGGCCATGTGGGAGTTCGGCACCTTAACCACCAAACCACCCACCAGCCCCTGTTTTTATTTATTTTTTATTTTTTAAAGAATTATTTTATTTAACTTACTTATTTTAATTTTACCTGAGAGGAACACAGAGAGAGAGGGAGCAAGTTGCCAGGTCTGGGACTCAAACTGCAGTTGAACATGTGGAAGTCCAGTGCCCTTAACCACCAGGCCACCTGCCAGCCCCTTTATTTATTTATTTATTTATTTATTTATTTATTTTTTTGGAGAGGTTTTCGCTATAGGGCGCGTGCGCTCACCAGACAGAGAGAGACATAGAGGGAACCAGCAGTTAGCGTAATGGCTGTGTCGCTGGACTCCCACATAGTTGACCGCGGTTCGCGTCCTGGACCCGGTGGCTTAAAACTCATGCCAGGCGCGTGTGCGTGCGTGCCCAAGATCCCGAGAGGAGAATGGAGGAGAAGGGATTGCGGCGTGACCATCCCCCCTGGGGGGTGATTTCTCACTTTCTGTCTCTCTGTCTCTCTCTGTCTGTCTGGCAAGCGCACACGTCCTATAGCGAAAACCTCTCCAAAAAAAAAAAAAAAAAAAAAATCCCTTCTCCTCCATTCTCCTCTCGGGATCTTGGGCACACACACATACACGCCCAGCGTGAGTTTTAAGCCACCGGGTCCGGGACACAAACCGCGGTCGACTACGTGGGAGTCTAGTGACATAGCCATTCCGCTAACTGATGGTTCCCACCCCTTTTAATTTTTTTTAGAGAGATTTTTGGTATGGGCACGTGTGCTCATCAGAGAGAGAGAATGACAATGAGAAATCACCCCCCGGGGGGTTGGCCACACTGTAGACCCTTCTCCATTCTCCTCGGGATTTGGGGCACACACGCACACGTGCCCAGCGTGATTATTTATTTATTTATTTATTTGGAGAGGTTTTTGCTATAGGGCGCGTGCACTCGCCAGAAAGACAGAGACAGAGAGACAGAAAGTGAGAAATCACCCCCCGGGGGAATGGCCACACCACAATCCCTTCTCCTCCATTCTCCTCTCGGGATCTTGGGCATGCACGTACACATGCCTAGCGTGAGTTTAAGCCATCGGGTCCGGGACTCGAATGGCGGTCGACTACGTAGGAGTCCAGCGACATAGCCGTTACGCCATCTGCTGGGCCTGCGTGTTGTTTTTTTTTCAGAGAGAGATTTTTGCCATGGGGCGCATGTGCTCTCCAGAGACAGAAACAGAGAGGGAAAGCACCTGGTGTGAGTTTTAAGCTTCCGGGCCTGAGATTTGAACCACAGTCAACTACATAACCATGATGCCACCTGCTGGCCCGAGGCCTGTTGGTTTCAGGTGTCCGGCAGGTGCTCCTAGGCTCCAGGTACCAGCCCATGCCCCCCTGCTCCTGGGGCGGCTCTGCCCAGTGCCCCCATGACCCTTCTCCTGGCCCACCAGGCCGGCCAGCTGCCCTTGGTGAAGCCTTACCTGCAGTCGGTGCAGAGCCAGAACAACAAGAGCGTCAACGAGGCGCTCAATCACCTGCTCATCGAGGAGGAGGACTATCAGGTGGGTGCGGGGCCCTGGGAGGGGCGGGGACAGCCTCGGCCTTCTGCTTCCCCTGCCACCTGCAGGAGGGGGAGCAGGTGCCTGCTCGCTGAGTCAGCCCACGACCTGGTGTCCCTTCCCTCACAGAAAGGCTGTCTTCTAGGGCTTGAGGGCATCCATCAACGCCTATGACAACTTCGACAGCCTCGGCCTGGCGCGGCGGCTGGAGGAGCACCCGCTGATGGAGTTCAGGCGCATCGCGGCCGGTCTGTACAAGGGCAGCAGCCGCTGGGCCCAGAGCCTGGCTCTCTGCAAGAAGGACCGGCTCTACAAGGTGCGGCCCCTGCTGTTCCTCCGCCAGGGGGCGCTTCCTGATGCGGGGCGGGGCCGGGGCGGGGCGGGGCGGAGCCGGGGCACCTGTCACTCCCACCAGCAGGTGCTCTCTACTGCCAGGGGGCGGAGCACGCCTTCCTCCTCCTTCCAGAGGCCTGGCTCTGAGATTTACCATGAGGTCCTTGTCTGGTTGGAGAAGGCTGACATTGAGGAGAGACTGCTTTTAGAACATGGGGTGAGAGTTGAGGGCAGTTTAGAGCCCCTTAAAACCTATGGGACCAGGGACCAGCAGGTGGTGTGGTGGTTAAGGTGCTGGACACTCCCACATGGCTGACCATGGTTCAAGTTCCAGACCTGGCAGCTTGCTTTCTCACTTTCTCTCTCTCTCTCCCTCTCTGTATCACTCTCTCTGGTCAAATTAAAATAAAATAAATGAGTAAATAAAATAAAATTAAAATAATTCTTTAAAAAAAAAAAAAAAACCTATGGGACCAGCAGTTAGCGTAATGGCTATGTCGCTGGACTCCCATGTAGTCGACCACGGTTCGCGTCCCGGACCCAGTGGCTTTAAACTCACGCCAGGCGCGTGTGCGTGCGTGCCCAAGATCCCGAGAGGAGAATGGAGGAGAAGGGATTGCGGCGTGACCATCCCCCCTGGGGGGTGATTTCTCACTTTCTGTCTCTCTGTCTCTCTCTTTCTGTTGAGCTCACACACCCAAAAACTCTCAAAAAAATTATATATATATATCCTGCCAGTGAGGGGTGACTCCCACAGCTCCAGACCCGGCTCTGGGCACCTGCCAGCCCAGCCAGACAGCCTGAAAGGGCTCTCCAAGACACCCAAGGCACTGCCTTCCTCTGCCTGGCTGGAACAGCTCCCCAGTGGGGTAAAGGGGAGTTAGTTACTCAAGAGACCCTTTTCCTAACACGTTCTGTTGTTGAGCAGATTCCCAGGGACTCCGTGAGCCCGGGGACGCTGGCAACCCCGCAGCGGGTTATGACTTGACCTGAGCGTGTCACTCCTCGGAGTCGTCCTCGGGCTTTCCTGAGCGTTTTCCCAGGACACTCACCAGCACAAGGGTGCCCTGGCTGGGGCTCTCAGCCTAGAGACCCCTGACGTTAGGGTCATGGCGAGCGTTCCCCGAGTTGTTAGCGTGCAGTGTTCTGGACTGTTCTGTGACGTCTTTAGTGGCCGCGCTCAGGGTCCTGCCTGGGGGCTGGGGGGCCTGCAGAGGGCACTGACAGGAAATGCTGCTGAAGCTGAGCCCACACAGCCAAGTGCCCGGGAGCTGGCCGCCGGGAGCTAGCAGCGGGCTCATGCACCCGAGGGCAGGCCACGCCCCAGCTGCGTGCCATGTGGCACTGTGGTGAGTGGTGGTGTGAGTCCCAGCAGCGATGATGGCTTCCAGCCAGTGATTCCGCCCAGAGCCTCAGGGCCGAGAGTGCAGAGGACAGAGCCACTGAGCAGCCTCTCCCAGAGCGGTGTTTCCTAACTGAGGCAGCTTTGACCACCCAGGGGACGTTGGCTGGGCACAGCTGAGGGTGAGGGTCTTCCTATGGGAGGGTGCTGGGGAGCCCCTGGGGTCAGTGCTGCCCACAGGGTCCGCGGTGGAGCAGAGCCGCAGCCAGGGCAGCGCGTGGTGGGGAGGGGTTGCAGATGACAGAGTAGTGTTAGATGAAAGTTTAGACGACAGTGGCAGCTCTGAGGATTGCAGGTGTGCGTGGGACACGGGACAGGCAAGGTGAGAAGCCTCTGGATTTGAGTGTGGGGAGGTGTCAGGACCGAAGCAGGAGGAGCAGGTGGCGAACAGAAGGGATGGCACAGACGTGGGCCGGCCAGGGCCCCTCCAGGCACTGCTGCGGTCTGGGAGGGAAGGTGGGCGCCAGGATGGGATAAGGACAGAGAAGCCCGGAGAGGGCCCAGGCCAGGGTGGTCATGTCCCAGATCTGAGCAGGTTCCAGGCGGCAGGAGCAGGGTGCGGACTGAGGGCCCCCAGGAGGCTCCCTGTACCTGGGAGTCCATAGGAAGCGGCCAGCAGGGAGCCCAGCACGTGGCCTGGGGCTCAGGGGTCCTGGAGAAGCCCGGGTGATGGGAGTCAAGGCATGGGACAGTGCCCGGGGCCCATGGAGGAGGGGACAGAGAGGCACCCGCTTGTAGGCACAGGTAAAGACAAGGTGGCCGGGGGCCCGCTGCATGGAGGACGGCAGGGAGACCAGGCAGCCACTGCATGGGCATTACAGGTCCTTGGAGATGTGGCCCGAGGCCGCCCTGGAGCCTTCACCCGACTGGGCTGGCTGTGGCCAAGCTGGTGCCTCTGCAGGGACGAGCGGGAGGAGGCAGGCCTCCAAGCGGGGCAGCCAGCAGGAGTGAGGGGACAGTGCTTCCAGGAGGAGGCCAGAGGGGCCACGTGGAGATGGCGCACAGGGCACTCAGCCTCATGGCCTGGGAGACTGAGTCTCCAGAATGGAACTTGGTGGCAGCGGGCACGTGGAGTGGGACCGCGATGGTGGCCATCGAGAGCGGATGGTCATCCCTGGAGAGCACAGGTCAGTCAGTGGGTACGCAGATCGGGCGTGTGTGACACTGGGGACGTGGCTGCACCTCGGAGCCTCTGAAAGGATCATACACCTGCACACGGGCCGTGCGCTGGGACACGGGATGCAGCTCTCGCCGTGTGGCCGGACACGGAGCAGCTGTCGGAGGCTGAAGGACCAGTTTCCTGTTGACCAGTCATGATGTGGTGTCATTTCGTAAATGTTGTCATTTTAGACAAATTCACAAGTTTGAAAATGTTAATTAGGGTTTTGATTTAGATGTTTATACATGGCATGTGCGCTCCTTGGAGAAATACAGAGGGAGGGACCAGCAGTTAGCGTAATGGCTATGTCACTGGACTCCCACGTAGTCGACCGCGGTTCAAGTCCTGGACCCGGTGGCTTAAACTCACGCCGGGCGCATGTGCGTGCGTGCCCAAGATCCCGAGAGGAGAATGGAGGAGAAGGGATTGCAGCATGGCCATCCCCCCAGGGGGTGATTTCTCGCTTTCTATCTCTCTGTCTCTCTCTGTCTGCCTGGCGAGCACACGTGCCCTCTAGTGAAAACCTCTAAAAAAAGAAATACAGAGGGAAAGTGAGAAATCACCCCCAGGAGGGATGGCCATGCTGCAATCCCTTCTCCTCCATTGGCCTCTCGGGATATGGGGCACACGTGTACATGCACCTGGCATGAATTTTCAAGCTTCAGGGTCCAGGATTTGAACCAGGGTCAGCCATGCGGGAATCCAGTACCTTCACCACCACACCACCTGCTGGCCGCAGTTAGGATTTCTGAGGGGAAAGTAAATTGCTGGGGGTTTTATTATTATTTATTTAATTGCATTTATTTATTTTGAGAGATTCTTGCTTTTAGGGTGTGCGCGTTTGCCAGAGAGAGACAGAAAGCAAGAAATCCCCCTTCCCCCCCCAGGGAGATGGCTATGCCACAATTCCTTCTCCTCCATTCTCCCCTCAGAATTTTGGGCATGCATGGATATGCACTTAGCATAAGTTTCAAGCTTCCAGATCCAGGACTCAAACCGTGGTCAGCCATGGGAGAGTCCAGTGCCTTAACTACTCTGCCACATGCTGGCCCCTTCATATTATTTTTTAACTCATGAGAAAGGGACAGAGAGAGAGAAGGAAAGAGAGAAAACAAGCCGCCAGGCCCAGGACTCGAACCGTGGTCAGCCACATGGGAGACCACACGCCACCTGCCGGCCCTGCAAATTGCTATTTCTTGAGCACGAGCCATGCCCCTCATACCTGCTCCTTGTAGAGCTGGGCTCTGAGAGGGCCGCGCCAGCTGTGGGTCCAGGGCAGCGCCATGCACTTTCCAGGCCTGCAGGGAATGGGCCCTGAGTCGGAGCCATCTCGCAGGGCACCACCCATGTGCCAGCTCCGCGCAGTACGGAGGGCTGCAAGGACCGTGTTCTGTCCCCTTGTGACCCCTGGAGGTGGCGTCTCTGTCTTACCAGAGGGCACCACGGTGCTGGGGCAGCCTGGCCCCGTGTCCACTCGCCCACCGCACAGGGAGGGCCCGTGTGACCTGGGCGCCACTCCCACTGCCCGCCCAGCCACCTGCAGGCCCGAGGCCTCCGCCTGCTCAGGATGGGCCGCGCTAAGCCTGTGCCTCGGCCGCAGGACGCCATGCAGCACGCCGCGGAGTCGCGGGACGCCGAGCTGGCCGAGCAGTTGCTGCGGTGGTTCCTGGAGGAGGGCAAGCGCGAGTGCTTCGCCGCCTCGCTCTTCACCTGCTACGACCTGCTGCGCCCGGACGTGGTGCTCGAGCTGGCCTGGAGACACGGCCTCATGGACCTCGCCATGCCCTACTTCATCCAGGTGATGCGCGAGTACTTCAGCAAGGTGAGCAGGGCGGCTGCCCCGCCTGGGGAGGCCTTCAGGGGGGCCCTCGGACCCGCCCAGCTTTCCCACCCGGTCCTGGCCTCTTCCAGAACGGCCTCTCCCCTTCACTCAAGTGGGTTTTTTTCTCTCTTTTTTAAAAAAGAATTCTTTAATTTTATTTATTCACTTAATTTAATTTGAGCAGAGAGAGGGGGGAAAGTGAGAAAGCAAGCCGCCAGGTCTGGGACTTGAACTGTGGTCGACTATGTGGGAGTGTTCAGCGCCTTAACCACTATGCCACCTGCTGGTCCCCATTCAAGTGGTTTTCTGCCCAATGTGAACTCCTAGGCAACCACCGAGGAGGGCGTCAGTGGAACCAAGCACTCCCGCCCGCGACAGCCCTCCTGCCCACCTCTCCAGGCAGACAGTGGGGCCCACCAGGCAGACAGTGGGGCCTCAGCTGGTGGGCCGCTCCCCACAAGGCCTAAGTGTCCCTCAGACAGCTTCCGGTGGAGTCTGGGGGTGCAGCTGTTGGCGAGCCCCCTGTTGGAACCCCGTTTTGCTGAACACTTGGTAGGAGTGTTAACACCCATACTGAGGGGCCGGCAGGTGGTGTGGTGGTTAAGGGCACTGGAATCCCACATGGCCAGCCATGGTTTGAGTCCCGGACCTGGCAGCTTGCTTTCTCTCTTTCACTCTGTCCCTCCCTGTTCAAATTAAAATAAATTAATTAGGGACCAGCAGTTAGCGTAATGGCTATGTCGCTGGACTCCCACGTAGTCGACCGCGGTTCGAGTCCCAGACCCGGTGGCTTAAACTCACGCCGGGCGTGTGTGCGTGCGTGCCCAAGATCCTGAGAGGAGAATGGAGGAGAAGGGATTGTGGCGTGAAATCCCCCCTGGGGGGTGATTTCTCGCTTTCTATCTCTCTGTCTCTCTCTGTCTTTCTGGCGAGCGCATGCGCCCTATAGCAAAAACCTCTCCAAAAAAAATAATAATAATTAATTAATTTAATTTAATAATTATTTTTAAAAAAAAAACCTATACTAAACCTTCCCAACAGCTGCTGAGGGGTGACTTTGCCTGCCTCAGCCAGGGGACAGGGATTATAAAAACCCCAAGTGTCAGGGCCCAAGGAGTCCCTCCCCGGGGCGTCATCTGGTCCCCGTTGGCTGTTTCTAACGCTGTGGACAAGTCACCGCCCCAGCTGGGGTCCCTAGCCACTCCTGCTGGGGTTCTTACAGCAGGAGTGGGGGAGGGCCCCCCTTGTGTGTAGAGAGAAAGGCAAAGGACGGGCCAGCGTTGCTGGCTGTGGCCTGCCACCTGCAGGGCCTCTGGGGAGCTGCCCAGCCCCTGACGAGGTCACCCGGAGGCTGAGCAAGGCCATGGCCCCACTGCGGCATGAGCGTGACCCACCCCAGCCACATGGCACTTCTGGGTGAGGTTCCCGGAGGACTCTGGAGGGTGGGGGAGGGGCAGCCCTGGTCACGTGGCCTGAGCTTGCTGCTGCCAAGGCCGGGACTGGTGCCCCACCGCAGCAGATGGCAGCTCCCGGGAGGCGTCTGCCATTGGAGGTGGTCCACAGAAGCCACCCTTCCCACGGGCAGCCACGTCTCCCATCCCCAAAGCGTCCTGGTGGGAGGCGCCGGGCTCCTCGGGCAGCCCGCGTGAAGGAGGGTGCGTGGGGCTTGCACCTCTCCCTGGCAGAGGCCCATGGATACATGAGAGGAATCGGGGCCATTGCCACAAGGGAGGGACTCCCAGGGACTTTCGGGAAGACATTCCCTTCTCGGTGGTAGATGAAGGGGCTCATCCCGGCAGCCATTGTCACCTTGGTCAGCACTGCGGCTGCACAGCTCACCCAGCAGTGTTCTCCAGGTCCCGGGATCCTGACAGCTCCGAGCCCAGGGAGGCGTGGCCGCCCGCTGGGGCTGTCCCTACTGCTGCCCCACTGCCTGGCCAGGGCCAGACAAGGCGCCTGATGTGGGAAAGGGGCCGGCGGCGCCCAGGTGGTGCAGTGGGAGCGGCCCATCCTGGGCTCAAACTCAAGAGGAGCCAGGCAGACACAGCACAGCTGAGGGAGGGGCCGGGGCCTGGCTCATCTGGGAGGCTCGAGGGCCCTCCTGGGACCCCCAGCATTCTCCTGGAGGAGGGTGGGGAGGCCGAGCTCGGACTCCGGCCCTGGGCCTCAGCAGCTGTGGGCAGAGAGCACAGGCAGGGCCGCTGAGCCCACCAGCCTCCTTCCTCGCCCCCCAGCCCTGGACCTGCAGGTGGGAGTCGCTGAGCCGGCAGGGGCACCCACTGTGGCTTCCAGCTTGCACTTGTTTGGGGAGGTCCTAGATGCACCGTTGCCCTCGTCCCCTCTGGACAGTGCCACCTCTGACAGCACACCTCACTCTCCCCTGCCCAAGTGCTCAGTGCGCAGCAGCAATGGGCAGGGGGCGGCCTCTGGCAGAGCCTCTGAGTGAGGATGCAGCTTGTCCTCCCCAGGGCGGGTGTCGGGTAGCTGGTCTGAGCACCACAGGATCTCTGCTGCTGAGGTGGGGCACAGCCGGGGCTGCCTCAAGTCAGAAGCCAGCAGTGTCCCAGCCCCGCAGGTGCCTGAGTGACATACCCCTGTGTCCAGAGCATGACCAGCGGCCACTGCTGCAGTGCACCTTCTCAGTGGCCTGTGCCCACTGAGAAGACGCTGGGCTGGGGTGCAGCCGGGGCTTCACCAGGGCTCCATTAGAGGCTCCATCAGCCCAGCTCCCGAGGCCTCACCTCATGTGGCCTCGCTGCATTCAGAATGTGCACGGGGCGTGTGCAGCCTGTCACGTGCCCTCGCCTCTGTTGCAGGTGGACAGACTGGATGCCTTGGAGAGCCTGCGTGAGCACGAGGAGCCTGTGGGGGAGCAGGTCCCCCTCACGTTTGGTAGGTGGAGCCCACAATCCCCAGGCCCCCAGGCAGGGGAGGGGGAGCGCCACACTTTCCTAGCTGGGCTTCAGTTAGGGGTGGGGATGGTGGGGGTGGGCACTGACAGGACCCCAGGTATGGGGGCGGTCAGCTTTCTGCCTGCTCTGAGGGCCCTGCCTGCCCAGCCCGAGCTGCTGCTGTGTCCGCCCTGCCTGGCCCTGGCAGCAAGGCTGTCGCTGACTATCCTGGGGGCGCTTTGCGCTGCAGAGCCCGCCTGGGACCGCTTGCTGCTGAGTGGACTGGAGAGGCTGTGGGAACCGCTTGCTGCCGAGCAGACTGGAGAGGCTGTGGGGTCCCGAGTGCTACGGGGCTGACGGCCTGAGGGTGCCACGTGGGCACGCAGCATGCCAGCTGGTCTCCAGCCTTCCACTGAGCACGTACTCCCCAGGGTCAGGGTGCCCACCATTAATGTCACTCTGTTTTTTTTAGATTTTGATGGGCATGAATGAGACCCAGCCGAGTGAGCTAAGTAAGTGTCCCGCTTCGGGACGAGCGTGCCCTCTAGCCTGGCCAGCCTGGCGGGATGGCCCCATAGCAGCACCTCCCACACCCCGCGGAGCCTTAGTCTCTGGGTGGTCAGGGCTGGCCTTCCAGACCCAGCCGGTTGGACCCCTGGCCTGGGGGTGGGGGGCAGAAGAAAAGCAGAATCTCCACTCATGGGATGTCTCCCTCTGCAGGCCAGCAGCTGATGCTGACGCTGATGGCCGGCCCTGCCACCAGCCCAGCCCCTGCCGGCTTCGCGCCCAGCTCTGCCACCGCTCCTGCCTTCACCCAGGCTGCCCTGCAGTGGTGCTCAGTGTGGACAGCCACTCCGCTGTCTTCAGGAAGCTTGCCACCACGGAAGCACAGGGGACCCTAACGAGAGGAAGGACACCTGGACATTATTTTTGCTGACACCGAGTGATGGCAGCCTCTGAGCCCTCCCAGAGCCAGGATGGATGCGGCCTGCCTCTAGGCTCTGGCTGGAGCCAGGCATTCCTAGGGAGGTTCCTAGCAGCAAGGATTCCCTGGTGCTTGGTGGGAGGGGTGCCCTTTCTTCACCCCACACTGGCTAGAGCTGCCCGCTCCAGGCCGCCTCACCGACACATGAATGTCTTGTGTGGAGATAACCAGCCCGCGTAGCATGGCTCTGAACCGCCTGCCGAGCGAGAATATTAAAGTCGGTTTATCAAGGCAGAGCTTCTGTGCTTGGTGCTGGTGTGGTTGGGGGAGCAGGGGGCACTCGACTGGCCCTGCAGCCTGTGAAACATTTGCTGGGACCTTCTGGGAGGGGAGGCCTGCGTCCGCCTAGAATACAGCCCGGGCGCACTGGGGTCTTCTAAGCCCGACCATGTTTGCTGCGCAGAGTTCGAAATTCGGGAGAGAGGACTGGGTGGTGATATCTGGGGTGTCCGAAGGCCAAACCCTTAGACGGCAGGTTTGGAACTGTCCCCACGTGTCTTAGGGGAGGGTGTGCCCGTCTCGCCTCCGGCATCCGCGAGGAGCCTATAACTCACGGTAGCCACGGGGATCCG
The DNA here is from genome assembly GCA_026018925.1 of Tupaia tana. NCBI lineage: Eukaryota > Metazoa > Chordata > Mammalia > Scandentia > Tupaiidae > Tupaia > Tupaia tana. The sequence goes on along the minus strand of JAKSZU010000026.1, from coordinate 28,622,603 downwards.
GAGGCCCACCCCTTCCCGCGCTCAGGCCCCGGCGCGTTATAGACATTGCACCTTGACCCACAGCTCCTGGCCCGGCTCGGCCCCGCCTCCCGGAGGCCCCGCCCCGGCCCCGCCCCTCTCGGTTTTCCGGGGACCCGGCATCGGTCATTGGCTGTGCTTCGGTCCCCGCCCCTACGCCTGCCTCGGCGCGCCACGCCCCGGCCTCAGTTTCCCGGCCGGCCTGGGGCGGGCCGGGGGCGGGGCCCAGCTCGGACCACGCGGGGCGGAGTCCCGGGACTGACGCGGCCGCCCCGCCCCCGGGACCATAACCGGCCGCCGCCGCAGCCGCCGCCGCCGCCGCCGCCGCGGACCGAGCGCCCAGCACTGGAAGCTCGGACCCGAGGCCGACGCCGGGCGCCCCGCCTCCCGCCGCCATGGCCGCGCCCCGCGCACCCCGCGCTCTGGCGGCCGCTGCGCCGGCGTCCGAGAAGGCCAAGCTGACGCACCCGGGGAAGGCGATCCTGGCAGGTGGGCCCCTCCCGGTCCAGGACCCCCGGCTACCCGCCCCGCCGCGCTTCCGGGTGGGCCGGGGACCCCGAGGCCCCGCCCCACTTCCGGGTCGGGCCGAGCCGGGCCGGGCCCGGCTGGGCCGAGCCAGGGTTGGGGGCGCGGCCCTGGTCCCCATCCCGCGCGTGGGGCTTGTCCCGCGTGTCTCCCCCGCGCGCCTGGCCGGGACAGCCGGGTGGAAGCGTGGGGACCGGCCGGGCCACCCCGCTGCACAGGCTGCACCACGCCGAGCAAAGTCCGGGGCGGGGGAGGGGCCCGGCAGCGGCGAGCGGCCAGGAGGGGGCTCAGACCCGTTGCCCGTCCCCGCAGGCGGCCTGGCGGGCGGCATCGAAATCTGCATCACCTTCCCCACCGAGTACGTGAAGACGCAGCTGCAGCTGGACGAGCGCTCGCACCCGCCGCGGTACCGGGGCATAGGTGAGGAGGGGCGGCCACGGGCGCGGGCAGCTGCGGGGCACCGAGGTCGGGGGTCCTGACCGCCCCATCTCTCAGGGGACTGCGTGCAGCAGACCGTGCGAAGCCATGGCGTCCTGGGCCTGTACCGCGGCCTCAGCTCCCTGCTCTACGGATCCATCCCCAAGGCGGCGGTCAGGTGAGGCCCGGCAGGGGGCACCGGGAGGGGGGTCCCTGAGGGCCGCGGCGCCTCTTACCGCCTCTGGCCTCCAGGTTCGGAATGTTCGAGTTCCTCAGCAACCACATGCGAGACGCCCAGGGACGGCTGGACAGCACGCGCGGGCTGCTGTGTGGCCTGGGCGCCGGCGTGGCAGAGGCGGTGGTGGTCGTGTGCCCCATGGAGACCATCAAGGTGGGCTGAGCCCCCGCAGGGGGATGGGATATGCAGGGGGTGAAAGCGGGCCGGGCCAGGGTGACCCTGTGCATCACAGGAAACCTTCAAGCTGGGGAACATGTGGGATTCGAACCGTGCATGTGGATGGGGCGGCTGGTGCGGGACGGCTGGTGCAGGCCGCCTGGCAGCAAGAGCCTGGCAAGGCTGGAGTTTATCCCGCAGCAATGGGAAGACGTGCTCATGGCCTTTAAAAGTACTTTTGTAAGCAGAGAGCGGACAATAACATGCTGGCTGCCCAGACTGGAAACGGCAGCAGACAACCGCAGACGCCCTCAGGTGGGCGTGCTTGCGCCCTCTGGTCTGTGGTGGTGTCCCAGGCCAGCCGTGGTGGCATCGCAGCTGCATCCCAGCCCCAGCCTGACCCGGGTGGGCTCTGGGCCTGCTGGGGGTTGGGGAGCAATGCTCTTCAGGTGGTGGCCCTGGAGACAGCACCTGCCCTCCCCTCCCTCAGGTGAAGTTCATCCATGACCAGACATCCCCCAACCCCAAGTACAGAGGCTTCTTCCACGGGGTCCGGGAGATCGTGCGGGAACAAGGTGAGCGTCTCCTCCTTCCTCTTCAGGGGCAGGGGCCTCGGCCAGACTGGAGCGGGCCTGCACTTCCCCTTCCTGCCTCGATGCTGCACATGGCACCGCCACCCCCCCTTGCCCAGTGTCACCCACGTCTGCCTGCCCCCAGGACTGAAGGGCACGTACCAGGGGCTCACGGCCACTGTGCTGAAGCAGGGCTCCAACCAAGCCATCCGCTTCTTCGTCATGACCTCCCTACGGAACTGGTACAGAGGTGAGTCTGCCCCGGGACGCCTCTCCCAGTGAGAGGCAGCGGTGGGGGGGACCTTCCTAGGCCCTGGGCCAGGCTCCTCCCTCTGACCACAACCCCACCCACATCCAGGGGACAACCCCAACAAGCCCATGAACCCGCTGATCACGGGGGTCTTCGGAGCCATTGCGGGTGCAGCCAGCGTCTTCGGGAACACTCCTCTGGATGTGATCAAGACCCGGATGCAGGTGGGAAGGGGCTGGGGTGGAGGGGGAGGGGAGGGGAGCCGGGAGGGGAGCCGGGCGGGGGCTGGCTGCTGAGGCTCTGGCCTGCTGGTGTCCTGCAGGGCCTGGAGGCACACAAGTACCGGAACACGTGGGACTGCGGCCTGCAGATCCTGAGAAATGAAGGACTCAAGGCGTGAGTGGGGCGGGGAGGGATGCTGGGCCCACTCCAGGCCCTCCCTGGCCCTCTGCCCAGCTGCAAACTGTCCCCTTTAGCTACCGTTCTCCCCGCAGCTCCCCCATCCGCAGACGCTGCCCTCTGTCTGCACCCCTCCTCTTCCCCTCCTCTCCTACGGCCTCCTCCCTCACCGCAAGCCCCTTCCCCACTCAGATTCTACAAGGGCACAGTCCCCCGCCTGGGTCGGGTCTGCCTGGACGTGGCCATTGTGTTCGTCATCTACGACGAGGTCGTGAAACTGCTCAACAAAGTGTGGAAGACGGACTGAGCCCAGGGCCCGGTGGGGCTGCCCGCGCCAGGCCGGCTCCCACCACCCTCCTCTCACGTGATCCCAGTGCAGTCGTGCCAAAAGGCCCCCTCCCCACGTCCCCCGAGCTCCGTGACCTGGTCTGTCTGTTGTGGCCAGCAAGTCCCCACGTTCCGTAGTGCCGTGTTCCCCTGTGGTCTGTGCGTGACATGACTGTTGTGTCCATGTGTCCGGCCCAGCCACTGGGTGGCTGGGGGTCTCTCTGGCCCGTGACTCCATGCCCGACTGTCCGTGTACTTACCTGGAGTTGTCTGTGTTTCGTGTTCTGTGTCACGTGACCCCGTGCCCCGCTTCCCGGGGTGCCTGTGTGGCCTGGGTCCACGGCCCCATAGCCATGGCCCGGTCCCAGTCCGGTGCCTTCCACCCTGGGCGGCAGGGGCACCTTGCCCCGGCCTACCACAGCTGCCTCCGGGCCTCGGCCTGGCCTCATCGCATTCCAGGGGCTCCGTGCCCCCTGCTTCTCCCGCCATTGGCCTTAACTGGCCCTCGGGCCCTCCCTCCGCCCGGGACAGGGTGGCAACCGCCACTCTCAGGACCACCCTGCCAAGGCAGAATAAACCGGATCCTGTCACAGCCTCGTGCCCCGGCGTCCGTCCCTGTGGGGGTGGGCAGTGATGCCGCGCCTCTGCACGGAGCCTGCCCGCCCACCTGGGCACACTGCGGCAGAGGGACAGGGAGGGCAGGCAGCAGACGGGGATGGACAGGCACGCCGTCCACCTGGGGCAGGCCAGCCGCAGCCGTGCTGTTGGCTCCTGAGGCCCGACACCAGGCCAAGAAGGACCTGGCCTCTGTCCAGCCTTTCCATGTGGCCTGTGGGCAAGATCCCGCAGGGTCGGCTGGAGGGTGTGTCCACGAAGCCTCAGCGTGGCCTGGCAGACAGCACTGAGTGGGCAGCGTGGAGGGCCAGGCCTGGACACAGTGCTCCCAGGATGCCCAACTGCCTCCTTCCCCGAGGACACGGCTGGGGGGGCCAGCAGCAGAGGGGCTCGCCAGCTGTGGCGCAGTCCACCTCCCTCACTGGGTCTGAAATGGTCCTGCAGGGAGGAGGGCACGGGAAGGGCTTGGGGCTCTGAACCTCTAGCCAGGGGCCGTCCAGCCTCTGGTTCCCTGAGACTGAACCAGGAGACCCTTCCTCCTTCCCCTAGACTTGCGTCACTGCCCTGAAGTGCAGGGGAGGGTGTTTGGCCGGACGCCCTACAATCCAAGCACAGGTAGAGGCCAGGCCGGGGCTGGAAACCACAGCTCTGAGCCCTCGGCTCTAAGTAGCCCAGGCCCCTCCTTCACAGCCATGAGCCAAGTGGAAGACGCCGTGGGTAGGAGACAACCAAGCCATTTTCCCAGCTGTGTGGGGCACGGGGCACATGCCTGCAAGGGTTTGGCTCCCCTGGGGACAGCTCTTGCCAGCAGGAAACCTCCGGGCAGGTCTCATCCCTGGAACCGCTCCTCTCGGGTAGGACGCCCTGTCCCTGCCACCTCAAGCCCTGCAGTCTACACCATGCGTAAACAGTGGAAAACTGCAGTGCGAGGGGCCCAAGGCAGGTCTGAGCCAAGTGCAGGCCTGGGGGTATGATGGAAGCACAGGGTTTCAAGGGCTCTTCACGATGCCACTCAGCCTGCACCGACTTCCCCATCTGCTGGGAGCAGACAGCCCAGGCAAGGCCTGGCCATGGCCTGCGGGGACCTGGGAGCAGTGCTGGCATCTCTCGGACACCAGGACTGAGCCCCACACAAAGAGGTGCCCTGGGACTGGCTCTGGGCCTCCGATGCTTTGCTGTGGGGGTGGAGGCAGCAGGCCACTGACTGCCGGGACACCGGGCTCCTCTGAGGCCTGCCTCCAGGCTGTGACATCTGTGGGCAGTAGGGGCGAGGGGATGTGCAGAGTTGGAGGCTCAGAGCCCCCCTTTACTGTCATCTAACTTCTATTTCCTAATCTGAGAAATAAGCGACAACAGAATTCCCTTCATCTGCCTACAAGCTTGAAATGGTGCTCAGGGCCAGCCCGTGGTGTGAAGGCAGCTGGATCCCGCATGGCTGACGACATGTCTTGAGTCCCGGATCTGGCAGCTTGAGAAACGTGTGCATGTGCATGCGTGCCCAAAATCCTGAAAGGAGGGAGAAGTGGAGGAGATTGCAGGGTGACTCTGTCCCACAGGCTGTGTTTTCTATCATGCATGTCATGCACGCGCCCTCTGACAAAATTTAAAAAAAAAAAAAAAATGGTGCTTAGATGTGTGGCACAGTAAGCCCTCACATGGCCGCTCTCCTCTCGGGGTTGCAGGGGGTTGGCTGCAGTCTCCCCAGGTTCCAGATCGTTCCTGGAGCAGGCCAAGCCTGGCAGCTGTCCAGAGGGGTCCGGATGCCAGCCACTCACTGCACATCTGAGTCCCAGGCCGAGTCTGCCTGAGCTTGAGCAGGACATAGGCGTCTCCATCCTCCTGGGACCCGTTCAGGAACAATCCAGTCTTTCTCCCTAGGAGGGGAAGTCCTGCCATCCCCCAAGACCCTCCAGGCTCAAGGTGGACATTAGGTGACCTCCAGAAATGCAGAGCTGGAGACCAGCAGATGGCATAATGGTTATGTCGCTGGACGCTCACAGAGCCAACCACGGTTCAAGTCCTGAACTCTGCAACTTAAAACTCACAATGGACATGTGTGTATATGTGCCCAAGATCCCAAGGGGAGGATGGAGGAGAAGGGATTGCCTATGGCCATCCCCCCTGGGGAATGATGTCTCAAGTTTGTCTCTGTCTCCAGTGAGCTCATGCACCCTATAGCAAAAATCTCTTAAAACAAACAAACAAAAAAGAAATGCTGAGCTAGCTTTGGGGCCCTGCTGGCCGGACACGCACTGCAGGCAGCTCTGTGCTCACGCTGAGACCTGAAGAGTCCCCGCAGGAAAGAGCTGGAGCATTTCTGGGCTAGGGGAGGTGAGGAGGTGGGGAACACTGCAGAGGCAGGCAGGGGCCCGCCAGGAGCCAAGGCGCATTTACAAAGGCCTCAGGCTGCAGGGAGGAGGGTGGCAGAGGACCAGCGCAGACCCGGGGCACTGGGGCTGGAACCACTGCCTACGCTTGCTTACGGTGGGGACAAAGGGGCAGAGATGTGGGTGGGTCGTAAACTAATCTAGAAGCTGAGTGGAGTGGACTTCCACCTCCCCCTCCAACCTGGCGGCCAGCCAGTAGTGAGGCTGGGCATGCTCACCAGGGCTGAGTGTGGGCAGGGTCAGAGCTGCCTGTGTGGTGACCCCGCCCACACTCAGAGCCTAGTTGATGGCTGGAACTCACAGCCAGCCTCAGGCATGTCCACTATGTGGCACCGTGGTCCTCACAGACTGCCCAGCATGGACAATGAGTGGCCTCACAGACAAGGGCAGAGAAGCAGAAAAGTGATGACAACTGGGGCAGGGCTTGACAAAACACTAGCCCAGTCCTCACCACGTGGGATGGTTTCTGCCCCTGGTAGCAAGTCTCATGTGTATGTGCACGTGCACACGCACACACACGCACACACACACACACGCACGCAGTCCACTCCTGACATCCCCGTGCACCCTGCTGCTCGAGCCGGCCCTGGGGTCTTCCATGTCCCTATGTAGGTGACAAATGGCAATGAGAGCTCAGTGCCCAATAAAGCCCCTCGCTCCTGACAATGGGACTGCCTCCTTTTGGGTGTCAAAGGGGATCCTGGTTTCAGGTTGCACTTGGGCAATTAGAGCAAACACAATCTTGGCTGAGGACGCAAGAGCCATCTTTGATTTTTTGCTGATTTTTTATTTCCTGTGTTTTCACAGATTCTCTGGGCAGGGGTCTTAGGTAAAGAACTCAGGGTCAGGGGGTCCAAAGAACTCCTGGCTCAAGCCCTGGGAACAGAGCACAGCAGAGAACTGGCCTCAAAGGACTATGGGAAGACCACAGAGAACACTCAGGATGGTGCATAAATGTGGCCCAGGCCAACAATGGGGGTGACAGTGAAGGACACAGTGGCCCGTGGTATAGCCCTACAGCGCCTTCCTCCTGCGTCACCCAGCAAACATCCCTGAGAGCAGCCTCCCCATTGCTCAGGTTGGGCCATGCCCTGACCCTTGACCCTCCGCATGACGCTCGTCACACTGTTGTCACATTCGTCTCCCCTGGGAGGCGGCAACACCTCCCATCACCCACGTAGCCTCCAGTGGCAAGGCATGACCTGGGAGTCGTGACCCGGAAGGTTCTAGCTGGCACTCGGTGTCATGTCCTGAACTGACCTTAGGGATACATCATCTCACCCCTCTGCTCCTAAGTGCTGCTCAAATGCCTACCGTGGCCTGCAGCTCTCCAGTTCCCGGGGTGGCCCAAGTCCTGGTTGGGAAGCGTGGCCCGGGGCAGCTTTCACGCGCTGGCCTTACTGGGGCCGCCAGGGCTCTTGGGCCCTCGGGCCGGGCTGCTCGGCTGCCCCAGGCAGCCCTCTCCAGGACTGTAATGGGAGGGTAATAAAATGCCTACGATCGCGATCCAGGGTCTGATCCTGACGGTCGGACCAGGTCGCGAGGGACGGCTGTGCTCGCCAGGGCTGGAAAGAGGGTCGCCTCTGGTGAGGGCGAGGACTACAGCCGAAGACCGCCAAGGTCTCCATCGCACCCGGCCATGGAGGTCCGGAGGGCGCGGGAGGCCCCAGAAGGCTTTCCGAGGCCGGCTTCTGAAAGATGAAGCGGATTTTCCCGACCCCGTGACCGACGATCCAACCGGGAGGCGGCCACCCAGCAGCACTGCACTCCGCGAGGGCGGAGGCCGCGAAGCTCGCTCCCGGAAGTCGGCCTGGCGCGCGCTGATGGCGTCACGAGGACGCGCCGGGCCGCCCGGGGCCGCGCACGCGCTCTGCGGGAGACCCGGCCCAGGAGCCACAGCTCTCGCCTGTGCTGTCCCGGCTCCCGATGCCTCCGCCTCCTAGGTGAAGCTGGGCCGCTTGGCGGCCTCTCGTGGCTACCGCCACCAGCCCCTGGTCCTCGGAGTTACCGCGACCCCCGGCCCTCGCCTGCTGTCGCAGACGCTCAGCCAGCTCAGCCGCCATGCCCAGCCTCCCCGAGAGTCCGATGGCCACTCCCGACGACCAGCTGCCTGCGCTGGAGCCTGCTAAGGGACCTCCGGACCGACGCGCCGACCTCTGGGGACACTCACCTTCGCCTTCTCGGAGATGCCTCCGTGTCTCGGGCCCAGACTTCTCCCGGCAGCCTGCCCCCCTGCCGCGCCCCAGACCGCTGCCACGCGGTTCCCTCTCCCTGCAACATTCTGCCCCACCCTTCGTGTTAGCCTGTAGGTGTCACTGCCCTCAGGCCCGACCTTGTGCGAGTGTGGGGAGGTCTGCTCCCCTGGTTGCCTTCCTATGTCCTCACCCATGCTCCGAGCGCCCGAGCCTGACGGCCTGGGCTGCAGAATCGCCGCTAAGGGAAGGAAGGACTTGAAACTGTCTTTTCCTCCCCTGTATCTTTTTGCTCCAACGTCCCCGATCTCAGCCATGGGACAGGAGATTGAGCCAGGGGATAGCGACCAAGAGGGCTCCACCAGCCTCTCCACCACTGCCCCCTCCCCAGCCCACCTCGATGGCCAGCCCCGGTGGGATTGTGGCCAGGCCATGGTGCCACCACCCTGGGGGCTTGTCAGCAGCAATGCAAGAGTGGATGGGGTCATGGTTATGTCCCTGCAGAAGGCAGCAGTGAGTACAGGCCACACCACTGGACACTGCCACATCCTGACTGGACCCTCTTCCCTCCCAGCAAGCCCCATTTCTCAAATGGGGAAACCCAGACAGAGACAAAGGACCCGTCTGGACCCTGTGAAGGCCCTGGAGGTATGGGGAGACAGCCTGTGGTATCCCGGCAGACAGTTTAGTAAGTCAGTCAACAAACAGCCCTGGGGTTTATACCAGGGCCCGAACGCCAGCAGTCAGGGTCCAGATGTGGATGGCGGGACCTGGGATGGCCCGGGAGAGGGAGGTGTGCAGAGGGGGGATGCGTTTCCCAGGCTCAGAAAAGCTAGCAGGGCGGAGGCCAGGCGCAGGGCCGCACATCAGCCCCACTGTGAGAGGTGCATCTCCCTCTCGGCCCTAAGACTGGCCGTGACGGCTGGGGAAACTGAGACCTGGACTCCCGGCTGCCGAGGCCCAGCGGTTGCTGTCCCAAGCGTCCTCCATCCAACGCCTTCGCTGCTGACAATTGAGCGGCCAAAGCAGATTAACCCGGGTGTTAATCCCCCCTAATGGCTTCAGAATCCCCGAGCGAGGCGCTAAGCCGGCCTTTCTCCGCGCCTGCGGCCAGGCCCTCCCGGCGGCTCCAGCCGCGCGCCTCGCCGATGCTATCTCGGTCGGCCGGGCCGCGGGACCCGCGCTAATCCCCGGCGCTCGCTTTCTTCCCCGCCCGCCCGAGATCGGGCCGATTGGCGTTTGATTACGGCCGCTATCGAGGGCTCTTTTGTGCGACCGGCCCTAAATCCCCTAATTCCGTGATAAAGGAGGCATTAGCAGGCGTTGGCAGCAAAGAAAGGCACCGGGATGAAAGAAAGCAATCAGGGGGATCCTACAGGCTCGCCTGCGGCCGGGAGCCGGGGCGAGGAAGGGGCGGGAGCGAGAACCGGGTGGGGAGGGTAGGGGGCAGCCTCGACCGAGCCGAGGGCGACCTAGACCCAGCGTCAGCTCCATCCCGAATCCGCCTTCCCCAGGTCTAAACTGCGCCCGGGACCCCTCCTCCACCTCCGCCCTGACTGCTCTCCGGCATGCAAGGCCCCAGCCACACCTCTGTACTCCCAGTCCCCTAGACCACAAGCGCCTGCCCTGCCTTCTCTGCCGCTCTGGCAATGCCCAGCAGACTCGTTCCTCCAGCGGCCGGATTTTCCTCTGGTTCCCTGTCTGCCCTTCTTTTGGGACAGACCAACTTTAACTAATCCAGGGGGCAGTATGAGCTGCTCTGCAATTTGGGGGCAAAAGTGATGGCTGCCAGAAGCCACTGGGATCTTCCTGGGAGCGGCTGAGGGCAGGTGGGGCGAGCCTGGAGCTCTGCCCTTCAGAAGCACCAGGGGCACCAGCCCGGGCAGAGCCAGCATTGCAGAGCTGACCATGCGCCTAGGCAGCTCAGGATAAGGCCGGTTGGGACCCACGGAGGGAGGAGCAGGGTCCAAGGAGCAGGCAACTACGTTTCTGTGCCTCCAGGCAGGAGAGTACCTGCAGCAACTCAGGGGGATCCCCTTGGGGAGAGGAGTCAGGAGAGACAAGCCATTGTGGGGGCGCAGGTGGCCTGCAAGTGGCACTAAGGCGGGCTGGGCCAAGGGTGGGCACCAGGCGCAGGCAGAGCTGGAGGGAGAGCCCAGGAGATCTGAGGGTGCAGAGTGGAGGCGGGTGGGCAGGTGAGTACCTATGAAGGGGACAGAAGGCCAGAGCTCACCCAGGCTGGTAGGTGGGAAGGCAGGCCGTTTACTGGGGGTGGGGGGGGGGGGGGAGCGAGTGGATGGCTGTGCACAGGTGGCTTCATGGCTTTGTCCAAATCACCCCTCCCTTTTTTTCATTCTTTTGTTCGTTTTGCTATATGGACCGTGTGCTTACTGAGGAGAGACAGAGATAAAGTAAATCACTCGGGAAGCCATGCCATAATGCTTTCTCTGCTCTCCTCTTGGGACCTTGAGCATGCATGCACATGGAACTGGTGTGTTTTTCAAACCCCCAGGTCTGGGATTTGAACCCCTACATCACTTGCTGGCCCCAGATCCCCTTTAGCAGTCCCCAGACCACTGAGTGTTGGCTCCTGAGGGCTGGTGGCCACCTCCCTTTTGGAGAACTTCCCTGGGTTAGCGGAGTCGTCCACTCAGCAGCCCTCCGGCCCTGGGGCAGAATTCCGATGGTGACTGACTGGCATAGGGTACAAGAGGCTCATCCCTGCTCTCCTTCAAGACCCGCTCTTCAAGACATGCTCTGTGCCTGCCCTGAAGCTTCCACGTGGAATTACACACTGCCTCTGAGATGCACCCCCACTGCCCTCCCCTGTCCTGCTTCCAGGGTGACCAGTAGTCCCATAGAGAGATTTTGCTATAGAGCACATGTGCTCACCAGAGAGAGAGACAGACAGACAGACTCAAAGCAAGAAAACACCCCAGGGAGGATGGCCACACCGCAGTCCCTTCTCCTCCATTCTCCTCTTGAGCTTTGGGGTACACACATGTATGCCCACTGTGAGTTTTAAGCCGCCAGGTCTGGGACTTGAACTGCTATCAACTACGTGGAAGTCCAATGACCTAACCATTACGCCATCTGCTGGTCGTGGGAGGCAGAAGAGCAGTGTCTCAGGCAAACCTAGACGGTTAGTTCCTTGTTGCTGTGTCCTCCAAAGCAATGGGGTCCCATCCTGGTACCTGTGAGCTGAATTTACTTGGAAATAAGGTCTTTGCAGACTTAATTACAATGTAAATGAAGATGAGGTCATACTGGAGTAGGAGGGTCCTTAATCCAATATGACCAAAGCCCGTATAAGAAGAGAGTGGGGGGGTCAGCAGATGGAGTGGTGGTGAAGGCACTGGACTTCCACGTGGCCCACTGCTGTTCAAGTCCCGGACCTGGCAGCTTGCTCTCTCCGTCTCCTGAGCGCATGTATCCTACAGCAGATTTATTTACTTTAAGCAAGTTATTTATTTAATTTTATTTACTTTAGTTATTATTATCTTTTTCATCTGCTATAGAGCACATGCACTCACCAGAGAGAGACAGAGAGGGAAAGTGAGAAAGCAAGCTGCCAGGTCCAGGACTCCAACTGGGGTCAGCCATGTGGAAGTTGAGCGCCTTAACCACCATGCCACCTGCTGGCCCCCCCACAGCAAATTTAAAAATGGTAGTAATAGGGCCAGCAGTTGGTGTAGTGGTTATGTCGCTGGGCTTCTGCATGGCTGACCGCAGTTCAAGTCCCAGAGCTGGTAGATTGAAATACCCTGGGTGTGTGTTCATGCATGCACAAGCTCCCAAGAGAATCGAGGACAAAGGATTTAGGTGTGGCCCTCTCCCCTGGGGGGTGATCTCTGATTTTCCCTCTCACTGTTTCTGTCTCTTGTCTCTCTCTCTCTGGCGAGCACATGTGCCCTATGGCAAAAACCTCTAAAAATATGATGGTAGTAAGAAATAAAATTAAATGTAAAGGATTCTAGGGGGAGGACCAGCAGTTAGCGTAATGGCTATGTCGCTGAACTCCCAGATAGTCGACCGGGTTCGAATCCCGGACCCGGTGGCTTAAACTCATGCCGGGCGCATGTGTGTGCGTGCCCAAGATCCCGAGAGGAGAATGGAGGAGAAGGGATTGTGGTGTGGCCATCCCCCCTGAGGGGTGATTTCTTGCTTTCTATCTCTCTGTCTTTCTGGCAGGTGCATGTGCCCTATAGCAAAAACCTGTCTAAAAAACAGAAAAAGAAAAGAATTCTGGGGGGACCAGCAGATGGTGTAATGGTTACATCCCTGGACTCCCATGTAGTCAATCACGGTTCGAATCCCAGACATGGCACCTTAAACTCATGCCGGGCACGTATGTATACATGCCCAAGATCCCAAGAGGAGAATGGAGGAGAAGGGATTGCAGCATGGCCACCTTCCAGGGGGTGATTTCTCGCTTTCTGTCTCTCCTGCAAGCGCGCATGTCCTTAAAATTTAAATGAAAACAAATTCTAGAAATAAGAGAGGTGCTGGTGAAACAGAGGTAACACAGCATTCTCCAATGCTGAACCCACGTGAGAAGGTCCCAGGCTTGAGTCTGAAGATCTCCCTGCAGAGGCCAGCAGGGGGCTCACATGTCGTTATCTGGGCTGCAAAGGCTGGGGTGGATAGCCCAGGAAGAGAGGGTGCCTCCCTCCCTCTCTTTCTTTCTCTCTGCCTCTCCGCCTTCTTCTGCCTCTCTCTCAGAATAAAAAGAGAGGGAGAGGGGCCGACAGGTGGCATAGGGGTTAAGGTGCTGGATTCCCACATGGCCAACCACGATTCAAGTCTCGGACCTGTTGGATTGCTTTCTCACTTTTTTTCTCTCTCTCTCCTCTCATCAAATTAAATAACAATAACAAGGGACCAGCAGTTGGCATAATGGCTATGTCGCTGGACTCCCCTGTAGTCTATGGGTTCAAGTCCCAGACCCCGTGACTTAAACTCACGCCGGGCACGTGTGCATGCGTGCCCAAGATCCCGAGAGGAGAATGGAGGAGAAGGGATTGCGGCATGGCCATCCCGCCTGGGGAGGGTGACTTCTCACTTTCTGTCTCTTTGTCTCTCTGTCTTTCTGGCGAGTGCACGTGCCCTATAGCAAAAACCTCTCCAAATAATAATAATAATAACAAATAAAATTAAGTCAATAGATAAATAATAATATTAAAAAAAAAAAAAAACAGAAAGGAGGAGAGCAGACCCAGAGAGGAGAAGGTCGTGTGAAGATGGACACACAGCGAACTCCAGGTAACGGCAGAAGTAGCGATTAGAGTGGGCAGCTACAAGCCAAGCGTGGGCAGAAACACAGAAGCTAAGAGAGGGACCAGCAGGTGGCATGGTGGTTAAGGCGCTGGACACTCCCACATGGCCAACAAGGGTTCGAGTCCTGAGTCTGGTGGCTTGCTTTCTCACTTCCTCTCTCTCTCACTCTCACCCTCTGTCTCTCTCTGGTAAAACTAAAAAATAAACGAATGAATGAATAAAATAAAATAAATAATTATTAAAAAAAGAAGCTAAGAGAAGGGCCTGGAACAGATTCTATGAGATAATACTGGGTCGTCATGGTGGCAGACAGCAAGTGGCATGGTGGTTGAGGTGCTGGACTCCCACACGGCTAACTGCAGTTCGAGTCCTGGACCTAGCAACTTGCTTTGTCACTTTCTCTCTCTCACTCTCTCACTCTCTCTCTCTTCCCCTCTGGTGAATGCATGTACCCTTATAGCAAAATTAAATGATGCTAATACATAAAATTAAACAAATAATTCTTTTTAAAATATCCGATTGTCAGAAAAGTCATGAAAAACAGAAAAAATACATCATGACTTTCCCTACAACCCAATACCTTTGTCATTTTAAGTCATCCAGTTTATGGTACTTGGTTAAGGCAGAACTAGGAAACTATTTAATAGAGACAATGTCACTCTTCCATAAGAACACTCTCAAAAATCAGTCATTTGAGGGACCAGCAGTTAGCGTAATGGCTATGTCACTGGACTCCCACGTAGTCGACCGTGGTTTGAGTCCCGGACCCGGTGGCTTAAACTCACGCCGGACACGTGTGCGTGCGTGCCCAAGATCCTGAGAGGAGAATGGAGGAGGAGGGATTGCGGCGTGGCCATCCCCCCGGGGGGTGATTTCTCACTTTCTATCTCTCTGTCTCTCTCTGCCTTTCTGGCAAGCACACACGCCCTACAGTAAAAACCTCTCCAAAAAAGAAAAAAAAAAAATCAGTCATTTGAACAAGAATCCCCATATGTGTTAGACCTTTATTTTATTTATTTATTTGGAGAAGTTTTTGCTATACAGCGCATGTGCATGCCAGACAGACAGAGAGACAGAGAGCGAGAAATCACCCTCCAGGAGGGATGGCCACGCCGCAGTCCCTTCTCCTCTGTTCTCCTCTCGGGATCTTGGGCACGCACGCACATGCGCCTGGCGTGAGCTTAAGCCACCGGGTCCAGGACTCGAACCCCGGTCGACTACATGGAGTCTAGCGACATAGCCATTACGCTAACTGCTGGTCCCTGTTTTAGTCCTTTATTGCATTGCTAACAGAAATCCCTGAGACTGGGTAATTTATAAAGGTCTGTTTGCCTCACAGTTCTGGTGGCTGGGAAGTCCAAAGGCATAGGGCAGCCTGGGACATGACCAACAGAAGCAGAGAGACAGCAGGTGTGTGCAGAGAGCTGCAGCAGCTCCCTCTTATCACAACTTTTGCTTACGAGAGCTAACCCCTTCTCACGAGAGCTGGAACTCACTCAACCTCTCACAAGGCAGGATTAGTTCCTTCACGAAGCCAGTGCCGCCATGATCCGATCACCGGCCAGCGGGACCAAATTCCACAACATGAACCTTTGGGGGACAGACCACTATCCAGATCATAATACCCTATTAGGCGGGCTGGCTGACTTTCTTTCATTCTTCCTAATGGCCAGAGGGCAACCGCTGACCCCAATTTCTATCGTGTTAAGCCTCAAGTTTGTGGTATTTTGTTACAGCAGCCTTAGAAAAATAAAATAGTCACAACATGAGGATAATATATGTACATGGGGCCAGCAGATGGTGTGGTAGTTAAGGGTGCTGGACCTCCACATGACCGACTGCGGTTTGAGTCCCAGACCTGGCAGCTCGCTTCCTCACTTTGCCTCTCTTTCTCGCTCTGTCCCTCTCTGGTCAAATTAAAAATAAATAAATAAATAAATAAAGTTAATAAAATCATTATTTTGTTGTTGTTGTTTTTAAAGAGAGGTTTTTGCTACAGGGCGCATACACTCACCAGAGAGACAGAGAGAGACAGAGAGACAGAAAGGGAGAAATCACCCCCCAGGGTGGATGGCCACGCCGCAATCCCTTCTCCTCCATTCTCCTCTCGGGATCTTGGGCACGCACGCACATGTGCCCGGCGTGAGTTTTAAGCCACCGGGTCCGGGACGCGAATCGCCGTCAACTACATCGGAGTCCAGCGACATAGCCATTACGCCAACTGCTGGTCCCTAAAATCATTCTCTAAAAAAATTAAACATTGGGGGACCAGCAGTTAGCGTAATGGCTATGTCGCTGGACTCCCACGTAGTCGACCGCGGTTCGAGTCCCGGACCCGGTGGCTTAAACTCACGCCGGGCGCGTGTGCGTGCGTGCCCAAGATCCCGAGAGGAGAATGGAGGAGAAGGGATTGCGGCGTGGTCATCCCCCCTGGGGGGTGATTTCCTGCTTTCTATCTCTCTGTCTCTCTCTGTCTGTCTGGCGAGCGCACGCGCCCTATAGCAAAAACCTCTCAAAAAAAAAAAAAAAAAAATTAAACATTGGTGGCCAGCAGATGGCGTAGTGGTTAAAGGCACTGGATTCTCACATGGCCAACCATGGATTGAGTGTTGGACCTGGACCTGGTAGCGTGCTTTCTCTCTGTCCCTCTCTGATCAAATTTAAATATATAAATTATAAAGTTAAATAAAATAGTAAAAAATAAATTTAAAATTATATATATAAACATTGATTGGATTTGTATACTCTAGCAGTAAACAATACAAAAATTAAGGGACAATTTCCCTTACTACAGTAGCACTAATAGATAAAATAGGGAGCCAGTAAGTGGTGTGGTGGTTAAGGCCTTGGACTCCCATGTGGTTCAAGTCTTCGACATGACAGTTTACTTCCTCCTTTCCCTTTCTCTCTCTCTCTCTCTCTGTCGCTCTGGTCAAATTTAAAAATAATAATAATAAATAAAATTCAATAATTATTTTTTTAAAAAGAAAGAAAATACCAGGGCCAGCAGGTGGTATGGTGGTTAAGGTGCTGGACTCCCACATAGCTAACTGCGGTTCGAGTCCCGGACCTGGCAGCTTGCTTTCTCACTTTCTCTCTCTCTGTGTCCCTTTCTGGTGAGCACACGTGCCCTATAGCAAATTAGATAATAATAATAACTGGGGTCAGCAGATGGTGTAGTCGTTACATCTCTGCACTCCTACATGGCCGACCACAGTTCAAGTCCTGGACCTGGTGGCTTGAAAGTCATGCCAGGCATGTGTGCGTGCATGCCTAAGATCCTGGAAGGAGAATGATGGAGAAGGGATTGCAGTATGGCCATCCCCTCTGGGGGGTGAATTCTCACTTTCCCTCTTACTGTGTCCGTCTGTCTGACTCTATCTCCCCAGCAAGTGCACGCACCCTAAGCCAAAAACTTCTAAAAAAAATGAAATAGTAATAATTATAACAAAATAAATAATTCTTTTAAAAAATAAAAGATAAAATACCTAGGAACAAACTTAACAAAAGACTTGTGCACTGAAATCTATAAATGTTGAGTCATCGGGAAAGTCATGATGTATTTTTGCATAGAAAAATATAGAAAAATAGACCCCTACATGGCTGACTATGCTTCGAGTCCAGGAACTGGTGGCTTGCTTCTCTCTCTCTCTCTCTCTCTCTCTCTCTCTCTCTCTCTCTCTCTCTCTGCCACGCGTGCTTTCTCCATCTCTGGTCAAATTAAAATAAATAGGGACCAGCAGTTGGCATAATGGCTAGTAGTCCACCACGGTTCATGTTCTGGACCCGGTGGCTTAAAGTCACACCGGGCGCGTGTGCGTGCGTGCCCAAGATCCCAAGAGGAGAATGGAGGAGAAGGGATTGCGGCGTGGCCATCCCCCCTAAAGGGTGAGTTCTCACTTTCTGTCTCTCTGTCTCTCTGTCTCTCTCTCTCTGTCTTTCTAGTGAGCACACACTCCCTATAGCAAAAAACAAACAAACAAACAAACAAACAAAAACTCTCCTAAAAAGAAAGAACAATTAAAATAAATGAAGTTAAATAAAATAATTCTTTATAAAAGGAAAAACACAGAAAAATAGGTCCAGACTTTTCCAACGACCTAATATTACTGGCAGAAGTTAAAGACAATCGAATTAAAGGAGAACAAGATATCAAATTCGTGGATGTGGAGACTCAATATTTGTAAGATATCACTTTTGATCTGTGGATTCAACTCAATCCTAAACGGAACCATACTTGTCTTTTTTTTTTTAGATACATTTTTGCTATTGGGCGCATGCTCTTACTGAGAGATAGAGAGACAGAAAGCAGAAAATCACCCCTCGGGGGGATGGCCATGCCATAGTCCCTTCTCCTCCATTCTCCTCTTGGGGTTTTGGAAACACACGTGCCCAGTGTTAAGTCTCAAGACACCAAATCCGGGACTTGGCCTTTGATGGTCCAGGCGGGAGTCCAGCGACGTAGCCATTACGCCATCTGCTGGTCCCAATTATTGTTATTATTTAATGTGACCAGAGAGAGAGGGAAGGTGAGAAGGTAAGCCACCAGTTCCGGGACTTGAACTGCAGTTGGCCACATGAGAGTCCAGCACTTTAACCATCATGCCACCCCCTAGTCCCAAGGAAAGGAAGTTTCTCAATACCTTGTGTAGTGACAGGGCCGTACAGTGGCACAGTGGTAAAACGCAGCCCTCTGTGAGGCTGACCCCTGGGAACATTCCCAGTTTGCATCCAGGGCCTGAGTATAACAGGCACATATACACAGGACCCGGGGCTTGCTGGGGCCGGAGGTGAGCACAGGTTCAAGACCCTATCAAGGACTCTGTGTGTGTGTGTGTGTGTGTGTGTGTGTGTGTGTCTCACTCATGGAAGAAATAAATAAGCTTTTAAAAAACTTATTTATTATTATTTTTTAATTATTTATTTATTTTATTTGTCATTATTATTGTTCAGTTTGACCAGAGAGAGACAGAGAGAGAAAGGAAAAGTGAAAAAGTAAACTGCCAGGTCCAGGACTCGAACTGCAGTCAGCCATAAGGGAGTCCAGTGCCTTCGCCATCATGCCAGCTGCTGGCCCAACCGGTACCTTTTATTTATTTATTTATTTACTTACTTACTTACTTACTTTTTTTTTAATAATTATTTTATTTAACTTTCTTTCTTTCTTTCTTCCTTTCTCTCTTCCTTTCTTTTCTTTCTTTCTTTCTACCAGAGAGGGACAGAGTGAGAGAGAGAGAAAGTGAGAAAGCAAGCTGCCAGGTCCAGGACTTGAACCATGGTCAAGCCATGTGGGAGCCCAGCACCCCCTATCCATCACACCACCTGCTGGCCACCCCATTATTTTTGGAGAGGTTTTTGCTTTAGGGCATGTGCATTCAGCAAAGAGAGAAAGAGAGACACAGTGAGAAGGAAAGTGAGAAACCGTCTTCCATAGGGAAATGGCCATGCCTCAACCCCTTCTCTTCCATTCTCCTCCCAGGATCTTGGGCACGCATGCGCACACACCTGGCATGAGTTTGAAGCCAATGGGTCTGGAACTCAAACTGCAGTTGACCATGCAGGAGTCCAGCAATGTAACTGCTGCGCCACCTGCTGGCCCCATGATATATCTTTTTATTGCCAGAGAATGCACACACTTGGGACCAGCAGACCGTCTAATGGTTACGTTGCTGAACTTTCACATAGTCGGCCATGGTTCGAGTCCCAGACCTGGTGGCTTAAAACTCACATCAGGCGCATGTGCATGCGTGCCCAAGATCCCAAGACGAGAATGGAGGAGAAGGGATTGTGGCATGGCCATCGCCCCCCGGTATGGTGATTTCTTTTAAAATTTTAAAATTTTTTAATCTTTGGAGAGGTTTTTGTTATAGGGCATGGGCACTCGCCCGAAAGACAAAGAGAAACAGAGAGACAGAAAGCGAGAACTCACCCCCCCCAGGGGGGACGACCATGCCGCAGTCCCTTCTCCTCCATTCTCCTCTCGGGATCTTGGGCACGCACGCACATGTGCCAGTTGTGAGTTTAAGCCACCGGGTCTGGGACTCGAACCGTGGTCGACTGCGTGGGAGTCCAGCAACACGGCTATTACATCATCTGCTGGTCGTGTGATTTCTTGCTTTCTGTCTCCCTGTCTCTCTCTGTGTGTCTCTCCAGCAAGCGCGTGTGCCCTATAGCCAAAAAAAAAAAAAACCTCTCTCTCAAAAAAAAAGAGAGAGTGAGAGAGAGAATGCATACGCTTGACAGAGAGAGAGAAAAGGACAAAGAGAGAGAGATAGAAAGCATTGCCCCGTATGTGCGATCTTGCAATACGTTCCCCTCTTCCATTTTCCCATCCTGTTGGGATTCGGGCCACAAATGTACATGCACCTGGCATGTCTCTGAAACCCTCAGACTGGGACTTGAACCACGGTGGGTCATCTGGGACTAGGCTCCATGCACACCACACAATTGCTGTGCCACGAGGCCAGCCCTGTACCTTTTTATCTTTTTTTTAACTTTTTTCCACATTTGGGACCAGGAGTTAGCATAATGGCTGTGTAGCTGGACTCCCATGTAGTTGACCGCGGTTCGAGTCCCAGACCTGGTGGCTTAAATTCATGCTGAGCGCGTGTGCGTGCGTGCCCAAGATCCCGAGAGGAGAAGGGATTGTGGCGTGGCCATTCTCCCTGGGGGGTGATTTCTCACTTTCTGTCTCTCTGTCTCTCTCTCTGTCTTTCTGGCGAGTGCATGTGCCCTATACCAAAAACACCTCTCAAAATAATTTTTTTTTTTTTCCCAGAGAAAAAGAGAAAGAGGGAAAGGAGAAAGCAAGCTGCCAGGCCTGGGACTTGAAGCGGTCAACCTTGTGGGAGACCAGCACCCCAACTACCCCCCCAACTACCTCCTGTCACTCTGTCCTGTAACTTTCCAGAAGGGCCTCTTAGACTCAGCATCACGTCACCGAGATTCATCCATGCCCTCGCTGGTGTGTGACCCTGGCACTCTGGGGCCCTCAGAGCCTTCCCTATTAACTGCTGCGGAATATTCCATGGGGGCGATGTGCAGTGTGTGTATCCACTCTCCGAGGACGGGCATTTTGGTCATTATAAATAGAGCTGCTCGGGGCCAGCAGACGGCTCAGTGGTGAAGGCACTGGACTGCCACGTGGTCCACCGCAGTTCGAGTCTGGACCTGGTAGCTTGAAACTCACGCCGGGCCATGTGTGTGCATGTCCAAAATCCCGAGAAGAGAATGGAAGGAGGGATTGTGGTGTGGTCATCCCGCCTTTAGGATAAGTTCTCACTTTCTTTCTCTCTGTCTCTGATGATCGCGTATGCCCTCTAGCAAAAATCTCTCTTAAAATAAATACCTCATTAAATCGAGCTGCTCTGGTGCCAGCAGGGGGCGTGGTAATGAATACGCTGGACTCTCACGTTGCCGACTGTGGTTTGAGTCCTGGAGGCTGGCTTTCTTACTTTCCCTCTCTCTCTCTGGTGAGAACATATTTTTAAAATAATAATGAATAAAATATGGGGCCAGCAGGTGGTGTGGTGGTTAAGGTGCTGGTCGCCCACATGACTGATCACAGCTTGAGTTCTGGACCTGGCAGCTTGCTTTCTCACCTTCCCCTTCTCTCTCTCTCTCTATCTTTGGTCAAATTAAAAAATAATAATAGGGCAACACATTTTCTGGAACCGCCTCCCTTCTTGGGAACATTTTTCCCCCTTCCTTCTCCTTTAATAAACCCCCACTTTGTTCATAAATTCCCTACTATGCTATACCTACTTTCTGTGTCTGTGACTCTAATTCTTCCTGAGCGTGGGACTGTGTCTCACTGCGAGAGTGGGCCGGATCACCCCTCTGCCCCTGTGTTCCAGCATCCTGATGGGTGGTGTGGTGGTTAAGGTACTGGACTCCCACATTACACACCAGGGTTCGAATCCCAGACCTGGATGCTTGCTTTCTTACTTTCCATCTTTCTTTCTCTGTCTGCCTCTCCCTCATCAAATTAAAATAATAATAATAATAATAAAAACAAACAAAAATAAATAAAATAATAACAACAAATAAAATAATTCTTTAAAATAATAATTACTAAAGTTAGAAATTTTAAATAAATAAATAAATAAATAGAGCTACTTTAAATATTTGTGTACAACATTTGTGCAAACAAAACGGTCAGTCCTCTAAGTAAAAACACCCAGGAATGGGGGGCCAGAGGTGGCATAGAGGCTAAGGAGCTGGACTCCCACATGGCCGACTGCTGTTTGAGTCCTGGACCCAGTGGCTTGAAATTCACACTGGGCACATGTGTGTGAGTACCCAAAATTCTGAGGGAAGAATGGAGGAGGAGGGATAGCAGTGTGGCTATTCCCCCGGGGTGACTTCTTTCTTTCTTTCTTTTTAATTCAAATTCTGCCACTTTTATTTGCAAAAACAAAATGTAATATATTTAAAGTAACCTGTCTATTTAGTGAACATTAGAAGGGGAAGTGTCGGCACCAGCAGTTAGCGTAATGGCTATGTCGCTGGACTCCCTCAGCCAGCTAACTGCTGGTGCCTTACTTACCTATTTTAATTTGACCAGAGAGGGACAGAGAGAGAAGGAGAGAAAGAAAACCACCAGATCTGGGACTCAAACCGTGGTCGGCCCTGTGGGAGTCCAGCGCCCTAACTACCACGCCTCCTGCTGGTCCCAGTGACAATGTTTTTAAACTACCTGTCATGGCAGTCTTCTTTCATTCATCTTCCTAAACCTTTTTCCTCACTTCTCTTTAAGTCTACTTTTTTTTTTCTTTTTAGAGAGGTTTTCACTACAGGGCGTGTGTGCTCGTCAGACAGACAGAGAGAGACATAGAGACAGAAAGCGAGAAATCACCCCCAGGGGGGATGGTCACGCCGCAATCCTTTCTCCTCCATTCTCCTCTCAGGATCTTGGGCATGCACGCACACGCACCTGGCGTGAGTTTTAAGCCACCGGGTCCGGGACGCGAACCGCGGTCAACTATGTGGGAGTCCTGCGACATAGCCATTACGCTAACTGCTGGTTCCCTCTTTAAGTCTACTTTTGACAAAGTTCTTCCAGCACCCACCCACTGCCTGGTCCCCAAGCCAATACCACCCAATTTATTGATTAAATTAATTTTAAAAGGTTATTTAATTTTATTTATTTAAATTTGACCAGAGAGAGAGAGAGAGAGGAAAAGTGAGAAAGCAAGGTTCCAGGTCTGGGACTCGAACTGTGGTCAGCCATGTGAGTCCAGCGTCCTTATCCATCGCACCACCTGCCGGCCCCGATGAACTTAATTTAGTTTCATTTTTAGGTTTTTCCCATGAGGTGTGTGTGCTTGTCAGAGAGACAGAGGAAGTGAGAAATCACCCCCTGGGAAGATGGCCACGCCTCAATCCCTTCTTCTCTATTCTCCTGGGATTTTGAGCACAACACACATACACCGGGTGTGATTTTCAATCCATCAGGACTCAAACCGTTATTGACCATGTAGGAGTCCGGTGCTGTAATCACTCTGCCACCTGCTGGCCGCTAATAGTATTTTCTTTTTTTTTTTTTTTTTTTTTTTTTTTTTATTTAAGCAGAGGTCAGGTGTGCTCCCCAAGAGAGCAAAAAAGACAGGGGAAGTGAACCAGCAGGTGGCGTGGTGGTTAAGGCACTGGACACTCCCACAGGGCTGACCAGGGTTCGAGTCCTGAATCTGGTGGCTTGCTTTCTCACTTCTTCTATCTCTCACTCTCACCCTGTCTCTCTCTGGTCAAATTAAAAAATGAATGAATAGATGAAATAAATAATTATTAAAAAAAAAAAGACAAGGAGAGAAAGCACCCCTACCACAGTCCTGTCTCCATTTCTCCATCCTATTAGGATTTTAGGGTCACGCTCATGTATACCCATACATTTATTATTATTATTATTTTGCTATAGGGCGCGTGCGCTCGCCAGACAGACAGAGAGAGAGACAGAGAGATAGAAAGCGAGAAATCACCCGCCGGGGGGATGGCCACGCCGCAAATCCCTTCTCCTCCATTCTCCTCTTGGGATCTTGGGCACGCACGCACACGCGCCCGGCGTGAGTTTAAGCCACCGGGTCCGAGACTCGAACCGCGGTCAACTACGTGGGAGTCCAGCGACATAGCCATTACACTAACTGCTGGTCCCCCCATACATTTTTCTTTTCTTTTTAAGAGAGAGATTTTTGCTATAGGGCGCATGTGCTTGCCGGAGAGACAGAGAGACAGAAAGCAAGAAATCACCCCCCGG
This sequence comes from Tupaia tana, assembly GCA_026018925.1. NCBI lineage: Eukaryota > Metazoa > Chordata > Mammalia > Scandentia > Tupaiidae > Tupaia > Tupaia tana. The sequence continues at coordinate 28,598,978 of JAKSZU010000026.1, read as the reverse complement.
GGGGATGGCTTCGCCGCAATCCCTTCTCCTCCATCCTCCTCTCGGGATTTTGGGCATGCACGCACATGTGCCCAGCGTGAGTTTAAGCCACCGGGTCTGGTACTCAAACCGTGGCCAACTACACACAGAGATGGCGACTGGAGCTCTGAGACTGGAAGTCACTGAGGGTGAGACAAGGGAGAGACAGGACCAGCCAGGGCTAGGAGAAGGAGGGCACAGCAGGGATTCCTGACCGCTGCCCCTGGCGTTGGTGGGTAGTAATCCCTGATCGAATGGTGAGCTACTCCTGGGCATTGTGGCTGGCTACGGTGAGTGTGTGCAGTGTGGTTCTGTGAGGGAAGTCTGCTGAAGAGGTGACTCCAGTCATCCAAAAGAACACACGGAGAGAGATGAGAGGTTTGGGGCTGTGGCAGCTATTCTGCATCCATGAGGCAGGGCCGCTGATAGGTGATGGCAGTATCTCAAAGCCTCCAGATAACAACCCCTGTGCACCTCCTGATAGGAGAGCTCTCCCGAGAGTTGAGGCAGTAGGTTCCATCCCTTGACGTGTACAGAGTCCTTGCTGGTACCCGAGTGGCGTCAGCACGGGGTGGAGTGGGCTGGTGATGGGAGGGAAGGGGAGAATGTGTGCTGTCCTCACAGGGTAGGTAATGTTTGTGAAGCCCCTCACCTGCTCAGCGGGGGTGTAAACATCTCACATCCACGACTGAGCTCTAAGAGCGCCTCTTGGATAAGGTTACTATTATTATTTTTTTTTCAAATATTTATTTATTTAATTCCATTTGTTGTTATTATTATTTTTAATTTGAACAGAGAGAGACAGAGCGAAAGAGAAAGTGAGAAAGCAAGCCGCCAGGTCCAGGACTCGAACCGTGGTCAGCCATGTGGGAGCCCAGCACCTTAACCACCATGCCACCTGCTGGTCTCCATGACCCCAGTTTTTACATGGAGAAACCCAAGCACAGAGAGATGAAGGCATCGATGGAAGGTCACACAGCCAGGAGGTGACAGCTGGGTGCAGGCCAAGCAGTCTGTTGCTCTGCCCGGTGAGCCACACAATAAATATTTGCAGATGCAGAGCAGAGGGCTGGGGCCAGCCGGTGGTGTGGGGGGTGAGGCCCTGGACTCATGACTGACTGAGGTTGGAGTCCCAGACCTAGTGACGTGCTCTCTCTCTCTCTTTCTCTGGTGAGTACATGCCGTATTATTAATTTTTTTAAATGATAATAATAAATAAAATTAAACAAATAATTCTGGGGGAAAAAAGGCAGAGGATCTTAAGCTGAAATGCAGTCTCACCGTCCAGTCCTGCTTAACTGACAGCCAAATGCACCTGGCCACCTGCAGGTCACCCTGCCGCCGGGGCGGTGGGGCAGAATGGACAGAGCGGTACTGGTACAGGAGTGAGGGGCTGAGAGCCACCGGAGCTGGCCCACCCCAGATGGCTCTGCAGTCATGGCTATCGAGCCGGGTGGTTGAATATTTGGGGGGCCTTGTCTGGGACAGATGGGAAATCAGGAGAGGGTCCTCGGATGGGGTCAGGAAGGCGTCGGGGACCCAGGAGAGAAGGCAGGGGGCGGAGGGCACCGGCAGGCCAGGGGCAGCTTCCTGAAGGCAGGCAGAGCTCCAGGCGGGCAGGGCTGCGGCCACAGCGCGGTGGGAGCGCGGGGTTGCTGAGGCGTTGGGTTCCCTTTGAGGTTGGAGACCAGGAGGAGCCTGTGCGCTTGGGTGGGCCGAGATAGGGCACCAGCGGGGACCACGAGCCAGCTGCGGCCGGCCGAAGGAGGGAAGGAGGGGAGCCCGGGGCTCTCCTGGAGGCCTGCGGCGCTGAGGGGGCTTCCCGGGTCGGGGCGTCCTCGGTGAGTCGCCCTCGCTAAAGGGGAGCCCTCCGGGCACCGTGGGCTAAGGGAAGGCGGTCCTCCGCCCTCTCTGGGTAAGGCCTCTGCCCGCGCGCTGCCTGCCCGGGTCCGAGAGGGTGCACGTGGGGGCCCCGGGCTCCCTCCCCGCGGCGACCGGCCCCCGCGCAGAGGCGGAGCGGGCTTTCCCGCCGCCGCAGTCGGGGATTAGCGCGCTCTGGGCCGGCGCGGCGGGATTAGCCCGCGTGGACCCGGCGCGGCCCGGGGATTACGGCGCTCTCCCCCCGACGTATATATTCCCGCGGCTGCGGCGGCCGGCGGGCCCGGGCATGGCGGCGGCGGGGGGCGCGGCGAGCCGGAGGGGCCCCGGGCGGCCCTGCCCCTTCTCCATCGAGCACATCCTCTCCAGCCTGCCCGAGCGGAGCCCTCCGTCCCGGGCCGCCCGCTCGCCGCAGCCTGCCGGCCGCCAGAGCCCGGCGGAGCCCAGCAAGCCCGGGGCACCCGAGACCGCACCCTGCGCCTGCTGCTGCTGCTGCGGACCCCGCGGACCCCCGGAGACGGCCGCCGGGCTGGGTGAGTAGGCGCGGGGCTCCGGGCGCGGCGCAGAGGGCGCCCCCTGGGCGCGGGGCGGAGCGGCGGTGCAGGGCTCGGTCCCCGCGTCGTGCTCACCGCGCCCTCACCCCGCAGGCGCGCGGTTGCCGTGGCCGCTGAGGCTGGGGCCCGCGGCGCCCCTGCCCTTGGCCGCGCCGGCGGGAGGCTCGGGGGCGCTGGCCCGTGCCATCGGCCCTGGCGCGCAGCGGCGCACGCGGCGCCACCGCACGATCTTCAGCGAGGAGCAGCTGCAGGCGCTCGAGGCGCTCTTCCTGCAGAACCAGTACCCCGACGTGGGCACGCGCGAGCGCCTGGCCGGCCGCATCCGCCTGCGCGAGGAGCGCGTGGAGGTGGGTGCTGCGCTCGGGCGGCGGCTGGACCTCCGCGGCGGGCGGGCCGGGCTTGCACCTCCGGTTTCCGGGAGGGCGCAGGGCGAGATCCGGGGCTGGAGGGAGGCGCGCGCGGGAGCCGGCACTTGCGAGAAGGAGTCGCTGGAATTCCAGGGGAAAAAAAGGCTCGTTTTCTTTTCCTTTGTTTTCAACTTTTCTTTCTTTCCCGATGGTGAGAGGTACGCGTTCCTGTTCCTGCGTTAGGGAAGTTCGGAAGAGCTCAAAGCTGCAGGAGCCGTTTTGGTCACTGACGCGGAAGCTGGGGCGGGGGGGTGGGGGGGGTGGGGAGGAGGGTTCCTGCCCGTCGTCCCAAGCCACCGTCCCTATCTGCAGCGGAACCGGGAAAATGTCGCCGGGAAAGTGTCGCGCGGTCCGCGAACACCTACACTCTGGTCGTGAAGCCCCCAACTCAGTCCACCTCCGGGCCTCTCGGGGGTCCAGTGACACGCGGGTCCCGGGACTGGCCCTGAACAGTCGCTCCTCCTCAGGTCTGGTTCAAGAATCGCCGGGCCAAGTGGCGACACCAGAAACGCGCGTCAGCATCCACGAGGCTCCTGCCTGGATCCAAGAAGCCCCCCAAGGAGACCTGCTGATGGCGCTGGAAACTATTCCTCCGCTTGGACCACCTTTGGGGCCAGCAGGGAGAGAGGACAGAACTCCCCAGGCGACCTCGGGAGGGGACACCAGCCTCTTCCCCATCTTCACGGCTTCCCGTCTTCTGGAGCCAGTGCAGGGGTGCGTGCGTGTCCCTGTGCCGCCCGCCCTGTGAGAGGGTACCGAGCACCTGGGTGGCCTTCCCTGCCCCCCTGCAATCAGGCAGGAGGGCTGTGACTTTTTCGGGGATGGGGCAGGGCACAGAGCAGGTCACCTTCTTCAACTGCATCCCTGCCCCAGAGCGTAAGGGCCAGGAACCACCTTTGTCAGCCCTGGGCCACCCAGCGCTCTCCGCAGCGGAGCCTCCCTCCTCACCGCCCCTCACTGGCCCCCTCTTCTCCTCCCTGTGGACGTGGGCCCTCCTAGGTTTGGCCTTCAGCCCTCAGGGACAGAGTGGGCGGTGTCGGTGCAGTTCTGGGGCTGCTGCCACCGCGCTGGTCCTGTGCTGGGCCTTGGTGTACGAACCGAACCGCAGAATAAGGTCAGCTAGGTCTGCACAAGTCCCCTCCCCGGCCTCTTAATCTTTGGACCAGGTGCCAATACTAGGAAATAAACAAGCACGTACACATGTCACCAAAGCGGTCCAGAGTCCCAAGTCCGCACCCCATGGGGAGCTGCCCCTCCTCCCTCCTTCCCAGGCAGTGGGGGGCTGGTGTGTCTTTGGGGAGCACAGCCCAGTGACTCTTCAGTCCCTGTGCCTGAGTGTGCCCAGCAGAGCAGACTGCCCCCACAGATGGCAGCTTGGCACGCTGGGGCCTGCCCTGGCCTGCAGGCGCTGGGTGGGGGTCTTTGGCTCCCTTCCCTGGGGATTTTCACGCTATGGGCTCTGCCATCCCTCGCTGCATCAGTCCCTCCCATCCTGGGGGGGCAGGAGCAGGCTGCATTGGGGAGGCCCTTCCCCACTGCCTTGAAAAATGGCTGCGCTCCCCTCCTCATCCTGGCCTTAGTCTGCAAACGAGGCTCGACTCCCCAGGCAGACCCATACAGTGAGGCCAAGACACTGCACCCCCTTCATCTGGCTTGAGAGAATGGGGGGGAGCAGTGTCTGCAAGATACTCATCTGTCTAGAAAAGCCAGCGCTGCAGCTGCTGGGCCCCTCCAAGGCTGCTCAGTTCGGATTACACTGTCCCCCTCGCCAGGGCTCCCTCCAGGGCATGCTGGCTCTCGCCTTCACTCCCATGATGTATGCTTCTAGGTGTGGCAAAGCTCTCCCGGAACCCTGGAGTTGCCCTGGGGGGCTACGCCATGTGCCTGTGAGCCTGACTGTCCTGGCCAGCTCCCCTGCAGGCTGGAACACACCTGTCCCAGGGCTCCGAGGCCTCTCATCCTCCTCTGCTGAACGGCCGTGTGTCATCGAGCAGGGCAGCCATGATCAGCACTTGCCTGAGCCCCACCTTCAAGGGACCAGAGGCTGTGTCGCTGTCCTCAGTTCTCTTTCCTGTTTAGCTGCTCTTGGGCAGGCCGACCCCACAACTGACCATACACAGGTGGTCTTTTTTTTTTTTTTAGAGGTTTTTGCTATAGGGCACGTGCGCTTGCCAGACAGAGAGACAGAAAGCGAGAAATCACCCCCCAGGGGGGATGGTCATGCCGCAATCCCTTCTCCTCCATTCTCCTCTCGGGATCTTGGGCACGCACGCACATGCACCCGGCGTGAGTTTTGAGCCACTGGGTCCGGGACGCGAACCGCGGTCGACTACGTGGGAGTCCAGCGACATAGCCATTACGCTAACTGCTGGTCCCCCTACACAGGTAGTCTTGAGGCTCAGTCCCCAGGTACTCCCTTCTCATTTCCATTCTCTCTCTGGTTAGTCTCTTCCACCCTCCGGCTCACTCCTATCTCAGCCACGGTTACCGCTCAAGCACAGGCTTCTCCCCAAGCTAGACATTCATGGCCAATCGTCCTCTAGGCTGTAGGTTCCTCGCTTTGGCTGCGGTGAGCTTCTCTCTGCAAAGCAGCTGCGTGAATCAGAGCTAGCAATCACCTGGCCCCTCCGCCTTCACCTGCCATACCCAGGCCAACAGCCGGTCGATTTTATCGCTAAGTAAATGTACCAATTAATCTCGGTATTGATTTCTCGCCAGCTCCCACTGTACCAACCAGATCTAAGCCACCATCACCTCTTGCCCGGACCACTGCACCTGTCTCCCCTCTTGCCCATCTGCACCCCTCCCCAGCTCAATTCAGGATAGACCAAGCTTGCTCCCAGCACCCACGTGCAGCCTGCCTCTGCCCCTCTAGCGCCATCTTGCGGCAGTCGGTGTATCCGAAGGACTTCTGATCTTGGCTTGCTCCCTCTCACCACTGGGCAGACCTGCCTGTTCACTTGTCTTTGGGATATGTCCCGGGAAACTTCCCTGACTTCCTCTCAGGAAGTCAAGATTCTTCAAGTACGTTTTTCTTGCATTGCTATGGCTCCAATTCTACATTTTGGTTTCGGAATGATCCAACTAGCGTCTAGCAGGAATGTCATGGTGGAGACCCAGGGTACAAAGGATACTGGATACCGTAAAAGCAAAATTGCGCAAACTTCGTTTTCGGTTATGTTTTATTTTTAACTATACGTTTTAATCAACATATAAGAGTTATACACATTTCTGGAACACAATATGGTTTTCCAATACAGGCATACAACATATAATGACCCAGAATTTTTTTTAAGCATAATATGTAACCTCTTTTTGGGATGAAATTTCTGAAGCAAAGCTTAGGCAACTTTCTGATATATTTTAGGGCAAAATAGCCCTCTTCTGGGAAGCCCACTGGCATTCAGGGGCCTAATTATTTATTTATTTTTTGGGGGGAGAATTTCTTTTTGCTATAGGGCATGTGCGGTTGCCAGAAAGACACAGAGAAACAGAGACAGAAAGCAAGAAATCATCCCCAACCCCCAGAAGGATGGCCACGCCACAGTTCCTTTTCCTCTGTTCTCCTCTCGGGTTCTTGGGCACGCAATTCTTTCTCCTCCATGCTCCTCTGGGGATCTTGGGATCTCCTCTCGGGCATGCACATGTACCCAGCGTGAGTTTAAGCCACCGGTCCGGGACTTGAACCGCGGTCAACCACATGGGAGTCTAGTGACATAGCCATTACGCCAACTGCTGGTCCAGGGGGCCTAATCTTTAACCAGAAATCTCTTTATTGAATCATCGTCTTGTTCTTTGTTTTATCTTTTGTTAAATAATACAAGAAAGAATTGTCTTATGATTGTTGCATAAAGTTTGAAACTCATATATAACCAGATTTTCTGGAGTGTGTTTTTATTAATAATATCGACACATGCGCAGGGAGTACTTGCGAGAAATTGGAATTCTAATCACCTTTCGGCGCCCCAGTGCTGAAATTTCTCGCTGTTATGACACGTCCCATATCCCGTACCACAGCGCACCCTCGCGTCCACAGTTCAGACACACATCAACAGAACAGGGCGGAACGAAGACTACAACTCCCACAAGGCGTAGCGCTCCGAGTGACGTCATTTCGGAGCGCGGGCAGGCGTTCTCAGCGCACAGCTTCCCCATTGGTGGGTTGAGGAAGGCGCCTGCGCAAATAATACGGCCCCGCCCCCCAGCTCGATGACGCACCTGCGCAGTCGAGCGGTCCTGGGAGAGTGATGGAGACGCCGGGAGCGTCGCCGCGGTCTCTTTTGCTCCCTACTCAGTCTGGGCCCCCGAGGAAGCGCGCGGCGCGGGAGGCTGGGACTGCGACAAGCAAGCAGCGGGTCTTGGACGAGGAAGAGTATATTGAGGTACGACGTCGGTGCGGACGCCGGCGCCTTCCGGGTCCCTCCCCGGCCTCTCACTCCTGGGGAGTCTTTATCTCGAGTCTTGGCACCCTCGTCCGCTCGTGGAAGTGGAACGGCTCAAGTGCTCTACCTCGGGGTGTAGACAGTCCTTGGAGCCAAGTACACAGTGCAGAGGGAGGTGTCCTCGATGGGGAAGGCACTAGCAGCGTCGGGCAGAGGGGGCGGTTCTTTTGGCGTTTGGTGGGCTTAGGGAAAGAGGTTGTCTGTGCAAGTGTGAGCCGAGTTAGACAAACCCGGAGGGTATAGAAAGGAGGGTTTTCTAGCGAGCGGTAACAGCAAGTGCGAAGTCTAGGCGTCCCGGGAACAGGCTGCAGGCTTGGGGGCAACTTGAGCGAGTGGGTCTGTGACATCCCTTGGCATGAATCTTGGTCCTACCGCAAACACGTAGGAGGAGTTGACAGGGGGACTGAGGGAGGTTTAGACTGGTTAAGTTTGGGCCGTCCCTGTGACACGGACAGGTGGCATTAGTAGGCAGCTGGATGCACAGACTGGCAGCAGGAGCGAGGTCTGGCTGGAGGTGCAGACTTGGGAAAATCTGAACTGGCGGTGGTCCAGGCTGAGGTCACTCAGGAAAAGTAGTAGTGAGTGCTGTATCAGGAGTCAGCTGCCACGTGGTCTGCCACAGTTCTAATCCCACCAGGTGGATTGGAAAATACACTGGGTGCCTGTGTGTGCATGCTCCAAATCCAGATAGGATGAAGTGGAGGAGGAAAAGGATTGCAATGACCATGCCCTGTTAGGGGTGCTATCGCTCTTTTCTCTTTCTCTCTCCCTCTCTGTTTCTTTCTCCCTCCCTCCCTCCCTCCCTCCTTCTGGCAATGTGGGAGAAAAAGAAGAGTCTTGGGTACGCTAAGGTGGCAGTTGGCTCACGGTGGAGCAGGCAGAGGTGAATGAGAACGACCAGTTAGCGAGAGGGTAGACAAGGGTTTCATGGACGTCAGAGCAATGCGCCGTAATATCAGATGTTGCAGGAGCAGGTCGTGTCGCAGCAGTGCTGTGGCTGGGAGAGGTCCTGGGTTCTAGTCCTAGGACCTCCCTGGAGGTGTGCCTCTGTGACCGATTCTGGCTGGCTGAGACTGGAAATAGATTGTGGCATCAGTTTGTCTCTATTTCTCTCTCTCTTTTGGAAGGAATCAATAAACAAACAAACTTTTTTTTAAGAGGTTTTTGCCTTAGGCCATGTGCCCGCACCAGAGAGAGAGAGAGAGAGAGAGAGAGACAGTGAGAGAGAAAGAAATCACTCCCTGGGGGGAATGGCCTCACCACAGTCCCTTCTCCATTCTCCTCTTGGGATCTTGGGCACACACAAACATATGCGCCCAGCATGATTTGTAAGCCACCAGGTCTGGGTCTTGAACTGTGGTCAGCCATGTAGGAGTCCAATGTTGTAGTCACTGTGCCATCTGCTGGCCCCAATAAGTGAACTCTTTTTATTTTCTTTTTTGGAGAGGTTTTTGCTATAAGGTGCATGCGCATGTCAGAGAGAGACAGAGAGAAAGCGAGAAATCACCCCCTGGGGGGGGGGAACGGCCATGCCGCAATCCCTTCTCCTCCATTCTCTTGGGATCTTGGGTATGCACGCACAAGAGCCCGGTGTGAGTTTAAGCCACTGGGTCCGGGACTCGAACCACGGTCGACTACATGGAAGTCCAGCGACATAGCCATTACACTAACTGCTGGTCCCATCAATAAGTGAACTTTTTAAAAGGAATAAAACAGGTGTTGTGGGGCCAGCAGGTGGTGTGATGTAACCATCACGCTGGACTCCGACATGGCTGATTGCAGTTCGAGTCCTGGACCCAGCGGCTTGCTTTCTCTTTCTCTTTCTGTTTTTCTCTGGTCAAATTAAAAATAAATAAATAGGGAACCAGCAGTTAGCGTAATGGCTAACTGCTGGACTCCCACGTAGTTAACCGCGGTTCACGTCCCGGACCCGGTGGCTTAGAACTCACGCCGGGCGCGTGTGCGTGCGTGCCCAAGATCCCAGGAGGAGAATGGAGGAGAAGGGATTGCGGCGTGACCATCTCCCCTGGGGGGTGATTTCTCACTTTCTGTCTCTATGTCTCTCTCTGTCTGTCTGGCGAGCGCACGCGCCCTATAGTGAAAACCTCTCAAAAAAAATAAATAAATACATAAATAAAGTTCAATAAATAATTTTCTGAAACAAAACAAAACACCATACGTAGGTGTTGCAGCAGGGCCATGTGGGATGTTCATCCTTGCTAGAAAGCGCCCCCAGCTCCCTTAAGCAAGCCCCAGTCATTGCGACAGCAGGTGCTGTAGGAGTCAGCAGGGCTTTAGCACCCAGGTGGCAGCTGTGACGGAAACAGTCGCCAGAGGTCACGTGTACTCATCAGAAAGAGGGAGCGAGGGCATGCGCACACACACAGCACCTTCGGTGGGGCGTGGTGGTTCTGCAGCCCCTTCCCTTCCCTCCGTCCCATCAGGACTTGGGGCATGCGTGCACAAGACGGCATGTTTTTCAGGCTACTGGGGCCGGAGCTCCGTGTCAGCCACACAGACCCGGCTCCCGGTGCACCGCGTGTAGCTGCCGTGCTGTGGGGCTGGCCCCGGCAGCTCTGCCTTCAGTTCTGATCTCGCCTCCCAGGGCCTGCAGACCGTCATCCAGAGGGATTTCTTCCCTGACGTGGAGAAGCTCCAGGCACAGAAGGAGTACCTGGAGGCCGAGGAGAATGGAGACCTGGAACGGATGCGCCAGATCGCCATCAAGTTTGGCTCGTCCCTGGGCAAGATGTCCCGAGAGCCCCCGCCACCCTGTAAGAGAGCCCTGTGGGCGTCGGAGATGGGGGCACCCACTGAGCCGTTGCCCCGGGCTCTCTTAACTCCTCCCCCGTCTTCCTCTAGATGTGACTCCAGCCACGTTCGAAACCCCCGAGGTGCACACAGGCTCTGGGGTGGTGGGCAGCAAGCCCAGGCCCCGGGGCCGAGGCCTGGAGGATGGTGAGTGGGAGCTGCCTCTTGGTCACGTGGTCAGGGTTGCCTGGGAATCTGCCCCTGTGGGGCCCTGAGAGGGTGGTCCGGAGGCTGCAGGTCACATCTTGTTCCCGCAGGGTCACCTTGCCTAGGTGGCACCCAGCATGTGGGGTCTGAGAGCACTGGTCCAACTCCTAAAGGCAGGGCAGGGCTAGGGGCCTCCGTGGAGCGGCAATCTTGCCCCCCACCCAACGGCGTGCCCCGTCTGGGCCATGCCCTGTGGGCCTCCTGGACCCCAAAGGCTCCTCTTGTTGAGGTTTTCCTGGGGCCTCTGCACTCCTCCTTCCACAGTGGTTACTCCCGCGGATCACCGCACAGCCTGCTCCTTCTCTTCCCCCAGGTCTCCCTGCAGACATTACTGTTCAGGAAAACTCTTCTTTCCTTCCTTTTCTTTTTTTCTTAAGAGATTTTTGCCTTTGCGTGTGTGTGCTTACCAGAGAGACAGAGACAGTGACAGTGAGAGGGAAAGTGAGAAACCACACCCCTGGGGGGCTGGCCACACCACAGTTCCTTCTCCATTCTCCTCCCAGGATCCTGGACACGCATGCACATGGACCCGGTGTGTATTTCAAGCCACCAGGTCTGGGACTCGAATGACGCCATCTGCTGGCCCCACTCTTCCTTTCCTGAAGTCACAGTAGCTCTGCCTGTGCCTTCCAGCCTGGCCTTGTTTTCTCGGCAGGACGTGCTGTTCACAGAGGTTTCCGGCTGTGTGTCTGTCGTCCCTCCCCCTAGTGAGGCGCCCTGCATGAGAGCAGACCTCGCTCTTCCTTCCCCGTGTGCTCCAGGTTTGGGACTCAAACTACACTTGGCCATGTGGGAATCTAGCGCCTTAACCACCACACCCCCGGCTGGCTGTGGGTTTTTCTTTTAAGTAATATACACCCCATGTTCTAGTCGATAGAGCAATCTTGGCACAGAAGTTAAGACGGCTGGATCCCACATGGCAGGCTGTGCGGTTGAGTCCCAGACCCGGTGACTTGAAAAACACACCTGCAGGACCAGCAGTTAGCATAATGGCTATGTCGCTGGACTCCCGTGTAGTCGATCGCGGTTTGAATCCTGGACCCAGTGGCTTAAAATCATGTCGGGCGAGTGTGCGTGCATGCCCAAGATCCCGAGAGGAGAAGGGATTGCGGCATGGCCATCCCTCCTGGGGGGTGATTTCTCGCTCTCTGTCTCTCTTGTCTCTCTCTGTCTTTCTGGCGAGCGCACACGCCCTATAGCAAAAACCACTCAAAAAAAAGGAAAGAAAAAGAGAAACACACCTGCATGTGTCTGCGTGTCCAAAGTCCCAAGAGGAGATTGGAGGAAAAAACATTGCAGTGTGGCCATCACTTCTGGGGAGAGATTTCTCACTTTCCTTCTCTCTATTTCCCTCTCTCTGGTGACCACACGTGCCCTATAATAAAACAAAGTTCTTTCTGTAGTCTACGTGGTAGGTACTGTTGTCATTCACACTTCCAGGTGAGTAAACTGAGGCTTGAGGACGCAGTGACCTCTGCAGGTGTCAGAACTGGTCAGTGGGGAGTGCAGTTTGCATCCTCATCTTCCTGACCCGGCTCTTGAACTCATAGCCGCTGTGCTTTGTGCACACTCTAGCACGTAGCCATCGGTCAGACTGTCACTAGAACGGGAGAAAGCCCTCCCCCAGACAGACCCACTGCTGGAGTGCCACTTCCGTGGTGGCAGGGGCAGCAGTGGGTGACTGTGTGTGTGGCCTGGTCCATGTGAGTCCCTGTCTGGCTCACTGGGTCATCTGCAGTCCCTGCCATCAGGCCTAGTGGGCAGGGCCAGCGCTTAGGTGACAGCTCCCCACCTGTAGCACAGGTGCCAGCAGCAGAAGAGCAGTTAGGTAAGGGGTTCCCAGGTGCGGGGAGAACCCTGGGGCTTTGGAGGGAGCTCCTGCAGGATTGGCACAGTTTGGCGGGGGAGAGCCTGCCTGGGGTCACGAACTCGCTAATGTCGGTTTGCCACCCCCTCAACTCGAATCTGATCGCACACTTCCCTTGGCAGATAGCGGAACTGAGCAGTGGGCTGGGCTGGGCCCTCTTCCACCCCGTGGGGAGTCCCCCAGCAGTGCGGGGACCAAGGGGAGGACTCCAGCTCGGCCTGCATGGCCATGCGGTTCCAGGATAGTCCGCCGGTCTCGCCGACGGCAAAGTGGCGTTTATGCTGTTTGTGGTGCTGTTTTGCCCACTGTCACCCCAAGCAGGAGAGGCTGGCGAGGAGGAGGAGGAGAAGGAGCCACTGCCCAGCCTGGACGTCTTCCTGAGCCGCTACACGAGTGAGGACAACGCCTCCTTCCAGGACATCATGGAGGTGGCCAAGGAGAAGAGTCGGGCACGCCATGCCTGGCTCTACCAGGCTGAGGAGGAGTTCGAGAAGGTGGTTCTGAGGCCCGGGGCGTGCGTGTCCTGTCGGGGTGGGGCGTCCAGGGCCGCAGGTTCCGTGCCCAGGGGCCTCTCTGACCGTCACCTGCCCCGTGTGGTTGCAGAGGCAGAAAGATAACCTGGCACTCCCGTCGGCGGAGCACCAGGCCGTCGAGAGCAGCCAGGCCGGCGTGGAGACCTGGAAGTACAAGGCCAAGAACTCGCTCATGTACTACCCGGAGGGTGAGCCAGCGGCCGCCGGGAGGGACGGGCGGAGCAGGCTGTGTGGACCTGATCCCTCACGCCCGGCCTCGGGAGGGTCTGTGTGAACCCACCGGAGCGAGGCCCTCCTACTCCGCTCGGGCTCTGCAGATGCGGCGTCCCGGCCAGGCGCGGGCTGTTCCGCTGCGAGGGACGGGCTGGGAGAGCACAGCTCCCACTCCATCGGGCTGTGGGGCGGTGGGGCTGGGTGGAGGCCCGCCCGGCCCCTGACCGCTCGCCCTGGCTGTGTCTGCCAGGTGTCCCTGACGAGGAGCAGGTGTTCAGGAAGCCCCGGCAGGTGGTGCACAGGAACACGCGCTTCCTCAGGGACCCCTTCAGCCAGGCCCTGAGCCGCTCCCAGCTCCAACAGGCGGCCGCCCTCAACGCCCAGGTGAGCTGGCGGGGCCGCTGACTCTTCCCCGTTCTGGAGTTAGGGCAACCCGCGGCCACGCTGGAGCTCATTCGGGACGTATGTGGGCCCTGGGTGGCGGGAGCACGAGAATAAAGCTCTAGGAGTCAGCCCGGTCTGGCTGGACCCTCACCTGGCATCGGGCTGGGCTTGGAGGGGGTGCCCAGAGCAGGGGACCTCTGAGCCCGGGAGCAGGAGTGGGTGCTCCCCGATGCAGACCGTGGTGGCAGTGGGGTGGAAGGGTGGACACTGGGGAGAGGCCAGCGCCCAGACCCCTGCAGTGTGCTCTGCACGTGGGTGGTGTGGGGTGTCACTGAGGCCAGCTGTCCTGGCTCTGTCCTGGATGGGAGGAAAGCCTCCCACTCTGACAGGCCCTTAATTGGTCTTCTGGGTGGTGGGGCTTGGGGGTCTCCTCTCTTTCCCTAAGGGGACTGCCAGCCCCAGGGCCTCGGCCTCACTGAGGCGGGGCAGTGAGTCCATCTGTCCCTGCGCTAGGAGGGCAGGCTCGGCCCCCCAACACTAGCTTCTCTGCTTGTTCCAGCACAAACAGGGCAAGGTGGGCCCCGACGGCAAGGAGCTGATCCCCCAGGAGTCCCCCCGCGTGGGCGGGTTTGGATTCGTGGCCACCCCTTCTCCTGCCCCTGGTGAGAAATGCGAGCTCACGCTGGGCGTGCCCAGGGGGGCGGGAGCCCCTCAGTTAGTCCCAGCCGCTCCTGGCGTCTTACCTGGTGTGCGACTCAGGGACTGAGCTCCCCTCTGGGGACAGGACTGGGCTCCGGGGCCCTGGGAGGCGGGTGGCCTGGATTCTCGGGCTGAAATGACCCAAGAGGCCTGCGGGAAATGTCCTCTGTCCTCGTCCTCCCGGGGCACCTGCAGGTGGTTATGCGTTTAGTCCCGAGGGCATGCCCTTGAGGCGGGGGTCGGAGTCTCCTCACAGGAGGCAGGTGAGACTCAGCCCCGCGGTGGCAGGGGCCTCCCTCTGTGTCCTTCGTGCTGGCCTCTGCGTGCCTGGGCACCCATTGCTGGGACACAGGCCAGGGCACAAGGGGTCTGCCCAGGGGTCTAGGGGTCGGGAACCTTGGCCCAAGTGTCTGCTCCCTTGGGTGGGGAAAGACCTCTAGGAAGAGGTACTAGGATGGGGGCCCAGGTTCTTGGGGTCACTCCAGCTCACCCAGGCCACGCGTGGCTGCAGGGCCCACACTGGCCTTGGGCCCAGGAACCCTGGTGTTTCCCTTTCGGAGGACGGCAGTGCCAGGGTTCTCTCCGGGGTGGGGAGAGGGCTAGCCGCTGGCCTTAATGCTCCCTGGGGTACACACAGGTGAACTGTGGTGGGGGGAGGCCCCTGGTCTGAGGTGGCTGCGGCTCCCTGCCTGCAGGTGTGAACGAGTCCCCGCTGATGACCTGGGGGGAGGTCGAGAACACACCCTTGAGAGTTGAAGGATCGGAGACCCCCTACGTGGACAGGACACCAGGGCCAGCCTTCAAGGTGAGTTGCGCTGAGAGAGGAGCTAGAGCAGGACTCCTCCCGAGGGGCCCAAGAACCTGTGGGTCGGGACTGAGGGACCGAGGACCTGGCTTCTCCCCGAGCCTCCTCTGGGCAAAGCGGGACTGGCTGACAGCCCAGCGTGCTGAAGACAGGTGCAGTGGGTGGGAGGGACTGGTTTGGGGGCCAAGGCAGGGAGTGGCCTGGATCCCTGTAGAGTCTGGAGGCCAAGTGCGTTCACAGCGGAGGCAGGATGGTCACAGAGTGAGTCCAGCGGCTCGGACTGCGCTGCAGGCCCGAAGTCTATGGGCTGTGTCCTCGGATGGCCCATATGCCTGCAGACAGGCCTCTGCTCGCAGGCACCGGGTTGTGCTGTAGGTGTGGTCAGAGTGCAGTGTCGGGGCCTGAGGCAGGACAGGGAGGCTCTCGGTGGGCTGGGTTAGCTGCGGCAGGGCTGGGGTGCAGCGTATTGTGTTGGCAGAGTGCTGGGCAGGGCAGCTGATGGTCTGCAGCGCCAGGTGGCCCAGGCTGGCGTGAGCGAGCGGGCCACTGGTGTGACATTGGAGAGCTGTCAGGAAGGTGAGGCGCTGTGTTTTGTGGGGCGTTTGTTGGGGAAACGCGTTGTTTTGAAAGGCAAGGAGGACTGGCTCCATGGCCTGGTGGGCCAGCAGGTGGCCTATTCTTTAAGGTGCTGGACTCCCTTGTGGCCAATCATGGTTCGAGCCCTGGGCCTGGTGGCTTGAAAATCACAGGGCACATGTGCATGTGTGTGCCCCAAATCCCAGGAGGTGAATGGAGGAGAAGGAATTGTGGTGTGGTCATCCCCCTGGGGCTTGAACTCAAACTCACTTTCCCTTTCACTGTATCTCTGGCAAGTGCATGTGCCCTATGGCAATTTTTTTTTAAAGAATTACTTAACTTTTGTTTCAATTTGGTGGGGGGGTGGGGGAAAGCAAGCCGCCAGGTCCAAGATTCAAACCACTGTCAGCCATGTGGGAGTCCAGCTCCCCTAACCACCACACCACCTGCTGGCCCAAGGCAAAAATCTTAAGATTAAAAAAAATAATAATTGAGTGACCAGCAGACGGTCTAATGGTTACGTGGCTGGACTCCCACGTGGTCAACTGTGATTTGAGTCCCAGACCTAGCAGCTTATACTCACGCCGGGCGCATGTTGTGTGCGTGAGTGCCCAAAATCTCGAGAGGAGAGTGGAGGATAGGGGATTGCGGAATGGCCATCCCCCCGGGGGAGTGATTTCTTGCTTTCCGTCTCTCTGGTGAATGTACAAAATCTATAACAAAAATCTCTCTCAAAATAAAAATAATAATTAAAAAAAAAAAAGAGGAAACCAGATCCCACCTGGTTGATCATACAGTTTGAATCCCAGCCCTGGTGGCTGGAAAAACTCACTGGGTGTGTGCGTGTTTGTGTGCGTGTGCGTGTGCCTGCACTCCGTGTGTCCAGACAGGGTGGAGGAATGGAAGAAAAAGGATCGTAGTGAAACCACAGCCCATTCAGGGCGCTTTCTTCCTCTCCCCCTCTCTCTGTCTCTCTCTGACAAATGCCTTCTGGCAAATTAAAGAAGGAAGGAGCAGAGGTCCGTGAGGCTTGGGAGCACACGTGTCCTACCCTCAGGTTGCCAGGCCCCTCTGTGCTAACCTGGGAGGGCCGAGTTCACCTGAGGTGGAGGCTGTGTTGCACGACTGGCAGAGGGCCTGGGAGTCCGTCTACTCTGAAAGTCAGGAAGAGCCAGGGCAGAGTTGGAATGGCTCTCGGAGGTCTGGTCAGGTGGCCGGTCAGGGGCCACCTTAAGCCATTCTCTCTGAACACTGCAACAGTCAGTTTGAAATGGAACAGGAGGGAACCAGCAGCTAGCGTAATGGCTATGTCGCTGGACTCCCATGTAGCTGACCACGGTTCGCGTCACGGACCCAGTGGCTTAAAACTCACGCCGGGCGCATGTGCGTGCATGCCCAAGATCCCGAGAGGAGAATGGAGGAGAAGGGATTGCGGCATGGCCATCCCCCCTGGGGGGTGATTTCCTGCTTTATGTCTCTCTGTCTGTCTCTGTCTTTCTGGTGAGCGCATGCGCCCTATAGCAGAAACCTCTCCCCCCCCAAAAATAAAAGAAAAAGAAAAAAGAAATGGAACAGGAGAAGCATCCCTCGTGTAGTAGAAATTCAGAATAGGTAGGGATGACGTAGCTTTTGTAAAGAAAACCACAAGTCTTCGTTGACCTGAGGGGACACAGCTACGCAGCGACCAAGAGCACCTGCCCCGTCCAGGGCCCGGGCCGGTGGCCTCACAGCACAGCACACGGGTCCTCCCCCAGGGGAGTTCATAGACGCAACGCACGTCCAGAGGAGACCCGGCAGAGGTTCGAGCATTTGCCCGGGATGCAGGATAACCACGACGAGCCATAAAGAGGGGTAGCACAGAGAGGCCTCGTTCAGATGTTATCGGAACGTCGGGAAAGGCGTGTCGCTTTTTTGTATAGAAAAACACGTCATGACTTTACCAACAACCTAATAAAACAAGCCGTAGGACCCTAGATACTTCTTTTTTTTTAAGAATTATTTTATTTAACTTTTATTTATTATTTATTTTAAGTTAGCCAGAGAGGGACAGAATGAGAGAAAGTGAGAAAGCAAGCCTCCAGGTCTGGGACTCGAACCACGGTCGCCCATGTGGGAGCCCAGCACTCTGAACCACCACGCCACCTGCCGGCCCCAAGGCCCTAGATAGTCTGGAAGTATGCTGCCGGTGTCAGAACCTGCCAGCCAACAGGCAAGAAGGCTGGCTCTGTGGCTCGATGGTCACTGTAGGAGACACTGGATCCCACGTGGCGACCGTGGCTTGACTCCCTGGCCTGGAGAGCCTGAATCTCACGGGTAGCACTTGTGAGCTGAGCTGAGGGCTCCAGGAAGGGGGTCATGGCGTGACCAGCAGGGACGGTGCCTGTCTCTCTCCCTCTGCACCCCACCTCAGGATGGGCACACGTGTGCTCCCTGATGAGTGGGGAAAAAAACGAAAAAGCGGTTTGAAATGAGCTAGTCCTAGTAAATGAAGGTGTGGTAAAATTCAGGTGCCGGGACCAGCAGTTGGCGTAATGGCTATGTCACTGGACTCCCACGTAGTCGACCGCGGTTCGAGTCCCAGACCCGGTGGCTTAAACTCACGCCGGGTGTGTGTGCGTGCGTGCCCAAGATCCCGAGAGGAGAATGGAGGAGAAGGGATTGTGGCGTGGCCATCCCCCCTGGGGGGTGATTTCTCGCTTCCTGTCTCTCTGTCTCTCTGTCTGGCAAGCGCACGCGCCCTATAGCAAAAACAAAAAAAAAAATTCAGGTGCCACCAGAGAGCAGAGCACTTGGAAATACACTAGGCTTCTCATGGCTGACTACATCCCAGAAAGAGGGAACGCTTCATTGTGAGCTGGAAGCAGGGTGAACATTTAGTCTGTACTTAAGAGAGGAAAGATGCACTGCCGGGAAAAAGCCGTCAGGAAATAAGTGTTGTACCCACGTGAACAGCCCGAGGACTGTAGCAAACATCAAATAAAACTAAAGGTCGTGCTTGCCTTGAAGCCTAGCGCTTAAGGGAAGGAACAGGATCCCACACGGCCAGCCACAGTTTAGTCCCAGCCCCAGCAGCGTGAAAAACACGCTGGGTGCATGTGTGTGCGCGCCCCAAGTCCTGACAGTTCGGAGAAGTGGAGGGGAAAGGGTTATGGCGTGACCATTCCCCATTGGGGGTGCTTTCTTCCTCTCCCTCTCGCAGTCTCTGGCAAATGGACATGGCCTCTGGCAATCAGAACAAGATTAAACTAAACTTAAAGCAAACAACCAAGAAGGAATTTGAATCGTTTATTTTCATTGAGATAGATAAAGCTTTTATCAACACCTACAGCAAAAAGCCCATGATAAGCTTGTGAGCACCTTGATAAGAAAACAGGCCCCAGCTGCTTACAGGCCCTTCCAGGCCGTGCCCTGGCAGCCGGGACACACGGTTCCCTTCTCTAAAAGGCTGGGTGTGGTGACATGAGCCTGTCACCTCAGGGACTCAGGAGGCTGAGACGTGAGGCTCCGAAGCTTGGCATTGGCCCCGATACCATAGTGAGACCACATCGAAGAAAGAACTAGGGGACCAGCAGATGGCGTAATGGTTACTTTGCTGGACTCCCACGTGGCTGACTGTGGTTCGGGTCCTAGACCTGGAGGCTTGAAGCTCATGCTGGGTGCTTGTACGTGCATGCCCCAAAAACTGAGAGGAGAATGGAGGAGAAGGGATTGTGATGTGGCCATCCCCCTGGGGGGTGATTTCTCATATTCTTTTGATCTCTTGTCTCTTCGATGAGTGCATATGCACCTTATAGCAAAAATCTAAAAAAAAATAAAAGTAGGTGTGCCGACAGGTAGCATGGTGGTCAAGCCACTCCCACGTGGCTGCCTGCAGTTCAAGTCCTGAACCTGGTGGCTTGCTTTCTTACTTTCTATCTCTGTTTCTCGTCAAATTAAAATAATAATAATAATAATAATAAATTAATAATTCTTTTTTATTTTTTTGGAGAGGTTTTTGCTATAGGGCGCGTGCACTCGCCAGACAGACAGAGACAGAGAGATAGAAAGCGAGAAATCACCCCCCAGGGGGGATGGCCACGCCGCAATCCCTTCTCCTCCATTCTCCTCTCAGGATCTTGGGCACGCACGCACACGCGCCCGGCGTGAGTTTTAAGCCACCGGGTCCAGGACACAAACCACGGTCGACTACGTGGGAGTCCAGCGACATAGCCATTACGCTAACTGCTGGTCCCATAAATTAATAATTCTTTTAAAAAGAAGGGCAGCAGCCACATGAGAAGTTCTGGAAGGAAACAATAAGGACAGAGAGGGGTTATGTCTGGTCATCGAGGGAAACGTGAGAACAGGACATTCTTTTGCCCACAAGTTTGTGTGTCAGAGGTTCATAACTTGTTCATAACTCTCTCTTTAAAAACATTAATTAATCCCGTTTGTTATTATTCTTTTTTAATTTGACCAGAGGGAGACAGGGAGAGGGGGAAAGCAAGAAAGCAAGCTGTCAGGTCCCAGCCTCGAACCACGACGGTCAGCCATGTGAGAATCCAGCACCTTTTACCACCACGCCACCTGCTGGCCTGTTCATAACTCTCAAAGTCCTGGCTTTGAGAGGAGCAGACGAGGAATGCCGGGCCCTGGGTGGGCGGCAGGTCAGACGGGGAGCATGGGGGCTCTTGAGGGCCTTGAAAGGAGAGGCCGCAGTGGGTGTTGGGGTTATGGGGGCTGCGGAGAAGGGCCGGTGCCACAGCCGCTGCTCTGCTATGTGAGGGCAGCCTGTCTCCGGCCAGGACCACAGGCCACCCACAAGCCTGCTGCCTCGCAGATCCTGGAGCCGGGCCGCAGGGAGCGTCTGGGGCTGAAGATGGCCAACGAGGCCGCTGCCAAGAACCGGGCCAAGAAGCAGGAGGCCTTGCGGAGAGTGACCGAGAATCTGGCCAGGTGAGGGGCGGCCTTGCCTCGGGTCGGGGAGGGTCGGGAGGACATCTGTACCCTGCTCCAGCCTGGCCCCGCCTCTAGCAGCATGGGCACCCAGCCTGCGGTCCGGGGTGCCCCGGCAGCTCCCCTCGGTCTCTGTGGCCTGTTCCTAAGACCACCCTTCGGCCCAGTGTGCACTGGGAGCTCCTATCAGCCCTGTGGAGACGGTCGCCATTCCTGTTGGGGAGGGCTGGGGGCCACCCTGCCCCGGGCAAAGGCAGCCCTGCCCCTTGGCCTCGAGTTTGGCCCCACTGGCTGTGTGCCAGGCACCCAGGTCAGAGAGACTGGGCATCTGTGAGGCTCTCCTGGTACCCGGGGCGGCACAC
This sequence comes from Tupaia tana, assembly GCA_026018925.1. NCBI lineage: Eukaryota > Metazoa > Chordata > Mammalia > Scandentia > Tupaiidae > Tupaia > Tupaia tana. The sequence continues at coordinate 28,578,287 of JAKSZU010000026.1, read as the reverse complement.
AGCCCGCCTCACCCTGCTCTCTCGCCCACCCTCCACTCAGCCTCACCCCCAAAGGCCTGAGCCCGGCCATGTCTCCAGCCCTGCAGCGCCTCGTGAGCAGGACGGCCAGCAAGTACACGGACCGGGCCCTGCGGGCCAGCTACACACCGTCCCCCGCGCGGCCCACCCACCTCAAGACCCCCGCTGGCGGGCCGCAGACCCCCACGGGCACCCCGGCCCCCGGCTCGGCCACACGCACCCCGCTCACGCAGGACCCCGCCTCCATCACGGACAACCTGCTGCAGCTCCCTGCCCGGCGCAAAGCCTCGGACTTCTTCTAGAGCTGGGCACATGGACCCTGATGGAGCCCGTGGGGCACCTGGCTGCCCAGCAGAGGGCTCCGGCCTTTGGGGGACCCAGGCCAGGCCACAAGCGGCTGGCCGGCCCAGAGAGCAGAGGGAAGGTGCTGCAGCCGGGCCGGACCGGGCCACGCTGCACCTGGAACTGGCCGAGACTGCTCTCTGTGAACCCCCACTCGCCCCGTCATTAAAGGACTGCTGGCACGGTCTGGCAGTGCTGCCTGTCCTGCGGCTGCCCTGGGGCCTTAGGTCCCCGGGGAGGAACCTGCCTCCACACACGCCACCCCCAGTTCTTTCTGCTTCTCGGCTTCACCGGGGCTATGTGCCCAGCTGGGCCTGGCCTGTGCAGTGTGCTGGTTACAGGTCCCCGCCCTACTCCCTGCACGAGGCCCCTTCCCCTTCTTCCTGCTCCTGTCAGCGCCGTGGGGACTGTCGTCCTTCCCCTCGGAAACGGTTGGCTGTCTCCGTCTCCCTGCCCTTTGCCCTGCCCTGCTGCTGGGTACAGGCCATCACCACATGCTGCTGAGGCACCAGCCTCACGCCCCCGCGGCCCCAGCTAACAGTAGCCGGGCTGAGGTGTAGGAGGAGCGATGTCAGGCCCCACGCAGACCCAGCAGGTGCGTACATCGCCCGCCTGGACTAGGTGTGGTTGTCCGGCCTGCAGGAAGCCGGCAGCCGCCTGGCCCCGACCTGCTCCCACAGAGGTGGGGGCGCCCTTCTGCACCGCGCCATGGCCTCGGGGAGGAGTCACACTGCCCTGGGGCACACCTGGCTCAGGCCAGAGCCTCCCTGCTTTGAGCACACCAGCGCTCACCTGGCCCTCTCTGCATGGTGCTCTCACCCCTTCCCTCCCCAGGTGCTCACATCCTCTGGGGACTGTCCCTGCCCCCTGCCTGCAGTTATTGCTAACCTCTGCTCCTGGCCCTCCTGCATTGGTGCTGTCACCCCTTCCCTCCCCAGGTGCTCACATCCTCTGGGGACTGTCCCTGCCCCCTGCCTGCAGTTATTGCTAACCTCTGCTCCTGGACAGAAGTTCCTGCAAACTCAGGGACTGCTGAACCTAATGTGCCCCGGGGGTTGGAACTGTGCTTCCGGTGCTTTCTCCCCACAGAGAAGGCAGGCCTCAGCCCAAGGTGGCCCTGAGCACGGGGCGGCCGACTGAGGGCGTGAGTGAGGGAGAAGGGGGAGCTGTCCAAGTGCTGACCACAGCCCTCAGCCTGTGTGGGAGAGACTGCCAGCGCGCCATGGGGGAGGGCTGTGGACCAGACCCGCGAGTTCATGGGATGGAGAGGACCCAGGAGGGAGGTCTAAGCTGGGACTGCCCCTCGGGGAGGCTGGGAGGCTCGAGGGACCAAGGTCACCAATCTCAAATGACCCAAGGGAATAGAGGGAAAGGAGGACCCCGAGCCCCGGGCTGTGCGATGAACAGGATGGGGTCAGAGTAGCCTGTGCTGGAGGCCACGGGGACGGGGGCAGGTCAGAGGAAGACACACATGAGACCCGGCAGGGGGACCGCTGAGCCTCAGCATGAGTCTGCCTGTGCCTGCATCACTCGCTGCAGACCCCCGCGCCGCAGGGGGGGCAGCTGGCTGAGTCCTAGAGAAAAAGACTCCTCGCCGGGCACTCCGGATGCTTGTACACACTTCGTGGTTTATTTGGTGGTCAGTAATGAACGTCTCTGCTACTACGTGGAAGAAAGCTAATAGAACGTAATCAAAATAGCGGTTTAATTGACGGGTTTTACTTGTTCCTTGCACACCTGTGCCTTCTTCAGCGCTTCCCTGCCTACTCAGTTTTATGCGCGTGCACGGCGCACGCCACGCCACGCCCCCCCGGGGCCCTCGCCACCTCTAGGTGCTCGCCTTCCCCACCTCGGCCCCAGCGGCGTGGTGGTCTTTGGCTCTGGAGGTCTCGGCCGGCCTGTCCTCCATCCTGTCCTCGTTCTCGGGCAGCACCAGCAGCCGGTGCTGGGTTTTGGCCCCCAGCTTGTGGTCGGGCCGGTGCTCGGGCCTCGAGCCTGGCCGGGTGTCCAGTTTGCACTCGGCCCGGTACTTGCCCTCCCCCTCCCTCTTGAAGGAGGCGGAAGACATGGCCTTGGCCTTGGGGGGCTGCAGCCAGGCGTGGCTGAGGATCTCGTCGATGTGCAGCCGCCGGTTGACGTCGGGCTGCAGCATGCGGTAGATGAGGTCCTTGCATTCGCCCGTGAGGTTCTTGGAGCGCGGGAAGTCCACACGGTGTTCCTTCTGGATACGCAGCATCTTCTTGATGTCGGAGTCGTCGTAGGGCATGGAGCCGCAGACCATGATGTAGAGGATCACGCCCAGGCTCCAGATGTCGTACACCTTGGGCTGGTAGGGGATGCCCTGCAGGACCTCGGGGGCCGCGTACGCCGCCGACCCGCAGAAGGTCTTGCTCAGGACGATGCGGCCACTGCCGTCCCGCTGGCAGCGCTTGGAGAAGCCGAAGTCGGACAGCTTGATGTTGAAGTCCTTGTCGAGGAGAAGGTTCTCGCACTTGAGGTCTCGGTGGACGACGTCCAGGTCGTGGCAGTACTTGACGGCCGAGGAGAGCTGGCGGAACATCTTGCGAGCCACGTCCTCGTGCAGGGCTCCCCGACACTTGATGAACTCCAGGAGGTCCCCCTGGACCCCGAGCTCCATGACGATGTAGATGCGGCCGTCCGAGGTCTCAAAGATCTCGTAGGTCTTGATGATGGAGCGGTGGTTGACGCTAGCCAGGATGTCCATCTCCCGGGGCAGGAACCTCTCCACAAAGTCGGTGGGCGTCTTCTTGCGGTCGATGATCTTGACGGCCACGTTGAACTTGAGGCGCTCGGAGTAGGCGGATTTGACCTTGGCGTAGGAGCCTTTGCCAAGGTTGATGCCCACGATGTAACCCTTCTTCCTCAGGACCGTGGCATCGTCCATGGTGCCAGGAGCGGCCGGCGCCGCTGCCCTCTACGTCCCGTCCCCACGTGGGCCAGCGGGCATTGTCCTCATTGACGCTGCGGGGAGTCGTCTGGCTGGGCTGGGCCTGGACCCGGAGGGCTGGAACGCTCAGCATTGTCTCCGGGTGACTTCAGCGAATGAAGTCATAAAGCCAGGCTGCCGGGAGTGGGCCTGGGCCGGGGGGCACGGAGCCCCTGGAACCCTGGAAGCCAGGCCGGTCTGGCAGGAGCACCCCCTTACTGCCCGCTGGAAGGAAGCTGGCCCCCAGGACTTGGTAACCTCTGCTCTGTGTCCCTCCCTGTCATGGCTCCGATCTGGGCGGGGGTGGCACCTGGGTCCAGCTGGGGTGCCAGCCCTGGACCCGTTTTCCTCCCCTGGCCATGGGGACTTCCCCGCACTAGTCCTGGTTCCACCAGTGCCAATTTCCTGCAGCTCCTATGGAGTGTGAAGAAAGCCCCTTCTAGGGACCAGCAGTTAGCGTAATGGCTATGTCGCTGGACTCCCATGTAGTCGACCGTGGTTCGAGTCCCAGACCCAGTGGCTTAAAACACGCCGGGTGCCTGTGTGCGCGCGCCCAAGATCCCAAGAGGAGAATGGAGGAGAAGGGATTGCAGCGTGGCCTTCCCCCTTGGGGGGTCATTTCTCGCTTTCTGTCTGTCTCTCTCTCTGTCTGGCAAGTGCACACACCCTATAGCAAAAAAAAAAAAAAAAAAAAAAAAAAAAAAAAAAAAACTCTCAAAAAACAAAAAGAAAGCCCCTTCTAGGGCTTGTGTCCTTGGAACCGGCGAGCTTGGGAGAGAGAGCCCACAGGCAGTTCAGGAGCAGGAGCGATGGGCTCCTTGGGGCAGAGAGCAGGCAGGGGGCTTGCTTCTCTGGCGAGCAGGGGCATGCGTGTGGGTGGAGGGCGGGCAGCCTTCTGGGAGACAATGCCCACTGGGTGTCTAGGGTTTGGGCAGGCAGATGCATGCTCTGAGGCAGGGGTGGACCTGGAGGCCGGGCTGCCGGGGTGTGGCCTGGGCAGCCTCGTCTAGGACATGCGTGCCGGGCAGACGGATGGACTCCAGCTGTCTGGAGGGGGGTTGGGGCGGACCTGGGGTCGCAGGCTTACTCCCAGTGTTGCAATCCCAAGAGGCCCCCTGGACCTGCTCTGTGGACCAGGTGGAGGAGATGGGGAGGCACCCAGGCCAGAAAAGCCTGAGAAGTGACAGGGCTTATTCTGAGAATGGCTGAGTCATAAAGGTCTGGAGGGAAGTGGAGGAGGAAGAGGTCGGAGGGTTTTTTTCCCGAGTGATGGGCAGCCCTTGCAGGGTGCAGGCCGAGAGGAGGTCCGCTCCAAGTCATGAAGACGGTCGCTGGCAGGGCTGAGAATCGGCTTTGGGGCAGGAGTGCGGCCAGTGTCTGCCAGAGGAGTCTGGGCTGGGACGGGTTTTTGGAGTCAAAAAGGGGAAGCCTGTCAAAGAGGGAGCCAGAGCACCTGGGTCTGGGCCTCTGATCAGGGAGTGGACAGGGCTGCGGCAGGGCCTTGTTGCTGGGGGGCCTGGGGGTCAGAAGCACCCAGAGCATCGATCGTGAGGAGCAAGCGCCTGGTTGAGGGGGCGGTTCCTGATCATGTCATATGTTTTTTTTTTTTGGAGAGGTTTTTGCTATAGGGCCCATGCACTCGCCAGACAGAGAGAGAAAGAGACAGAGACAGAGAGACAGAAAGCGAGAAATCACCCCCAGGGGGGATGGCCACGCTGCAATCCCTTCTCCATTCTCTTCTCGGGATCTTGGGCACGTACGCACATGCGCCCGGTGTGAGTTGTTTAAGCCGCTGGGTCCGGGACTTGAACTGCAGTCGACTACATGGGAGTCCAGTGACATGGCCATTATGCTAACTGCTGGTCCCACCCTGAACCTTCGTGAGGAGTGGAGTGGTTGCCCGTTGGAAGCCCGCGTTGTGCATCGTTCCTGTCTCACGGATGGCCTTTTCCCTGGAAGCAACGTGGAAATCCTTTCTTCAGATCACATAGGTGGAAGATGTGGCTTCCCGTGTGCGTCTCCTGGGGGACCTGGAGAGCCTTGGTGTTGTCCATCACGGATGTCCCCTTTCTGTCACAGGCCTCCTTGTCCCCAGGGAGCTGCAGGGCAGGCGCATGTCTGAAGGAGAGGTCCCGGGGCGGGAGGTGTCTCGAAGAGGAAGTGACATTGGATTTGGGCCCAGAGGATCCAGCAGCTCTCCAGCAGGTTGACAAGATGGGCAGGACACAACAGGCAGGCGTGACACCGTGGGCAGAACCTCGGCCATGTGGACATACCTGGCACGCCCAGGAAGCACCCCATATCCGGAGGCTGCTGTGGGACATTGCAGGAACAGGGTGAGTTGCCAGATACGAGGCCGAGGGACTCAGCACGAGCCAAACTTTGCCGATGCGCCATGGTGACCACCTTCCTGCAGTGACAGACTCCCCAGGTCCCACTCCCTGCTCTTCAGAGCATCTCTGGCTATCGGCGTCACCTCCTGGGGCTCCTTTTTGCTGAAATGAGCAGAGCTTCTCTCCCTGGTGTGTAAGAAGGGGCTGGCTGTGCAGACTCACGGGCCAGGGCCCAGGACCACCACGTCCCCGTGCCTGGCCTCCCCGGTGCCCAGTGCTGTGCACGGGGCACCCCTCTGCATACGGCTTTCTTGGCTGTCTGCAACTCATTGTCCCTTTGGGGTGTGGTTCTGCTCCCCGACAACCTGCCCCTGGCCGGGATGGCATGGCCCCTCTGGTTTTTCAGAGACCTGCTGGAGGAGACGGGGCCTGTAGCGGGCAGCCCTTACCCGGGGCGTGCACACAGGCCCGGGCTCCTGGTGGGTTGGAGGGAGTGTCTACAGTGAACCCAGGACCCCCAGGGTTGCTCCCAGAGTTGCACACTGTGTGCGTGGCGCGTGTTGACCCTTCGTCCCGCAGGAACTCGAGGGTCTGTTCCAGGTGCTGAGGGCTGCTGATGGGCTCGAGACCGCCCAGGCCTTCCTGGGGCCGGCGAGGCTCAATGACACACCAGCAGCGTGAGGACAGAGCGCTGGGGGATTGGACTAGGGAGCCCAGGGAAGGCGGAGGTCTGAGGAACTAGCAGGGTGGAGGAGGAGGAGAACGGCCATTCCCGTGATGGCCTGAGAGTACACATGTGGGAGCATGTGGGTGGGCCATGGAGTGCCACCTCTGAGGGTCCCTGAAGGGATCTGAGCCAGGACTGAGCCTGGTGGGGGCGAGGCCACCTGGGGCTCCTGCCCCGGGGCCGTGGGGCGTGCTTCCGGCAGGTCATTCACCCTCTGAGCCGTTTCCTGCTCAGGTCACCTGGTGGGGCTGCAGTGAGTCACTCTCAGCCCTCTTGCCATGCACCCACTGCCCCGAAAACCATGGCAGGCCTGTGAGATGGTAGGGGAGGAGGCGCATAAGCCTCAGGCCCTCCCTTGGATGGGCCCCAAGAGCCCTGGGGTCCTGCTCTCCCACCAGCGTCTTCATAGGAAAAAGAGCAACTTTTGCAAGTGCCACGCAGGGCCTGTTCTGTGCCCAGACCCTGGGCACCCACAAACCACCCTGGCAATTTACAGTGGCAGCTAGACCCACCGCCAGGAGCCCCGGGTGGCTCTGCAGAGGCCTTGTTGCCTCCTAATCCTAGAGAGAGCAGAACCTGCAGCGGTGAGTCCGCGGTTTGATGACTGCATGTGTGTCTCAGGTGTGGTGGTGCAGGACGGCCCCAGGAGCCCAGGAGAGGGAACCTGAGAAGCCCTCAAAGGCCGGGCACTGGGGTCCTTCCTGGAGTCAGTGGGAGCAGGACTGGGTTAGCAGGGGGACCCTGAGGGGCAGGGGTGGAGCCCAGAGCCACGTGGGAAGGGGTCTGTGGGGAGAGGGAGCTGGGCAGAAAGTGACTTGATGTGGGGGGAGGGCACGGGGGCAGGTCCAAGGAGACCGGGTTGGGGGGACGGTTCAATGTCTTCCCGAGACACAGCTAGGCCAGGGAAGCGGTGAGCCTGCAGCCCTTGTTCTCCTTTGTGTGTTAAACCCTTTGGCCGTGTGAGGTTGTCCAGAGTGAGGTGGGGACGGCCCAAGATGGCACTGCCAGGGTGTGCAGCAGGAGGCCATCAGTGGGGCCCGATGCAGGCCCTGCCTGCCGTGGGACAGTGACGGCCACCTTCCTCTGCCCACAGGTCAGGCACGTGCTGTGAGGACCAACGTCAGCGTCTCAGCTTTGGCAGGGCATCACCCCTGGGCACAGGCTGGGATCAGAGAGGAGCATGTCCCAGGACTGGGGGACATGCTCAGGCTGCAGTGTGGCTGGGTCCACCAGTGACCCCCCATCTCTCCCAGGCTGGGGGATGGCACTGGGTGGGTGGCTCGGCACTGCTGAGAACTGGGTGCTGGCTGAGCGCGGAGGGGACTGTGTGGACAGGGCAGAGCAAACGAGACATTTAGCAGGTTGGGAAAGTTCTAGAGGGGCCGAGAGGCTGGTCCCCTGCCCTCTACAGTCTCCCCACTTGTCCCCACTGGCAACCTGTGGGGCCGGACGCCCTGGGTGAGGAGGACAGGTGTGCTCAGACCCGCAGCCCCAGGTGCACACAGAACCAGCTCTCCCAGTAGAGCCCCTCACCTCTGCAAGCAGCCACCTCGCCCTTCTCAGTCCTGTTCTCACCCTGCCCTGCCCACTGTCCCTGTGCTCACGGGCACTCCCTGTGGAGCAGCATCTTCCGCACCCACCTCTCTGCCCCGGCCCCTCCAGGGCTGCCTCCACCTCACTCCTGGCCCCAGCCTCTAACCGGTGCAGAGGCCTCAGCCAGGGCCTGGGGCCTCCGGGATGTATTTTCCAAGTATGTGAGGGAACTTATCTTAGTGCAATCAGAGTGGGAAGCCGGGGGGAGGCCAGGACTGCTCTTGGCTGGGGCAAAGACATTGACCTTGGGGTGTGCACTAATATAGTGATTTATTGCTTCTTTAGCCATGTGGGTTACTAAGTTCAAAGGGAGGGAGAAGAAATTGACGAAAATAGCGGCTCATCCGGAACTCTTCCTTCTCTGGCTCGTCCTTTGACTTCTGAGCTCGGGCTGGAAGCCGTGAGCTCTGCCTCATTCCCCGCTTGCCCCCTGGGCCACACGGGGCTCGCTAGGTGTGCGTCTCTGGAGGCTGTGGGGGGTGCTCTTCCTCTGTCTCCCTGGTTGACTGCTCTCCCAGGGTCTCCGACTGCCTGGACGCTTGCACGTTCTCGTCCTCGGGCTTTGTCTCAGGCCGCGCCTCTTCCCGAGGCTCCAGCTTGGTGGCAGACTTCTTTTCAGAGCCAGGGTCAGGGGTCCATGTGGCCTCGGCGCCCCGGGAGTTCTCCCCCTCCTTGTTGATGGCTCCAGAGGACAGGCCCCGAGCCTTGGGCTGTACCCAGCAGTGGCTGAGGATCTCGTCGATGTGCAGCCGCCGGTTGACGTCGGGCTGCAGCATGCGGTAGATGAGGTCCTTGCATTCGCCCGTGAGATGCTTGGAGCGCGGGAAATTGACACGGTGTTCCTTCTGGATACGCAGCATCTTCTTGATGTTCGAGTCGTCGTAGGGCATGGATCCGCAGACCATGATGTAGAGGATCACGCCCAGGCTCCAGATGTCGTACACCTTGGGCTGGTAGGGGATGCCCTGCAGGACCTCGGGGGCCGCGTATGCCGCCGACCCACAGAAGGTCTTGCTCAAAGTCAATCGGCCACTGTCATCCCGCAGGCAGCGCTTGGAGAAGCCGAAGTCGGACAGCTTGATGTTGAAGTCCTTGTCGAGGAGAAGGTTCTCGCACTTGAGGTCTCGGTGGACGACGTCCAGGTCGTGGCAGTACTTGATGGCCGAGGAGAGCTGGTGGAACTTCTTGCGAGCATCCTCCTCTTGCAGGGCTCCCCGGGTCTTGATGAACTCCAGGAGGTCCCCCTGGACCCCGAGCTCCATGACAATGTAGACCTTGCCGTCCGAGGTCTCAAAGATCTCGTAGGTCTTGATGATGGAGCGGTGGTTTAGCATGGCCAGAATCTCAATTTCCCGGGGGAGGAATTTCTCCAAGAAGTCCGTGGGGGCTTTCTTGCGGTCGATGATCTTGACCGCCACGTTGAACTTGAGGCGCTCAGAGTACGCAGATTTGACCTTGGCGTAGGAGCCCTCTCCCAAATTTATCCCCATGATGTAGCCTCGTCGCTTGAGGACAGCAGCGTCGTCCATGGTGCTAGGAGAGCCCAGTGCCTCTGAGGCTGCCCTCCACCTCCCTGCAGGACATGGGCCAGCAGTGTCCCCATTTACACCGGGGACACCGTCCTCTGGGCTGGCTGGGCCTGCTGTCTCTGCCTCTTAGAGGCCAAGACTCTGGGGTGGAACATTCGGCCCTGTCTCCCAGGTGATTCCAGTGAGTGAAGTCACAAAGGAGGAACGTCCTGGGGGAACGCAGCTCTGCTCCCAGCCACGTGAACTTGGAACCCTGGATGGCCGGCCAGTGAGCAGGAGCAGGCTGAAGGCCAGCAAAGGCAGCTTCGTGCTTGGCCGGGACTCGAGGTAGGAGCTTTGGGGGATACATCGATCTGCTCTGCTCCCCAACCCTACAGCCAGAACTGCTGTGGAGCTGTGGGCCTGATTATTGCAAACCCGGGCATCCCAGGAGACCAGGGTGGGTGGCTGGGGTCAGTCCGGGTCCCAGCAGGAAAACAGCAGACACTCAATTTAGGATAATTAGAGGAGGACTTAATTATAGGGAGGGTTTACAAAGGTGGACCAGAGTAGGGAATCCCGAGTAGTTTAGGTACCCTAAGACGCCCCAGCTCATGTGGGAGTAGGAGGAGGTGATCACCAGAATTCAGAAAGGGGTGCAGAGAGGGCCCCCTTGAGAAAGGCAGTGACCTTTGGTGGAGGGGAAAAGGACGGTGCAGTGACCCCATAGCAGGCCCGGGGCTGGAGGCAGTGGCGGGGGGAACGTCCCTGACCTCTCTTCCTTTCCAGCCCTCAATGCTGTCTGTGCAGGCCATCTGCAGGGGGTGCAGATCACAGCCAAGAGGGTGGAGGTGGGCCAGGAGGGCAGAGGCTCGTGGTCCAGATGTCGCTGCAGTTTGGCCAGCCAGGACTCCACCGTCCCTGCTTGGTTCGATACTCTCTGGCCTGCTTCTCTTACAGTGACTCCGCAGGGGGACAACTGGCAGGAATTCTGCTCTTGGCCATGAGTTCCCGTCTGGGGACCTGCCTGGCCCATGGTGCTGGCTGGACTCCCAGGGCAGATCTGGGGCTGGGGCAGGCGGGTGGGCCTGGGTCCCATTCTGAGCACTAGAAGCTGCTTCTGATGTGGTGGCAAGGACGGTAGTGGCCGGGGGTTAGTGTTTCTGGGTAGTGGGGGGCCTCCCTGCTGTGACAGGCCCTTCATCCGGCACCTGCTGTGACCTGCTGCTCTGCCCCGAGGAAGTAGGACCAGGTAGGTCTAGCCTGGCTTTGGATTTGACCTGGGCCTTAGCCTGGAGAGAGGGAATGCCCCTCCCTCACATGGCCCCACTTGTCGCAGGCTGGAATCCTGGGACCCTCAGGAGTTAGTCCTTGGGGCTGAAGGCTGGCTGGGCTGGGAAGCGTCCTCACCTGCCTTGGCCCTTCCGCCTTCTCTCTGCGGCTCACTTTCGCCTTCCTCCCCAGGCCTGACAACGCACTGCCAGCCCGTGTGCACGGCTGGTGGTCCTTCCTCTGGACAGCTTGCTTCTCCCTCCTGCCGAGGACTCACCATCTGCTGTCTCCCTCCCATGGCCCTGCGTGATGACAGGTGTGAGGCCGGCCCTGGGAGCATTGTTCCCAGAGACCTTGGCCTCCTTGCTGCCCCAGAGCGCTCTCCCGCATGCAGATGAGCCTTCCAGGCCTTCTGCACTGTGTAGGCGGGTCCTTCCTCCAGAGGCACACAGGGCCTGTCTAAAACCCGAGCTTCCCCGCGAGCTCTCCTCGTGCCACCCTCCCTTAGGCCATTTTCCCATCTGTTTGAAACATTCCCACCGTGTGCTGGTGAAGCTACAGTTGCCTGCCTCTCACCCGGTGGATCTTTTCTCACTTTGAAGATCCTCCAGGCCCTCTAGTTTTCTTCTTCATCCTCCACCGTGGTTTGGCCTTAAAGACCTCTCCACGACGCGCCTCCGGACCAGCGGACCTGGGTCAGCAGGTGCAAATACTCTTCGAGTCTCAGTGTCCCCTCCGCCCTCCAAAGCCGTCCGCAGACCCCTGCTCCGCCCCCTCCACGTCTGTCACTGTGATCCGGCGCCCGCCACCCTGGCTCAGTGCCGGCGGGGCGCCCTGGGACCCCCGGCTCTTCGGAAGTTGTGCCGCTCAGGCTCCGCCCCCGGCCCCACCTCCCTGTTTAGCCAATGGCACGCCTCACTCCTTGTAGTCCCGCCTCCCCTCCGGGCCAGCCCCCGGGACCCCGCCCCCCACCCCCGCGACCTCAGGCCTCGCCCCTTTCGGGCAGTGGCGCCCAAGCCCCGCCCCCCGCCCCGGCGCTCATTGGCTCGCGCCGGCGTCGCGGGCGGGAGGCGGGGCGGCGCGGAGCCGAGCAGGACGGACGCCATCTTGCCCGGAGCCGGAGTCCGAACCCAAAGCTGAGGCCGAGAGAGCGCGCGAGCCCGCCGCCCTGCCCCGCCGGGCCCAGCGGAGCCCCCTCCCGCCTCCTCGCGGCTCCTGGCCCCGACCCAGTCAGTCCCCCTACCCCTCAGCCCGGCCCGGTCCGGCCTCCCCGCGGGGTCACCCGGCCGCCCCGGGGACGATGAACGGAGGATAAATGGTGCCCAAGGCAGACAGCGGTGCCTTCCTGCTGCTCTTCCTGCTCGTGCTCACCGTCACCGAGCCGCTGCGGCCAGGTGCGCGGCGCGGGGGGCGCGGTGTGGGGGCGGGGGCGGGAGCCGGCCGGGGGCGGGGGCCGGGGGGCACCTGGGACCTCCTTCCACCCGCGGCCGCCTCCTGCGCGGGCCGCGTCCGGGGCCGCGGCGGGGAGGCCTGGTTCGCAGGGCTCGGCGTCCCCTGCTCGCCCACCAGCCCGCAGTGCCAGGGCTCACCTGGGCGCACCTGGGCGCGGGAGGCCGCGCACACCGTGCAGCCCTGTGCCCGAGGGTGCTGCCACGGGACTCGTCCTCCGAGCGCCGTCTTTGCGAGTGCAAAGACGGGGTCGGGCCGGAGGGCTGTGTCGAGAGCAGCTCTCGCGGGCACCTGGCTTCGCAGGCGTCCGCCGCCCGTGGCCTCGCGCCAGCCAGGACAGCGTGGCTTGTGCGCTTCATTGTCCCTCGGCGCGGCGCCGCACCGGAGCCCGGGCAGCGAGGTCCAGGAGCCCGCCAAGCTTGGTGTGCGGGGAGCGAGCGCTCCTTGTCTGTGCTGAATGATTAAACGCTTTGGAACTGCCCTGGAGCTTGTGTGTTTGTAAGTCCCGGCTGCGGAGTCAGGACCGTGGCAAGCAGAAGGCCCCTTTCTTCCCATTCTGGTCCCCCTGAACCGCACCGAGGAAATCAAACTCATTTCCCAGACGTGGGGCCGGTCTCTCCATCAGGCGCAGGAGTCCCAGTCCCACCTACTTTAGGGCCGGGAAGATGTTTTAAAATCAGCAGGAAAAGAACTTTTTGTCCAAAGAAAATGTTTTCACGGCTCCGTATGTATTAATACAGTCATCTTTACACCGACTCTTCGGGAAAAGATTGTTCATGCTTTTCAGTAGAGGAAGGGTCCCGTGAAGATCTCCAGAGTGCCCCTGGCCACCACCTGAGAGCTCCAACCAGCCGGGGTGGGGGAGGCTTGGGCTGTCCTGAGCAAGTTCCTGCCTCAGACACTGTACTGCCCGGCTCCGCCTTTGTCATCTGCATGGAATGTGTGTCTCCTCCCCGTGTCCACCTGGGCCCACGGGCAACCTGGGAGACGCCACATGATCCCTCTGGGCTCCCTGAGCAGAGCTCTCTGGGCAGCAGGGTGACTGGCTGTGGGACGGCCTTGGTAGGATCAGAAAGGAGCTGAGAAATGGGACACCTGGGGGCGTTACCACCCTCCAGGCTCCTGGAGATCTGAGCCAGGGGGTAATTAAAGTCTATGTGTGTACACGTAGTCGCTGGGAAGCTATGTACAGCGTCCTGTTCTAGGCCTTGGCTTGGGAGAGGAGGTCCCCGTGTTCACAGGTGAAGCCACATGTCACCTTGCCTGTCTTTGGGCTGCCTCTGGTTCTCGATCCAACATCTCTCGCCTGGATGGTAGAGGTGATCGTGTCCCCGTGTCCCGTCAACCGGCCAGCAATTTACAGAGCGTCTGTGAGTGCTCGCTCCCTGCCCAGCGCTAGGGATGTTGCAGTGAGAACAGACTTCTCCCTCTCGGGGCGGCGCAGACACAGAGACCAGGTGTAACTCTGTCCTCACACTCCCGTGTGCCCAGTGCCAGCAGGTGTGGGAGCTTCAAGGCGGGCAGTGGAGGTGGCTGTGCGTGTATACCAGTGAGCAGGGGAGGCCTTCCCGGGAGACCTCAGGTTGAGGTCAGAGTGGACGTAGTGGGGGTGGGGTCCTACTAGGGGGCGAGCAGATAGCTTCCTGATTCTGTGGCTCTCCAGGTCAGCAGCCCTGAGTGGCTGAGTCGCCCAGCAGACCCCGCGGCTCCGTGTGACTCCCGAACTTCGGTTGGATGTCCCTCCATGACTGCCTGATGTTTTCCTCTCGCGCTGGCGTGGCCTGTTCACATGCGCACCCTGTGTCCTTATGGAACTCCGGGGTCTCCCTGCCTGCACCTGGGAGGGGAAGGGGCGTCTTCATCTTAGTCTGCGTTCTTTCTGTCTGGGTCTTGGCTTAGCACCTGTCCTTGGGGGTGAGGTGGGTGGGCATGGGACCCTCAGGGCCAGGGCCAAGCCACTGTGGTCTGTGCGGTGCAGGGCAGGACATGAGGCCTCTCGGGGCATGGGCTCGATCTTCGGCCAGTTGGTTTTTTTTTTTTTTTTTTTGGAGAGGTTTTTGCTATAGGGCGCGTGTGCTCACCAGACAGAGACAGAGAGATAGAAAGCGAGAAATCACCCACCAGGGGGGATGGCCACGCCGCAATCCCTTCTCCTCCATTCTCCTCTCGGGATCTTGGGCACGCATGCACACGCGCCCGGCATGAGTTTTAAGCCATGGGGTCCAGGACACGAACCGTGGTTGACTATGTGGGAGTCCAGTGACATAGCCGTTAATGCTAACTGCTGGTCCCGGGCCAGTTGGTTTTAATGCACATCTGATCTTGGTGACTGAGGGTGTGTCACCTGTCAGGGTTGCTCTGATGACCTCTCAGGCGGTCCTGGGTAGATCTCGGTGACTGAGGGTGTGTCACCTGTCAGGGCTGCTCTGATGACCTCTCAGTGGTCCTCGGTAGATCTCGGTGACTGAGGGTGTGTCACCTGTCAGGGCTGCTCTGATGCCCTCTCAGTGGTCCTCGGTAGATCTCGGTGACTGAGGGTGTGTCACCTGTCAGGGCTGCTCTGATGACCTCTCAGTGGTCCCCGGTAGATCTTGCTGACTGAGGGTGTGTCACCTGTCAGGGCTGCTCTGATGACCTCTCAGTGGTCCTGGGTAGATCTCGGTGACTGAGGGTGTGTCACCTGTCAGGGCTGCTCTGATGACCTCTCAGTGGTCCTGGGTAGATCTCGGTGACTGAGGGTGTGTCACCTGTCAGGGCTGCTCTGATGACCTCTCAGTGGTCCCCGGTAGATCTCGGTGACTGAGGGTGTGTCACCTGTCAGGGCTGCTCTGATGACCTCTCAGTGGTCCTCAGTAGATCTCGGTGACTGAGGGTGTGTCACCTGTCAGGACTGCTCTGATGACCTCTCAGTGGTCCTGGGTAGATCTCGGTGACTGAGGGTGTGTCACCTGTCAGGGCTGCTCTGATGACCTCTCAGTGGTCCTGGGTAGATCTCGGTGACTGAGGGTGTGTCACCTGTCAGGGCTGCTCTGATGACCTCTCAGTGGCCCTCGACAGCCTCATCGACTGGGGAACCTGAAATTCAGAGCACTCGTGCAGCTCGGCGGCTGTGGTGATGCTCCAGAGGTCCAGCCTGCACCGCTGTCTGTGCCCCTGGCTGGGGCTCTGTCCCCCAGCTGTCTGTGTCCAGCAGGCACTTAGGAGAACCTCACTCTGTGCTCTGGAAGGTGTCCCTTAACCCCACGGTGGAGCCCAGGCTGCCTGTCTCCAGGTGGTCCCGGCGGCCCTGTAGGTGGACCCAGACCTTTTCCCCTCTGAGTACTCAGTGTGAAGAACAGAGCCACAGCTCCCCATGTCTCCTCTGCACCGGCGCTGATGACCACAGTGACAGAGGGGTCTCTGCTGAGGAAGCCACGGCCGCACAGTGGGGCCTTGGGCGCCCCTGGCTGTGATGTCGCCTCCTTGGCCCCTTCTCGGCCTGTGCAGGGAATAGGTGTCAACTGCAAGGGCTTTTCTAGCTTTCGTCGTCAAACTCAGTCATGCTGTGGCATCAGCCACAGCTCGGGCCAGGCGGCTTCCCCACATAGCTGCTGGGTGAGTATTGTCACTGCAGTCCCCGTCCCCGTCCCTCCCTGCCGTGCTAGCCCTGTAGAAGGCTTGGTCTCCCTCAGGCCATCTAGCGTGGCAGCCGGGCTGGACGAGGTCTTCCTACGTTGCTGGCAAGTGACTTGTGTGAGGGCACACAGTGGCGATGGCACAGCTGGCACAGACCCGGGCGAGCTGGCTCCTAGTTCAGGGCCTCCCCACTTTGTCAGGAGGGACCGGGCGCCGCAGCCTGCTGCCCTTGTTAACCTGCTGCGTTCTCCGAAACCGAGGAGCGGCCACAGCACCTTGCCTGAGTCCGCATCTGCGTCCATCGGGTAGCACTGAGGCTGGCGCCTGGGAAGACGGAGAAGCAGCTGGAGAGTGGAGGCGCCTGCACCTGCCTTGCCAAACTCGTCCTGAGTTCCAGTGCTTCTCTCCAGGCCCTGTCCTGTGACACTTTGCAGAATTTGTCCTCCTGGCAGGTTAGGCTTTGGGGTTAAAGTTTCTATAGGGCGCGTGCGCTCGCCAGGAAGACAGAGAGACAGAAAGCGAGAAATCACCCCCCAGGGGGGGATGGCCACGCCGCAATCCCTTCTCCTCCATTCTCCTCTCGGGATCTTGGGCACACATGCACACGCGCCCGGTGTGAGTTTAAGCCACCAGGTCCAGGACTTCGAACCACGGTCGACTACATGGGAGTCCAGCGACATAGCCGTTACACCAACTGCTGGTCCCAATAGTTTCACATTTTCTAACTTTATCAACTAATGAATTGTCTTTTTCTTTTTAAGAAACCTTTTATTTGGAAACAATTTCAAACTTGGAGAAAAGTTCTGGTGATAGAGTTGGCACAAAGGCCGCCTGCGAATCATTTATACAGGCTTAACTATCAGCATTTATCCTTATTTGCCTTACCCCACTCCCACGTGTGTATGCATGCGTAGACACGCAGTCGTGTGTATACACTACACACACTTTTTTTTTGAAAAGTACCTTATTTACATAATTCAATTTGTTGTTATTTATTTATTTATTTATTTATTTTAATTTGACCAGAGAGAGAGAGAAAGGGAAAGTGAGAAAGCAAGCCACCAGTTCCAGAACTTGAGCTGTGGTTGGCCATGTGGGAGTCCAGCGCCTTAGCCACCTCGCCACCTGCCGGCCCCATGCAGGTGTCTTTTCTGAACACTGGAGAGCAGGTTTTCTCCATTATGGCGCTTTACCCTGAAGCACTTTGAACCCGTTGGCCATTGCAGAGGGCAGGAAGCAACCCCCGTTAGCGCCATCTCATTTCCCTCAAGAATACCCGCCCTGTGCCAGGCGCTGCGTTATCAAGGACACAGGAAGCCTGTGGTTGAAGCCAGGCTGGCCCAGGCAGGGGTGAGCTGAGTGTCCCTGCATGGCAGGGTAGAGGTTTTAGTTGGTGGTTCTGGTCTAGGAGTGAAGGCTGAGTGCTTGCGCTGGTGCTCAGCTGTGCCTCTCCGGCCCCTTCCCTGGTCCACTTGCCAGGCCTGGCCCATGGGAACTGGTTTGTCCCTTCTCTGCTGGGCACTTCCCGAAGTACCGAAGGCTCCGTCCTCCTGGCCGTCACTGCGGGTGATCTGTTGGCCACGCTTCTCCACTAGCCCTGAGCCTTTGACCAGCCCTCCTTGGCCCTCGGGATCAGGAGACATTTAGTAGTTTCCGGACTCCACATTTAGGAACCGGTGGAGAGCATGCCCAGGATCCTCCAGGTCACCCTTGCTGTGCTGTAGGGTGGTTCTTCACAGCCGGGAGCTCAGGGCTTTGGCCAGCCTCTCCTCCTCTCTCAGTCTGCACAGCGGGTGGTAATCCCGAGAGCCTGATCCAGGGCCAGCACTGCACCCGTAGTCATGCCTGGCTTAGGGTAGAGAGACCATGTGTTTTTGGAGAGGTTTTTGCTATAGGGCGCGTGCGTCCACCAGAAAGAGACAAAGAGAAAGTGAGAAATCACCTCCCCACACCGCAATCCCTTCTCCTCCATTCTCTTAAGATCCTGGGCATGCACACACATGTGCTCGGTATGTTTTTATTTATTTTTTTTTTTGAGAGGCTTTTGCTATAGGGCGCGTGCGCTCGCCAGACAGACAGAGAGAGACAGAGAGATAGAAAGCAAGAAATCACCCCCCGGGGGAATGGCCACGCCGCAGTCCCTTCTCCTCCATTCTCCTCTCGGGATCTTGGGCACGCATGCACATGCGCCCGGCGTGAGTTTAAGCCACCGGGTCCAAGACGCGAACTGCGGTCGACCACTTGGGAGTCCAGCGACATAGCCACTGCACCAACTGCTGGTCCCATGTTTTTGTTTTTTATTTCTTCCATGGGGGAGATGGAGAAGACGTACAGAGAGGTGAGCAACCCCCAGCGTCCTCACGCCCTGTCCGTATTACGTGATGGCTGTATTTTGGTTTCTGCCATGGTTACCGGTCGTCTTGGAGTGTTCAGTGAAAGCCAGCCACAGCTCGACCTGCCAGTGTGAGCTGGGCCGTGGCCTAGCCAGCGTGGCCCGGTAGGCTTGGGCCTCAGGCCTGAGGTCGGAGCACAGCGGGGCTTGACCTGGAAGGTGGGAAAGCCCAGGCCTCCTTTGCCTCCGAGGAGCCGCCTGTGAAGGGAGTGCCTGGGGTGGGTCAGAGCTGCTTTTCTTGTCCGGGTCCTGAGCGGGTGAAGAGGGTGGAGCCCGGAGCCGCCCTGCAAGGTTGGCGCCTCGGTTCCCTCGTTCGGAACATGGACATTGCGATGGGACCTCATGGCGCTGCCGTGAGGGCTCCTGGCTTGGGGACGCAGCAGCGAGCCCTGCTCACACAGCTGGACCTGGGTGGGAGGTCGGGGTCAGGCCCTCAGAGGGTCTGGACACGCCTTGCACACACCCACGACCCTGGCTGACCCGGGAGGCCGGGAGACCCCAGCACAGGACCCTGTTGGGATGCTTGTTTTTTTCCTCTCTCTCTTTCTCTGTGTCTCCCTGTGTCTCTCCATTAAAGAAAAAAATCAGCCTTGAGAAAAGTATGTGCTATGAAGCAAATGCTCGCTCGAGGCTAACTGACCCTGTGGCCCATGGACGGGCCTCGGGGAGTCTCGGGCTCTTGAGTCAGTACCGAGGTCGTGTGTGCAGGGGCCGGTCTCAGGACAGGGCTCTGTCTGGGGAGGCAGCCCAGGGCAGTGGTTTCGGCCTGCGTCTGCCTCCCGGGGAGCTGAATGATCCCAGCCACTCCAGTGGGATGCGAAGGAGTGTGTGAGACTCACCTCCGGCCCCCCAAATCTGCAGAGCCCGTCAGACAGGGCTAGGATTGTTGGTGCTGTGTCCTCTGGGCCTGGTCGAGTACAGAGTGGAGACTCAGAAATCAGTTATTGAGCAAGTGCACAAACGGCCATTTATATTTGGTCCTGAAGAGCAGGGCTCCCTCAGCCAGACCTCGCAGCTGCGTCCGCCTGGTGCGTGGCGAGGAGGCCGAGCTGTGGCCGTCCTGCAGGAACGCCTGGTGCTGGTGGGGTGGGGTGCCTGGGGGGACTGGGCGTGGCATGGCTGCAGAGTCAGCTGCATGCAGGGAGCTCACTTCTGTGCTGGGCGAGGAGGTGAGAGCAGGTGACGCTGCTCAGCAACATGGGCCTCGGGGGCCTCGCCAGCCAGCGGTGGGGGGCATCTGAGGGCTCCTCTGGGATGGCTGCTGCTTCCTACGTGGGGGCTGGCCGGCCCTTCTTGGCCGTGGCGTGCAGGCCTTGGCGGGGAGCTGCGTCCCCTGGGCTGCTCAGCGTCCTCAGTGCCCTGCCCTCAGGCCCCGCCCTGTAACCGACTTCCAGCTGGTGTCTGGCAGGCAGCCACCGGTTTGGTTAGCCTGTGGCCTGTCTTCCCTCAGCCGGGGCTGCTACCTGCTGGACTGGACAGGGCTGGGGGCAGAGCCCTGGGGTGGCCGGGCCGGGGCCCGCAGGGATGCTGCTCTCCCCCTCGCTTCCCGAGTCGCACCCTCTGGGGCCTTCCTGGAGTTCGCAGCTGTGGGAGGACTTCTTGGGGCTGGCCAGGGCACTGGATGAGGCGTGGGGGCCACAGTAGAGAGTGCTGGTCAGCGTGGGCTGCTCAGCAGGAGACACGAGGCCCCAGGACTGTCTGTTGGAGCCGGGTCTTGGCAGGAGACCCACCCACGCCACTGGCCGCCCCTTCTGTCCCCTGCTCGGCTAGTCTGCCTACAAAGTTCAGTGCGCGGTCTTCCAGGACAGCACCTGGGGGCGGGAGGCCCAGCTAGGTAGGGCAAGGTAGGACGTTGCTGTCGCTCTAGGTGGGCCCTGCCACTTCCCCACCTGCCCTGTCTACCTGAGGGCTGTCGGCACAGACCTGCCGGAGAGCCCGGGGCATGCTTTTCAAGCCTCTGGGGCTGGGACAGAGGGAAATCATCCTCGTCCACCATTCTCCCATGGTTCTGGGCATGCACACACACATGCCTAGCAAGATTTTCAAGCTCCCCACAGTTGGCCATGTGGGATCCAGTCTCCTCAACCTCTGTGCCACTTGCTGGCCCCTCAACCTCACTGTTTTTAAAAAATCTTTTTATTTTGGGAACATTTCAAATCTACAGAGAAGTCCTAAGAGTAGTGCTGTGAACCCCTCCCGTACACAGTTCACCTATCTTTTCCAGTTGGTAATGTTCAACCCACCACACATTTGCAACTCCTCTTTCTCCAGGAGTGTGTCTGCACACACACACACGCGCGCGCCTGCACACACTGTAAAGATAGGCTTTTGCCATGTGTCCTCATCCCGCCGCAGCCTTCCAGCTGGGGATACAGGCACAGGCCCCCACGCCTGGCTCCTCCAGGTTTTTGCCATAGGGCACATGCACCAGCCAGAGAGACGGAAGGAAAGTCGGAAATCGCCCCCCAGGACCACGCCGTAGTACCTTCTGCTCCATTCTTCTCTCAGGATCTTGGGCACAAATGCACATGTAATCGGCATGATTTTCAAACTGCCGAGTCCGGGACTCAAACTGTGTCATTCAGTGTCTTAACCACCATGTCACCCCTGACTCCCGGGCACGTTTTTTAGTTAGGGTCTCTCAGCTCAGCCTTGAGTTTGGGAACATCCTGCCTCAGCCCTCCACGTCATGGGGATTACAGGTATATACCACTTGTGCAGCCTTCGGGTTGAACCAGGAATCGAACCTGGGCTTTCCATGTGGTCTCAGCCCATGGAGCAGTGTCTTAAAATCTTAAACCAGGGCCAGCAGGTGGTGTAGAGGTTAAGGTGCTGGATTCTCACATGGCTGACCACAGTTTGAGTCCCAGACCCTGCGACTTGAAAGTCATGCTGGGCGTGCATGCCCAAAATCCCGAGAGGAGAAGGGATTCTGGTGTGACCATCTCCCTTGAGGGATGACTTCTCACTTTCCCTCTCTCTGTTTCTCTCCAGCAAGTGCATGTGCCCTAAGACCAAAAAAAAAAAAAAAAAAAAGGCTCAAACCTCATGGCCGGGCCTACACACACAGTTTTTCTTCCTGACTTTCTCTTTTTAGGTTTTTGCTCTAGAGCAAGTGCACCAGGGAGAAAGACAGAAACAGTGAACGGGAAAGTGAGAACTCACCCCCCAGGGGAGGAGGACCACACTGCGTTCCCTTCTCCGTTCTCCTCCTGGGGTTTGGGCGTGCACGCACATACACTTTGTAATTCTCAAACTGCCAGGTCAGCACCACGGTCTGCCGTGTGGGAGTCCAGCACTTTAACCACTGTGCCACCTTCCGGCCCCACACACTGTGTTTTGCAGAACTATTTGAAACAGTTTGAAGCTGCAGACATCACGATCCTTCGTTTCAGATCCCTCTGTTTTTATTTCCTAAGAATATAGCCATTCTCCTATGGCCACAGTACAGTTACCAAATTAGGAAGTTCAGCGTGGAGGTAACGCGGTTACCCATCTCCTCATTTGCCAGTTGTCCGATTCACAACACGCTCTCCCCTCAGTCTAGGCTCCAGCCTGCAGTCATGTGCTGCATTTAAAATGATGCGTTTAATCTCTTAAAATCTGGAAGAGCCCTCTAGCTTCCTTTGTCTCCCATGGCATGGATTTTTAAAAAGAGAACAAGCCAGTCATCCTATAGAATAGTCTTCGTATTGGGTTTATCAGGTCGTTCCCTGGTGATAAGATTGAGTCAGTGCGATTCTGGCAGGAGCGATAAATGTCTCAGGATGGCGAGTCCTCAGTGCATCCTGTCGGGGCACGTGCTGTCCGCTTGTCCCAGGAAGAATGGTGACGGTCACCTGAGCCACTTAGTCAGACAGTGCCCTCTGGATTTCTCTACCACTATGCGAAGCGCTTTTTTCCTTTTGCGATTGGCCGGGCTCCCTGGGGGAGAGAGAGAGCGTTGCCTGGTAGGTTTAAGCACCCACTGATGCTTCTTTCTTGAATCAGTCCACCACTGTGATGGGTGCTGAGCGGTGGTTTTTCTCCCAGGAGTCTTCCTACCCGTATTGGTATTCTGTAAAATAGAGCTTTCTTTTTTTTTCCTTTCCCTTCTTAGTAAGTTTCTTTCTTTTTTTTAAAAAAAACTTTTTAAGAATTGTTTATTTAATATTATTATTTTATTACTTTAAATTTGACCAGAGAGAGAGGGAAAGTGAGAAAACAACCCACCAGGTCCAGAATGCGAACTGCGGTCGTCCATGTGGGGAGGTCCAGCGCCTTTAGCACCATGCCACCTGGTGACTCAGAGCGTGTGTGTGTGTTTGTTTTAGGTATTTGTCATAGGGCTCACGTGAGAGAGAGGGAATGTGAGAAATCACTCCCCGGGGGAATGGCTGCCGCGGTCCCTTCTCCACTTTCCCCTGGGGATTTTGAGCACACGTGCACATGCTTCTGGCATAATTTTCAAACTCCTGGGTCTGGGACTCGAACTGCAGTTAACCACGTGGGAGTCCAGCATCTTAACCACCATGTCATCTGCCGGCCCTTCTCTTTTTTTTTTAAGATTTTTTTTTTTTTCTTTTTTTGGAGAGGTTTTCGCTATAGGGCGCGTGCGCTCGCCAGACAGACAGAGAGAGACATAGAGACAGAAAGCGAGAAATCACCCCCCAGGGGGGATGGCCACGCCGCAATCCCTTCTCCTCCATTCTCCTCTCGGGATCTTGGGCACGCACGCACACGCGCCCGGCGTGAGTTCAAGCCGCCGGGTCCGGTATTCGAACCGCGGTCGACTACATGGGAGTCCAGCGACATAGCCATTACACTAACTGCTGGTCCCAAGATTTTTTTTTTTTTTTTTGTCAGGACCAGCAGGTGGCGTGGTGGTTAAGGCGCTGGACATTCCCACATGGCTGACCACGGTTTGAGTCTCAGACCTGGTGCTTGCTTTCTCACTCTTTATCTCTCTGTGTCTCTGTCTGGTCAAATTAAAAGGAATGAATGAATAAATAAAATTAAATAAATAATTATATTTAAAAAAAGATTTTTTTTGTCATAGGGCATTTGTACTTGCAGAGAGATGGAAAGTGAAAAATCACCATGCCACAATTCCTTCCCCTCCATTCTTCTCTTAGGATGTGCACGCATGCACATGCACCCAGCATGTGTCTTTCAAGATGTCTGGTCCTGGGCCGGCAGGTGGCGTGGTGGTTAAGGCAGCTGACCTACATGGCTGACCGAGGTTCAAGTCCTGGACCTGGCAGTTTGCTTTCTCACTTTCTTTCTGTCTTTCTCTGGTCAACTTCAAAATAAAAATAAAATAAAATAAAATAAAATAATGACAATGAATAAAATTAAATAAAAAATAAGTCTTTTAAAAAAGAAAAAAAAGATGCCAGGTCCAGGACTCGAACCGCAGAGTTGGCCAGTGGGATCCAGTGCGTTAACCATCACGCTACCTGTTTGCCCCACCTTCTAATAGTTAGGAAGGAAGGGAGGGAGGGAGGGAGGGAGGGAAGAAAGTGAGAGAGAGAGAGAGAGAGAGAGAGAGAGAAAGGAAGGGAGGGAGGGAGGGAGGGAACAAAGAAAGGAAGGAAGGAAGGAAGGAAGGAAGAAAGAAAGGGCCCTGCAGGGTACCTGTGTGTGTGTGTGTCTCTCTCTCTCATAATTGCCAGAGGGTGTGTGCACTCACCAGCGAGAGTAGAGAGAAAGGAGGAGAGGGAGAAAGCACCTCCCTATGGGATGTGTCACACCACATAGTCACTTTTCTCTCCATCCTGTGGATTCTGGGATCACGAACTTGCACCCAGCGTGTTTTTCAAGCTGCAGGGCCAGGATTTGAAACATGGTTAGCTATGTGGACTTGGGCTCCCTTAACCAGCAGGCGGCAGGGCCACCCCTGTTGCTTTTTTCATACAAATTTTAAACATTTGTGATAGAGCCACGTGTGCATGCACGTGAGAGTGAGAGACAGAGCCGAGCACCTCCCACGGGCCGGTCATCGCAGGTCCCCTTCCACGCCCACCAGGTCCTGGGTACGCGTGTGCTTGCCAGGCGTGGTTCAGATCGACCAGGCTGGGCGTCTAAGCCGTGATCACCATGTGGGATCTGGCTTCTCCCGAGCAGGGCACTCCTGCTGCACTGCGGGGCTGGCTCTGTAGGTTCATTTCAGAGGACCCCGAGAGCCAGAAGGTAATTGGCTCACCTGGTGGCGTCACCTAGCTTTTACATAGAAGCAAAAACAGGAAACCGAGGACCGTCATCCTGAGCCCCGTGCTTGCCTCCCGCACCGTGACTCCCAAACCAGATGGAAGAGCCGTGTGGCTGGGGGAGCCAGTGCCGTCACCATCTGGTGCCTTTGTGCCCATGGAGGCACCTTCTATCGAGTGGAGGCTTTTCAGTGTCACGGTCTCTGGTTCCACCAGCATCTTGTGTAGACACCGACACTGTCACAGCTCTTCTGAGCTTGGCGACCAGCTCCGGCCACTGCTGTCCTCCTCCCTCACCGCACGCCCTGTGGGTGCTTGTCCAGAACTTGGGAGGCTTACTCCTGATCTGACCTGAGTCCCTGCCATGGGCCTGGAGCCACGTAGACATGCCACCTCCTAAGAGACATTTGTGAAAGTAAAGGTGAGAAAAATGCTTTCATAAAATTTCACATAACTAAATGTAAAACTGATATTACTTACAGAAAGAAAGTAGAAGAGAAGCCTAAAGCGATTAGCACATGCATGTGGGACCAGCAGGTGGCGTAATGGTTACATCACTGGACTCCCACGTAGTTGACTGCGGTTCTGAGTCCTGGACCCAGAGACTTAAAACTCACGCTGGGTACCTGTGTGTGCGTGCTCAAAAGCCCAGGAGGAGAATGGAAGAGAAGGGATTGCGGTGTGGCTATTCCCCTGAGGGGCGATTTCTTGCTTTCTGTCTCTCTCTCTCTCTCTCTCTGGTGTGTACACATGCCCTCTAGCAAAAATCTCTCTCCAGAAAAATTTGAAAAAAAGAATATGCACACAGAATTTTATAAAATCGTAGCCCCGGGCCAGCCCCATAACTCAGCCCCGATCCCAGATGGTTGACTGCAAATCCTGACCCTGGAGGTAACAAGCCGGGCAGGCATGTGCATGCACGTGCAGCCAGGAACCTGATGGGATGGCGGAAAGGGGGTTGTGGGGTGAGCAGGCCGACCGAGGGAGTGCTTTCTCTGTCTCTTTCCCTCTGACATACATGCATACGCTCTCTGGCATAAAACACAATCCTCGCTAAATGCTATTGCGTGTTTCCACTTTATAGTTGCAGCATGAGCTGTGACACCCTTTTTACAGGAAGCGGACGTTCACATTAACCTCCTTTTCCAGATGAAGAGACAGCTCGGGAGAAGACGTGACTTGCACAGTCGCATAGCTTGTGAGCGGGGAGCCGGGCTGCGGAGCCCGTGAGGCCCGTGCTCGCTCAGTGACTGCATGGTTGTCGTGGGTGCTTTGTGGTCTTCAGCCCTTCCTCCCTCTGCGTCTCACCTTCCTCCTCCCTTTTCAGCTACCACTTCTTGCCCTGCTCTTCCTGCTTTCCTCCCACCGCCTCAGCCACCAGTGCCACGGCCCTAACTCCCTGGTCTCACCTGTGTCCTGGCCACCCGCCGCGAACGCCCTTCGGGAAGCCTCACGGCCTGCAGAGCTGGACACATCCCGTCCTGTCTGGCTGCAGTCCCGGCCTTGGTTCTTAGCTGGCGTTGTTACCGTCCTCGTCACTACTCCCGTCCCCCGTTCCCAGGTGCTTACTATTTTGAAAAGGTTACTGACTGACTTCCTCCATGAGAGACAGAGGGCCGGACACTCCCTCCAGGGCCCTGATGCTCTGACCCAGCCCCAGCCTGCCAGGATCACAGGCACGCACACGTCTGGCACGGAGGCCTCAGACGCGAACCTGGCACCGTCCACATGTCCATTTCAGAGCGGTGCGGTACTGCCGCCCCATTGCCTGGCCTCCTCGCACCATCCCCGAGCATCGCGCGCTCTCCTAAGCCCTTAGCACGCGTTGGCTCAGTTGGCCGTAGCTGTGACTCTTCTTTAGAGCAGATTTTTGGTGTGTCGAGCACAGCCAGTGGTGTGGCAATTAAGGGGCTGAATCTTCAGGGCTGACTTCGCCGCACGAGTCCTGGACCTGGTGGCTTAAAAAACACCAAGCGGGACCAGCAGGTGGTGTGGTGGTTAAGGTGCTAGACTAAGTGGTTGACTAAGGTTCAAGTACCGGACCCAGTAACTTGAAAATCAGTCTGGGTTGGGACCAGCAGACCGTGTAATGGTTACATTGCTGGACTCCCATGGAGTTGACTGTGGCTCAAGTCCTGGACTCAGTGGCTTGAAACTCACACTGGGCATGTGTACATGCGTGCCCAAGGTCCCAAGAGGAGAATGGAGGAGAAAGGATTGTGGCGTGACTATCCCCCCGGGGGGTGATTTCTCACTTTCTGTCTGTCTCTTTCTGTCTCTCTGGCAAGTGCACATACCCTATAGCAAAAATCTCAAAAAAAAAAAAAATTCCGTGGGGCACATGTGTGTACATGCCCGAGATCCCAAGAGGAGCATGGCGAAGGGATTGATTGCTACATGGCCATCCCCCCCAGGGGGTGATTTCTTAATTTTCTTTTCACTGTCTCTCCGGCAAGTGCACACGCCCTATGATGAAAATCTCAACAAAAAAAAAAGAAGAAAGATTGAAAAAGAAAAAACACGCTGGGCACGTGTGCGTGCGTGGCCAGAATCCCGAGAGGAGAATGGAGGAGAAGGGACTGTGATGTGGCCATCCCCAGTGAGGGTGGTTTCTCACTTTCCCTCTTTCTCACTATTTTCTCTCTCTGGCGAGCATATGTGGCCTGCAGAAAAAAAAAAAAAAAAAAAGAAAAAAAGAAAAACATACTTGCTGTGTTGAATCTGGCTCTCAGTTTAGGTTTTGAAATAAGCATATGACTTGAAGCTTCCAGGCTGTCAGTGTTGTCTTCGCACCTTCTCTAACGAGGCCTGGTGATCAGTGCGGCTCGTGTGTGTGTGTGTGTGTGTGTGTGTGTGTGTGTGTGTGTTTGTGTGTGTCTGTGTCTCTTTTGCTGGGCCCAGTGCACACTGAAGGTCGGACCTGAGCGGGCCGGAGCGGGGAGCTGGGCGGAGCGTCCTGTCCCGGGCTGGGCCTCAGGCTCAGTCTCCTCTGGCAATCTCAGATTTCCCATCCGCTTTCCTGCAGAAGGTCCCCGTTCAGTTTCAGCACTTCGCCATCCCTCTGTATTTCGAGTGTGCTTTTGAGGGGCACTGGCCCCACTGCCACCCCATTTGGAAAACTAGCCCAGAGGGGGACTTGAAGAGTCCATCTCTTACGTCTAAATGAGGATAGTAATAGAACGAACCTCGGGACCACAGATGGAGTAATGGTTACGTTTCTGGACTCCCACATAGGCAACCATGGTTCAAGTCCCGGACCCAGTGGCTTAAAACTCATGCCGTGTGTGTGTGTGTGTGTGTGTGTGTGTGTGTGCGCGCGCCCAAAATCCCAACAGGAGAGTGGAGGAGAAGGGATTGTGGCATGGCCATCCCCCCTGGGTGGTGATTTCTCATTTTCTGTCTCTCTGTCTCTGTCTCTCTAGCAAGTGCATGCGCCCTATAGCAAAAATCTCTCTCTCTAAAAAAAAAAATCAACCTCAGAGTATTGTAGACTGGATCGAGGAAAATAAGGTTCAGTTTTGTGTCTATTTTAGTTTTAATACAAACAAACAACATAAAATACACTAGCCTACCTGGTTTAAGTTCACGAGTGTTAACTTAATGCACCTCCTTATGCTTTGGTTCCCTAGAATGTTTTCATCTTGCAAAACTGAAACTCAGTACCCATCGGACAACCGCCCCTTTCTCCCCTCCCCAGCCCTCCCACCGTTCTGCTTCCTGTTTCTAAGGCTTTGACTTCTCAAGGTACCCTGTGGGTGGGATCACACAGCATTCGTCCTCACGTGCCTGGCCCGTTTCACTTATCATGACGGTCCTCAGGGTCCTCTGTGTCATAGCAGGAGTCAGAACGGCTTTCCTTTGAAGGCGGAGTGACACCCCGCAGTGTCTGTGTCACACGTGCATTGTCTGCGCACTCACCTGGGGACACTTGGGTTGCTGCTCCCTCTTGGCCATTGGAATAATGCTGCTGCGAACCTGCTCTCAGTCCTTCGGGCTTTGCGCCCACAGTGGGGTTGCTGGGCCATACGGTGATTCCCTGTTTACGTTTCTGGGGAACCTCTGCATTGTTTTCCATAGTGACTGCATCATTTCACGTTCCCACCAACAGCGCACAATTTCTCTACATCCTCGCCGGCATTTATTTGTTTATTTTATTTTAATTTGACCAGAGAGGGACACAGTGAGAAAGAGAGAGAGAGAGTGAGAAAGCAAGCCACGGAGGTCTGGGACTTGAGCCACAGTCTGCCATGTGGGAGTCCAGCGCCTTAAGCACCACGCCACCTGCTGGCCCTGCCAATACTTATTTTTATTTTTTCACAGTGGTGGTCCTAACAGCCATGAGGTGGTATCTCGTTGTGGTTTTGACTTGCATTTCCCTGATGAGTGAGGGTTTTTTATTTTTTGAGGTTTTTTTTTTTAAGGGTTTTTTGCTATAGGGCATGTGTGCTCACCAGAAAGAGAGAGCGAGAAATCATCCCCCAGGGGGGATGGCCATGCCTCAATCCCTTCTCCATTCTCCTCTTGGGATCTTGGGCACGCACGCACATGCGCCTGGTGTGAGTTTAAGCTACCAGGTCTGAGACTCGAACCGCAGTTTACTCCGTGGGAGCCCAGCAACATAGCCATTACGCTAACTGCTGGTCCCTGAGAGATTTTTGATGTAGGATGCATGCACTTGCTGGAGAGACAGAGAGAGAGAGAGAGAGAGACAGAGCGACAGCAAGAAATCACCCCCCAGGGGGGATGGCCACGCCGCAATCCCTTCTCCTCCATTCTCCTCTCGGGATCTTGGGCACGCACGCACACGCGCCCGGTGTGAGTTTTAAGCTGCTGGGTCTGGAACTCAAACCGTGGTCGACTACATGGGAGTCTAGCGACATAACCATTACGCCATCTGCTGGTCCCAAGGGTTTGTTTTTTTTTAAAGAATCATTTAATTTAATTCATTAATTTATTTTAAATTTGATCAGAGAGGAACAGAGTGAGAGCCAGAGAGAGAGAAAGGAAGCCTCAAGGTCCGGCACTCAAACCATGGCCGGCCAGGTGGGAGTCCGGCATCCTTATCCCGCATGCCACCTGCTGGCCCCGAGGATTTTATTTTTAATTAGAGACAGGGGGTGTACTTGGGGAGGGGAGGGATAAGAGCTAGATATTTTTATTCTTTTTCTTTTAGAGAGGTTTTGTTTTGTTTTGTTTTTGCTATAGGGCATGTACACTTGCCTGAGAGACAGACAGAGAGACAGAAATTACCCCCCTGCCCTGGGATGGATGGCCATGCCGCAATCCCTTCTTCTCCATTCTCCTCTTGGGATTTTCGGCATGCACACACATGTGCCCAGCATGAGTTTTAAGCCTCCAGGTCAGGGACTCGAACCAGGGTCAACTACATGGGAGTCCAGCAATGCAGTCATAATGCCACCTGCTGGTTCCAGAGTTAGGATCTCGTGTTTCATCCTCTGCACCAGCTTCCCAGCCCACCAAGTTGGTCCAGGCTCTAAATCCTGCCTCCCATGTGTCTCCAGACTTGGCAAGGTGTCCTTCCACCACTATGGCTGGGCCTGGGGTTCCTTTTTTTTTTTTGAGAGATTTTTGCTATAGGGTGCATGCACTCACTGAGAGACAGCGAGAGAAATCACACCCCTCAGGGGGATGGCCATGCCAAATTCTTGTTCTCCAGTCTCCTCTTGGAATTTTGGGCATGAATGTATATATGCCCAGTGTGAGTATTTTTAAGCCACCAGGTCGGGGACTCAAACCGCGCTCAACTACATGGGCGTCCAACAACGTAACCATTACTCCATCTCTGTTGTCCCTCCTTTCCTTCTTTCTTTTTCTTTTTTAAATGATGGGTGCGTGTGCTCACCAGAGAGAGGAAAAATCTCCCGTTCCTCCCCCGTGGAGGACGGTCAAGGCTGCAGGCCCCTCTCCTCCTTTCTCGTCCCACACACGTGCCTGGTATGTTTCCCAAGCCACTAGTCTGCGACTTGAGCTGTGTGATTGGCCATGTGGAATCGACTGCCTCGACCACCAGGCCACTTAGCTGGCGCGGTTCTGTTTTTCATAGGTAATGTGTGCTTGTTCCAGCATCATCTGTTCCATTTCTCCCCTGAATTGTCTTTGCCCCTCTATAAAAAAAAAAAAAAAAGAAAAGAAAAAGAAAGAAACCCATTGACTACATTTGCTGTGGATCTGTTTCTGGAACCTGTGTTCTGTTCCATTGATCTGTGCATCTCGACTGAGCTTTAGATCAAAGACGTTTTAATTTTGAAGTCCAGGTTATCAGTCTTTCCTTGTAAGGTTCTGTTTTCCTCCGAGGGACCTTTGCCTACCGTAAGGTTACACAGATCATCTGGCTCCCTCCTAGAATCGGCTGGGCGGTGGGGCGGGCGGACACTTTGGACTGCTTGTTCCTCTCACCTCTGGCCAGCGTGGCATCCGGTGCCAGGAGACACGGGCTCTGCTCACGATGGAGCAGGTGGGCAGTCCTCAGGGTTTATCGTAGTGCATTCCAAGCTCTCCGAGTACTGCTTGACACACGCAGAGCGAGCATGCAGGAAGCTACTCTGGCTACGGCTGTTCCTCTCGAGATGGATCTGCTATACTGCACCGTGGCTGTGATCGAATGTGGTGTGGATGGTTCGGCTCAGAAGTGGGTGAGGTGCTGCTCAAGACAAACCAGATTCCATACGACGATGGTAGTTCGAATCCCGGCCCAGTCTGCCAGAAACACTTCAGGCACGTGTGCAAGCGCCCAAGAGCCAATGGGCAGGAGGATTGGAAGAAGGGGGTCCTGGTGTGGCCAGAGTCTGAGGAGGGTGATTTTTTTTTCTCCCTTTCTCATATGCATACACGCTCTATCATGAGTAAAGAAAAAGCATGGTCTGGAGGGTGACACATTTAAAAAAACTTATGTCGTTTTAATTGTTCTTAGTTTTTAATTTGACTAGAGAGAAAGTGGGAGGAATGGAAAGCGAGAAAGCAAGCCATCAGGTCCAGGTCAGGACTCGAACCATGTTTGGCCATGTCGGAGTTCAGTGCCTTAACCATCACGCCACCTGCTGGCCCCAAGGGCGATGCATTCATTGATGATGCAGCTCTGGTGCTGGGCCCTAATGGGCGGCTCCTGCGGCATCCCTATATGCACCAAGGCACGTCCCATGTGCCTGAGACCCAGGCCAGGTGGGGGTGGATCACGGCATGGGGACCCTGAGGAAGTGTCAGCGTCTATCTCTTACTCTCCCTCTACCCCCCAACTCTCTCTTGGAAAAAAAAAAAACAAACTTTAAAAATGGTGTGAGTGTGGGGGAGACTGCTGGTTGACCTTACGTCAGACGCAGGGTAGCCGTTCTCCTGTGCCTGGTGTTCCTGCTGAGGGTCGAGGCTCCCTCACTGCACCCAGCCCCCAGGAAATGTAGACACGTTGCAGGTTGCTCTTCTTTTCTTGAGAGTGTCATCATTTTATGGCTGGTAAGCCTGCCTCTCTGTCTTTGGTCACACCCTATTTCTTAGGGCTCCTTTCTTCGGGGATACCTTGTTGTAAGTAGGGCTGTCTTCCTCAAACGTCCGCCCAAGGGGAGGCCCCAGGGCAGGGCTGACGAGCCAGTGTCCTGGTGTCCAGCATCTGTAGATAGAGTCCAGTGACACCACTCACCCCCCGGACCAATGAGAAGTCAGCACAGGCCTGGCCTCGCTCCCCTCTGGCACGGCCCTGTCCAATCCGCCTATGACCCGTGAGTCTCCGGGGCGAAGTGGCTGGTGCTCTCCCGCGTGGCTGTCTTACCCCGCCCACTGTCACCGCAGAGCTGGCTGTGTGCCTGTCCTCGCTGGGCCTCTGGTGACGGGAGCAGGGTTCTGTGGTCCATGTGGAGCTGGGATGGAACACAGGGCCCACCTGCCCCGGGGCTGTTGGGAATGGGTTTGGTGGTCACAGTGTCGGGCGCTGCCGCCACTCAGGAAGACGTGTGGAAGAAGTCGACAGGAGTGTTCACGAGTTTAAAATGTTTTGGTACGTCCCTAGCCCTGTGCCAGACCAGTGTCTCCAGGTCCCTCCGTGGAGACTCCGTTTAGAAATCTTATTTATTTTTGTCTCTGTCTTCTCTCACAATGAAGGAGGTAGGTCAGAACTGGAAGTTTGGACCCGGCACAGGCCGTGGAGGGGCAGCTCTGCTGGCTTTGGGGACGGGGTTTGGGTGCAGGAGCCTGGACCGTGGTTCCCAGATCCTGCTTCCGATGCCTCGCAGTGAGCCCCTCGGGGTGCTGGGCGGGGCTCAGCCCTTCTGTGCCGGGAGATGGGCGTCCTGGTAGATGGAGTAGGGGCCAGCCACGTGGTGTGGTAAAGGCCGCTGGCTCCCATGGGATGACTGCAGGGTTCAAGTTCTGGACCCGACAGTGTGAAAATGAGCCAGGTGTGTCTGCCTCGAGAATGGAGAAGGCATTGCAGCCTGGCCATCACCCTGGAGGGTGCTTTCTCTCTCTCTTTCTCTTTTGTTTTTTTAGAGCTTTTTGCTATAGGGCACACACTGAAAGTGAGAAATCACCCTCCAGCAGTGTGACCAGGCTGCCATCCCTTCTCTACTCTCCTCCTGGGATTCTGGGCACACACGCACACGCGCCCAGCGTGCCCAGCATCGGTTTCAGGCTGCCGGGTCTGGGCCTCCAACCACGTCTGACCACGTGGGAATCCAGCGCCTTAACCACTGCACTCCCTGCTGGCCCCGCTTTCTCACTTTCTGTCTCCAGTGAGCACACACGCCCTATACCAAATTGAAAAAAAAAAACATCGGCCAGCCTTGACGTTCGCCGGTGGAACGACTTCTGATCCTGCATTTCCCACAGGCCACACACGTCTCACTCCTGATGGACTCTGGGCCCTGGTGGCCATATTTGAGTCAGGGCCAGCAGTGCTCCGAGTGTCTCGGACTGGAAATTGAGATGCAGCGTCCTCGGTGCTGTACCCGGTGGCTGCCAGAACAGAGGCTGCCCTGGCTTCTGGGTGAGGCCAGCTGCAGGCCAAGCTGGGCACGGCTCTGCTCCTGTGCCCCCTCCGCCCACGTGGGTGCCCCTGAACGTCCGCCTCTGCAGAGACCTCCTGGAATTGTTCCTAGGGACGGCCGTGTGAGATCCCCCACCACGCACGCTCGAGCAGGCTTCTCGGGGTGTCCTGCGGCCCGGACATCTGCAGGGCAGGGCCCCTGTTCTAGTCCATTTTTCTGCTCATAACGGAAAACGCCTGGAACTGGATGAATTACCAAAATAGGGGCTTATGTAGCTTCCTGTCGGAGGTCCAAAGTCCAGGGGCCACTTTTGGGGGGAACTCGTGGGGTCCTGACCAGAGGACAGAGCAAAGCGGCTGTGTCCCTCTCTGTGTCTGTGTCCCTCCCTGTGTCTGTGTACTGGTCTCCTTCCTCTTTTATTTCTTCTTTTTATTTCATAACTTTTTTTGGAGGAGAGATTTCTGCTATAGGGCTTGTGTGCTCGAGAGAGACAGAGAGAGACCGAAAGTGAGAGATCACCCCCCCAGGGGGGTGGCCACACTGCAGTCCCTCCTCTGTTCTTCTCTCGGGTTTTTAGGCACGCACGCCACATGTGCCTGGGCGTGAGTTTCAAGGTGCTGAGTCCGGGACTCGACCCACAGTTCGCCACGTGGGAGTCCAGCTCCTTAACTGCTGCACCACCTGCTGGCCCCCATTATTTTATAATTTCTTTTTTTTTTTTTTTTTTTTTTCTTTTTTTGGAGAGGTTTTTGCTATAGGGCGCGTGCGCTCGCCAGACAGACAGAGAGAGATAGAGAGATAGAAAGCAGGAAATCACCCCCCAGGCGGGATGGCCACGCCGCAATCCCTTCTCCTCCATTCTCCTCTCGGGATCTTGGGCACGCACGCACACGCGCCCGGCGTGAGTTTAAGCCGCCGGGTCCGGGACTCGAACCGCGGTCGACTACGTGGGAGTCCAGCGACATAGCCATTACGCTAACTGCTGGTCCCTATTTTATAATTTCTTAAAAACATAAAACACGTCCTGATGTGGCACATTGCCCTTGCGCAGGGCCCTGCCTTCTGCCCTATGTGCTCGTTTAGTGCCTGTGCGGCCGAGCAAGCCGCCCTCCTCCTCACTCCCCGGAGCAGGAGCCTGCCCTAGCACGAGATCCTCCAAGGGCCCACCCTCAATCAGATTACAGCTGTGAATTTGGGGTACACAGACCACAACACGCTGATGGAGTGAAGCCCCATGAGGCGCAGTAGGCGTCGCGAGGTCAGGGGCTGAGGCCCCTGGTTTTGTGATGTTGCCCCCAGGAAGCTGCAGGTGCAGAGCAGTTACAGCAGGGGCTGGGGGAAGGCTGCAGGTGGCCCTTGGCCTGTGAAAGAGCCAGTGGCAAGCAGAGCCCTCCGTAGAGAAGGTGGGGAGTTGATTCCAGAGTGCGCTCCTAGGCCGGGCGAGTGGCCATGGGGGTGTGGGGAGGTGGGCTCGGAGCTGCTGCAGCTCTCGGCTGGGACTTTAGATTCCTTCAGCAGTGTGACTGTGGACACGTGCTTCTGTTAGTACTCTTTCCTTTTTGCTCTCTGTGGGCCAATGTCGAGAAACCCATTCCAAACCGTCTAGAGCGCGTACTGCGTTTCACACAGTAACTCGAGACAGCTCCGTTTACATCATTTAAAAGGCCGCGGCCTCCTGACCAATAAGAAATGGAACCCAAAGGATCCGTATTGCGCAGAGCCCTGCATTTCTGTGGGGCATGGAGTCTCCAGTTCCCAAACATCGCATCATCTAAAGCAGGGCGTCCGTCCACCTGTGCCCAGGGTCTCCGTAAGGCCCAGGCTATTTGCATAATTCCCAGGTGCCATTGTGAGCCTCTTCCATTCTCTCATAGGGGCCCAGTGGCATTGACAGAGCAATGACATCGCTGCTCTGAGGGCTAATGACATATAGGCTTGAGAGTCTCACACTTTGTTTCGTAAGGATTTTTTTTGGGGGGGGGGGGGTGACAAAATACAGTTTACCACTTTAACTTTTTTTTTTTTTTTTGAGAGTTTGTTTCTATAGGGTGCATGCACTTGCCAGAAAGAGAGACAGAAAGTGAGAAATCACCCCCCAGGGGGGATGGCCACGCCACAATCCCTTCTCCTCCATTCTCCTCTCGGGATCCTGGACATGCACACACACGTGCCCAGAGTGAGTTTAAGCCACCCGGTCCGGGACTCGAACTGCGCTCATGACACAATCCCTTCTCCTCCATTCTCCTCTCGGGATCTTGGGCACGCACGCACACGTGCCCAGCGTGAGTTTAAGCCACCTGGTCTGGGACGGGAACCGCGGTCAACTACATGGGAGTCCAGCGACATAGCCATTACGCTAACTACTGGTCCCTCTCCTCTCAGGATTTTGGGCATTCACACAAATGTGCCCAGTGTGAGTTTTAAGCTGCTAAATCTGGGGCTCAAACTGCAGTTAACTGCGTGGAGGTCCAGTGATGTAACCACTCTACCATCTGCTGGCCTTGATATTATTATTGTTAATTCGTTATAGGCACGTGCGCTCGCCGGAGAGAGAAAGTAACGGAGAGAAAGTGAAAGAGCAGCCTGCCAGGTCTGAGACTCGAGCCGTGGTGGTCTGTGTGGGAGTCTAGCACCGTAACCACCACGGCACCTGCTCGCCCACATGCTAACCACTTTGAAGTGTGCAGTTCAGTGGTATTAAGTACATTCCCAGTGTCATGCAGTCGTCACCACTACCCGTTTTCAGAACTCGTTTTCCTTGTCCTAGAAACTACTGCGTCCCCATTAAACCCAATCGCCCATCCTCCCCTCCCCCAGCTCCTGGCAACCACCAATCTCCTCTGTCCCCAGGGGTTGCCTCTTCCGGCCACACAGATGGGATCATACTGCGCGGTCCTTTGCAACTAGCTTTTTTCACTTAGCTTAATGTTTTTAGGGTCTGTTTTATAGCACATGTAAGTATTCCATTTTTCTATCATCAAATAGTCTCTTGTATTGGGTATACCCCAGTTTATTTATCCATTCTTCAGTTGGTAGACATTTGGATTGTTCTTTTTTTTTTTTTTTTTTTTTGAGAGAGAGAGGTTTTTGCTATAGGATGTGTGTGCTCACCAGAGAGATAGAAAGCAAGAAATCACCCCCCCCCCCCAGGGGGTATGGCCACGCCGCAGTCCCTTCTCCTCCATTCTCCTCTCGGGATCTTGGGCACGCACGCGTCGCCCGGTGTGAGGTTTAAGCCGCTGCATCTGAGACTTGAACCGTGGTTGACTACATGCACACATGTCCTGTGGGAAAGCAAAACAAAAACATTCTCAGTTTGAAGAATGGCCCGTAGCGTAGCAGTTAAGGGAGCTGGATTTCATGTGGCTGACTGGTTTGAGTCCTGAACCTGATAGTTTGAAAACATGCTAGGAAAGGCGTGTCTGGGCCCTAAGTCCTGATGGGGTAGGGAAATGGAAGAGAAGGGACCCCACCCATTGGAGAGAGCTTCCTCTGCGCTCTCTGCCTCTCTCACTTTGGTGAGTGTACATGTCCACTGGCAAGTAAATCAATTTCTCATTTTTAATTTCTGGTGAAGTAAGTATTGATAGATATAATCCACATAAACAAAAGGTCTTTGAGGTCCTTGGTAGTTTTTTTCTTTCTTTCTTTCTTTTTTTTTTTTTTTTCCATAGGGCACATGCCCTCACTGGAAAGACGAGAAACAGATTTAGAGAGAGGAAAATGGAAGTAACCCCTCGGGGTTGGCCACACCGCAGTCCCTTCTCCTCTTGGAATTCCGGGCACGTATGTACATATACCCAGCGTGATTTTGAAGCCGCTGGGTCTAAGACTTAAACCACAGTTGGTCATGTGAGAGTCCAGCACCTTAACCACTAAACCTGCTGGTCCCTTATTTTTCTTTTCTCAATTTTTCTTCTCCTTCTTAAATTGTTTTGGCTATAGGATGTATGTGCTAGCTGGAGAGAGACAGAAAGTGAGAAATCACCCCCTTGGATGGAGGGCCCCCACAGCAGTCCCCTCTCCGTTCTCCTGGAATTTCAGGCATGCATCAGGCTCAGTTTTTAAGCTACTGGGTCTGAGGCTTGAACCGCACAGTCGGCCACGTAGGCTCCAGTGCGTTCACCACCACGCCACCTGCTGGCCCCTTACATTGTTCTTTTCTATCCATGATAGAGCATGTGCACATGAGTGAAAGGGGGGAGGAGTGCCCTCCACAGGGCGTGGCTGTGCTGTGGTCCCCTTTCCCAGCCCGCCAGAACCCGGGCACTTGCCCCGTGCCCGGTGTGTCTCAGGTGAGCCTGGCCAGGGGTTCCGAGTGCAGCCTGCAAGTGGAGCGCGGCTTCTCTTGAGCAGTGCCGTTACCACTGCGTCCTGAGCCACCGGGGCCCCGGTCATCTTCAATGAGTGAAGAGGGTTGGGGATGAAGTTTGAGGCCTGCCAGTGCGGAGGAAGTGAGTTCTTTCGATTCTGTGGCCTGGCACTTGCTCGATCGTTTCATTAGGTGTGACCAGCCCACTGGCCGGGAAGAGCTGGCCTGTCTCTCCCACGCTCCACCAAGGAGACAGTCGTCAGGAGGAGGCCCAGGACCCGGCCTTGGCAAAGCCGGCACTGAGAAGCAGAGTGACTGTTTTTTTTTTTTTTGGCTATAGGGCGCGAGCGCTCGCCAGACAGAGAGAGACAGAGAGACAGAAAGCGAGAAATCACCCCCCAGGGAGGATGGTCACGCTGCAATCCCTTCTCCTCCATTCTCCTCTCGGGATCTTGGGCACGCACGCACACGCGCCAGGCGTGAGTTCTAAGCCACCGGGTCCGGGACGCGAACCACGGTCAACTACATGGGAGTCCAGTGACATAGCAATTACGCTAACTGCTGGTTCCCCAGAGTGACTGTTTTTGAGCAACTTTGTGTGAGGCAGAACTGTGGCCGCTCTACCGAGGGCCGGGGAGGATATTGAGAAAGAGGGGGCAAGAAATGCCGGTAAGCAGCTGGAGTGATGCCAGGTGGCCCCACCGAGTCCCCACCGGGTACGTTGTGCGGGGCGTGGCCCTGCCCAGTCCTGGAGTTCACCAGCCTGGTTCCCCACCACAGCCCCGGCCAGGAGGTGCTCCGTAAATGCTTAAAGGCATGCTTCCCATGTCAGTGGGTGACCGCCATGTTGAGTTCTTTCCAGAACAGCTCCACCACTGCCGCAGGTCAGGACGGGGCGGTGCGGCACTCTCTTACCCACTGCAGCGTGCCGGGTCTCAGTGCCAGGCAGGTCAGCGCACAGAGCCTCCCCGCGCCTGAGGTGCGTGGAACGCGGGGTGTGGGGCAGGGATGAAGCTCCGTCCCTGAGCTACGCAGCTGGAACGGGGTTTGGCAAACGACGCTGTGGCTGGCCACTCCCTTTGTTTAACCATAAAGCTTCGTCGGAACACCTCTGCCCAAGGAGTCGCCACTCAGCAGAGCTGAGTCAGCGGGCCGGGTAGTACGGCCTGCACGCTGAAATGTTTGCTGCCCGGCCTTTTAGGAAAAGCTTGCCGGGGCCAAGTGGGCACAGTGGTAACGCAACTGGGCCTACAGTGGAAAGGTCCTGGCTCCTGTCCCGGCACCTCGCTGAGCATGTGGTGAGTGAGCACATGCCCACACCCACCACCCGGCTTCACAGCATGAAGACCATGGGTCTACCTGCCTCTCCCTCGCTCCCTCCTCCTCTTTCCTCTCTCTGACTCTCTCTCAGAGAAGAAATAAACTTCTGATAAAAAGGAGAGAAAAGCTGTGCATATTTTTTTTTAAAGAATTATTTTATATTGCTTTATTTGCTTACATATTTATTTAAATTTGACCAGAGAGGGACAGAGTGAGAGAGAGAGAGATAAGGAAAGTGAGAAGACAAGCTGCCAGGTCCGGGACTCGAACTGTGGTCGACCATAGGGGAGTCCAGCGCCCTTAACCACCACGCCACCTGCCAACCCTGAGGAAAGCTGTGCTCGCTCTCTAAGAGACAGCTGTGTCAGTGGCTATGAAGAGGAGGGGTCAGAGCAGAGGTGCTCTCAACAGCACTGGGCCCAGAGGTCAGACCCAGCGAGGGGAGGTTCAGAAGGTTCTGGGAAGGCGTGTCCCGCGCCTGGGCGGGGAGATGCCATAGCTGAGGCACGGGCATGCAGGGTGTAGCAGACAAGCATTCTGCTGACAGCTTTTGTTGTTTTCTTTCTCTTGAGAGAGATTTTCGCTATGGGGTGCATGCACTTACCGGAGAGACAGCGAGAAATTACCCCCCTGGGGGGATGGCCACACTGCAGTCCCTTCTCCTCCATTCTCCTCTCAGATCTGGGGCACACACGCACATGCACCCGGTGCATTTCAAGCTACCAGGTCTGGTACTCGCTCCCTGGTCGACCAGATGGAGTTCGGAGATGTAACCATTACGCCATCTGCTGGTCCCCTTTCCCCCCTTCTTTTGATAGCTGTTTTTAAAAAGTCTTTGAGAAGAATAGGAAGAAACAGCCAGGAAGTCTTTCTGGGAGCCGATGTCGGCAGATGCATCTGGGTGCAGGCGAGGTGGGAGGAGGGAGGAGAGACTCAGAGGCACCTCTCTGAACCCAGAGGAAGCTCAGCCGTGCTAGGGTCCTGGGGTGCTGTGGGGGTGGCTGCCTTCCTTCAGGGTCTTAGGATTCGGCTTTGCCCCAGAGCGCACGTTCCTGAAGTGGTTTCAGTCACTTCACAGTCTGAGGCTGACCCAGCTGGAGGTAGGTGGCCATCCCAGGAGCAGTCAGGTGTGCCCTGGCTCCTGCCCCGGGGCGGGGGTGAGAGCTAGCAGGCCAAGCCTGGCTTTTCCAGGTGAGGAAGCAGGTCAGACAGGTAGTGTGATCTTAGCCAGTTAGGGCTGGTCTACACTTCGGGCAAATCTAGTTCCAGAACACAGGTGCCTGGATTTTTAACCTCCTGGTCGGTGTGTTTTTACCTTAGAATTGTTGCCAGTCTATTAAAACCAAAACCTGTGTGTTTTTTTTGTTTTGTTTTGTTTTGTTTTTGGGAAGAGGTTTTGCTATAAGGCACGTGCACTCACCAGGAAGACAGAGAGAGACAGCTTTCTGTCTAGAAAGCAAGAAATCACCCCCCAGGGGGATGGCCACGCCGCAATCCCTTCTCCTCCATTCTCCTCTCAGGATCTTGGGCACACACGCACACGTGCCCGGCGTGAGTTTGAGCCACTGGGCCCGGGACTCAAACCACAGTCGACTACATGGGAGTCCAGCGACATAGTGTGAACTGCTGGTCCTCCAATGATAAGTTTTTAAACAGCTTTATTGAGGTATAATTGACACACACATATATACATATATTTATTTGGGGTAGGTGTAAAGTGCCTTTTGTGTTTTTTTGCTGTTGGATGGGTGCTTGCTAGAGAGAGACAGAGAGATCTAGAGAGAGAAAGTGAGAAATCACACCCTAGGGAGGATGGCCACACCACAGGCCCTTCTCCCCTGTGGGTACCTACACACATGTGCCTGGTGTGATTTTCTAGGACTCGAACTGCGAATTTGCTATGTGAAGTCCAGCCTTCTTAACCTCCATGCTCCCTGCTGGCCTTGTGTCATTTTTAATTGAAATACCAACAGGTTGTTACATTTTTTTTTCAAGAACAATAAAAGAAAAAAACACAAAATGTGTAGGTTAAGTCTCAAAGTAATGCGTTTGAAGCTGACAGGGTTAAAAATACAAAAGCAGGTCCTCGGACCCAGCTCAGGAGCCCTGCTCCGCACAGGCCTGTCACCACCAGTGGTGCTGGGACTCCTTGACTCCGGGAGGCTGGAAGGCATCCTGATAACCCCACCCAGAACATTTACTTCAGGGAGCCCTTTTCCGGCTTCCAGCTCATGAAGAAAGATAATATTTTGTTAATTCTATTTTGGAAAACTTCCCCAAGTTGCTGTATTTATATGGCAGCTTTTTAAAAGGTCACCACAGTTAACTGGATAATCAACTAGGCTGAAAGGGCTTTCCAGAAAGGGGAGCAGCCCCAAATGCCACTTTTCTTTTCTTTTTTTTAAATAATTATTTAACTTGTTTAGTTTGACTACAGAGGAGGGACAGAAGGAGAGGAGAGAGAGAGAGAGAGAGAAATCAAGTCACGGAGTCCAGGACTTGAATTGAAGTTGGCCTTAACCACCATGCCACCTGCTGACCCCAACCACTTTTCTTTTTTGAGAGGTTTTTGCTATAGGGTGTGTGCACTTGCCAGACAGACAGAGACAGAGAGACAGAAAGTGAGACATCACCCCCCAGGGGGGATGGCCACGCCGCAATCCCTTGTCCTCCATTCTGCTCTCGGGATCTTGGGCACGCACACACACACGCCTGGCGTGAGTTCAAGCCACTGTGTCCGGGACTCAAACCGCGGTCGACTACGTGGGACTCCAGCGACAGCCATTACGCTAACTGCTGGTCCCTCAACTTTTCTGTAGAGAACTCACAGTTCAGTTTTATTCAGAACAAAGGAGGAAAAAAACCAAACAAACTAACTACAGGCCACGCTAGTAGATTCAGCCCTGGGTTTGGAATCTGCACAGATTACACGTGCAGTGAGGACGGTGTTCTGCTGATGCTGCTAAGGGCTCCGCCTCTGTGCTCTTTGTTGATTTTTTTCTTTTTATTTTCCTATTTATTTTTACATTTTTCCACAAACATTTACATATCAAAACACTTTTGCTCATATGCCATAGTTTTTTGATTTTTTAAAAGAATTATTTGATTGCGACCAGCAGTTAGCATAATGGCTATGTTGCTGGATTCCCATGTAGTCGACCGCGGTTCGAGTCCCGTACCCGATGGCTTAAAATTCACGCCAGGCATGTGTACATGCATGCCCAAGATCCCGAGAGGAGAATGGAGGAGAAGGGATTTCGGCATGGCCATCCCCCCTGGGGGGTGATTTCTCGCTTTCTGTCTCTCTGTCTGGTGAGTGCATGCGCCCTATAGCACAAAAAAAAAAAAAAAAGAATTATTTAACCTTACTTATACATTTACTTATTTTAATTTGACCAGAGATGAACACAGAGAGAGAGAGAGTGAGAAAGCAAGCCACCAGATCTGGGACTTGAACTCCCATATGGAGTCGGCCATGTGGGAGTCCAGTGCCCTTAACCACCACGCCACCTGCTGGCCGGTTTTTCCATACTAACAGCTGCACACCGCAGGGCGACGAGCACGTGGAGCAGCCCTCGGTGTCGCCAGGCACAGCCTCTCGCCCTCTGCGGCTGCTCCGCGTACTGGGCTTCCTCCTCGCAGGGAGTCAGTTGCCGTCGAGGGTCTCGGCGTCTCCTCGGCGGTTGCCCTTGGCCTGCGGGCAGCGGTCTCCCACTGAGAATTGAGTAAACCTTGGATGCCCACGTCCTCTGCCGCCAGGACAGGTTCAAAAAGTGTTCCCTGGTCAACCTGCAGAGATTCGCGGTCCCCAACAGGAGTGCCACGTGCCGGTCTTCTCTGCTCTCGTCCTCCTCAGGGGGAGGTCTGCCCGAGGTCGGCACAGCGCTCAATGACTTCTAAATATGGCCGCGTGAACGCTGGGGAGAGGAACCAGGTCATCTCCTCCTCCGTGGTCCATTCCCAGATATCCCGACAGCCTGGATAGTCACAGGTGGTCAGTTTCCATGTCCGTCCGTCCGTCCCGTCCCCCGTGTACTCCGCCTCCGTCGGCGCTGCGGCTGGATTGCAGGCGGGGCGTTCGGGCTCTCGGAGACAGCTTGTCCGAGGCTGGGGAGAGTGGGGCAGCATCAGCGGACGAGAGAACGGTGGCAGAATATATTTAAAGAACGTAATTTGAGGGGCCAGTAGGTAGCATGGAGGTTAAGGCACTGGATTCCCACATGGCCACCTGTGTTTCGAATCCTGGATCTGGCAGCTTGAAAATCAGGCTGGGTACACATGTGTGCACGCAAAAGATCCTGAGAGGATAATAGAAGAGAAGGGATTGCAGCATGGCTATCCCCCTGGGGGATGATTTCTCTTTCTCTCTGTTTCTGGCAAGCACACACACTTTATGGCAAAAATGAAAGAAAGGAGAGAAATTCGAGAACTTTTGATATATAAGGGAATTCCAAAAAGTTCATGGAAAGGTAGAATTAAAGTGTAAATTTATTGTTATTTATTTTTTTGGAGAGGTATTTGCTATAGGGCGCGTGCTCTCGCCGGACAGACAGAGACAGAAAGTGAGGAATCACCCCCCGGGGGAGTGGCCACGCGGCAATCCCTTCTCCTCTGTTCTCCTCTCGGGATCTTGGGCATGCACGCACATGCGCCCGGCGTGAGTTTAAGCCACCGGGTCTGGAACGCGAACTGCGGTCGGCTACATGGGAGTCCAGCGACATAGCCATCACGCTAACTGCTGGTCCCTATTGTTAAATTTTTAAAAATTTATTTTAGGTTTTTGCTATAGAGCGCATGCCCTTCTTAGAGACAATGAGAGGGCAAGTGAGAAGTCACTCACCAGGGATTTGGCCATGCGGTAATCCCTTCTCCATTTTCCTCCTGAGATTCGGGGCGGGTACGCACACATGCCCGGTGTGTACAGAGTGGTTTTTCCCAGCATGAATGCAGCGCGTATCAGTCAAGTCAAAGATGTTACCATATCCATTATCATCAACAGATAGCTTTTCACTTTTGTGTCTATTAATTTTTTTCCTTGACCCTCCCCTTCTTTTCACCCCCAATATTCACCTTTTTAAGAAGCCAATTGTTTTCCAAAGTAGTTGCATCATTTT
Organism: Tupaia tana; assembly: GCA_026018925.1. Taxonomy (NCBI): domain Eukaryota; kingdom Metazoa; phylum Chordata; class Mammalia; order Scandentia; family Tupaiidae; genus Tupaia; species Tupaia tana. The sequence continues at coordinate 28,534,164 of JAKSZU010000026.1, read as the reverse complement.
ACAGTGTCACTAGCAACGCAGGGTGTTCCAGTGGCTTTCAGTTCTTGCCAACACTTCTGTTTAATTTCAGCTACGCTGGGACCAGCAGTTAGCGTAATGGCTGTGTCGCTGGACTCCCATGTAGTCGACCGTGGTTCAAGTCCCGGATCTGGTGGCTTAAACTCAGGCCGGGCGCGTGTGCGTGCGTGCCCAAGATCCCGAGAGGAGAATGGAGGAGAAGGGATTGTGGCGTGGCCATCCCCCCTGGGGGGTGATTTCTCGCTTTCTCTCTCTCTCTGTCTGTCTGTCCGGTGAGCACACGTGCCCTATAGCAAAAAAAAAAAAAAACCTCTCCAAAAATAAATTTTTTTTCAGCTACGCTAATGGTTATGCAATGATCCCTCTCTGTGGTCTGCATTTCCTAATGACTGACGGTGTTGCACAGCTTTTTGTGTGCGTGTTTACCTTCTATATGTCTTCCTTGCTTAATTACGCTCATTGAACTCATTTGCTCATTTCGGATTACTTGTTTCTCAAATTGTTGAAAGTCGGCAGCACTTTATATATTATGAATAGAAGTCTTTTATCAGGTATGTGATTTGCAAATGTTTTCATTGGGAATGTAACTTGTGTTCTCATCATCTTTTTTTTTTTTTAAAAGAGATTTTTGCTGCAGGGCATGTACGTTCATTGGAGACACAGAGAGAGAGAGAGAGAGAAAGTGAGAAATCACCCCCACCCCCAGGGGGAATGGCCATTTTGCAATCCCTTCTCCATTCTTTTGGGATTGTGGGCATGAGAGCACACGTGTCCAATGTAAATTTCAAGCCACTGGGCCCAGGACTTGAACCACAATTAGTCATGGGCGAGTCTAGCACCTTACCCACTATGCCACCTACTCACCACTCCCATCTTCTCATTATCTTAACAGTGTCTTTTGCTTTTTCTTATATGGATTGTGGGTTTTGTATGTGTATCCAAGAAATCTGCTGAAACCAAGGTCACAGAGATTTTCTCCTTGTCTTTTCTTTCTATAGTTAGATTCATTACATTTAGGCCAGTGATCTATTTTGAATTCGTTTTGGTATTACGGAGCAAGGAATGGATCGAAGTTCTGTTTCTCCCTGTTCTGCTTCATTTTTTTAATGGGTAGTCGGGTGTCCCAGTTCCACTTGTGGAAAGGACTGTTCTTTCTATAGTGAATGACATTTGCACCTTTGTCGTAAATCAGTTGCTCACATGTGTCTGTTTCATCACTATCAGTTCTGCTCCGTTGGCTTTTACGTCTGTCTTGTTGTTTATACTACACTGTCCGGATCACAGTGTTGTTCCTGGGTACAATAGTTAGTCTTGAAGGCAGGTATGTTTGTCGTCCAACTTTGTTCTCCCTTTTCGAAATTATTTTGGGGAACCAGCAGATGGTATAGCTGTTATGTCGCTGGACTTTCGCGTAGTCGACTGAGGTTCGAGTCCTGAACCCAGTGGCTTGAAACAAACACTGGGCACTTGGGCATGTGTACCCAAACTTCCAAGAGGAGAATGGAGGAAAAGGGATTGCTGTGTGGCTACTCCCCCCAGGGGATGATTTCTCACTTTCTGTCTCTGTGTCTCTGGCAAGCGTACACACCGTATAGCAAAAATCTCTTAAAAAAATTATTTCGGATACACTAACTCCTTTGCATTTCTGCATAAATTTTAGATTCAGTTTGTCAGTTTCTACATAAAGTCCTCCTAGAATATTGATTGGGATTGCATTGAATCTGTAAATCCATTTGGGTAGAATTTTGGTATCTTTACAATGGAAAAAAAATTAGTGTGTATGTGCTCACACAGAGAGAGAAAGTGAGAAAGCACCCACCCTCTCTACCCCCTCCCTTCCAGGGGGAATGGCCATACCACAATCCCTTCTCCTCCGTTTTCCTCCTGAGATTTTTTGGCACACATGCACATGCACCCAACGTGTTTTTCCGGCTCCCTCATCAGGACTCAAACTGTGCAACTTGTGGGATCCAGCTGCCTTCACCACCGTGCCACTGGCTGGCCCTGATGTCTTCACAATTTGAATCTACTGATCCATGAACACTGTCCATCTCCCCATAGGTTTAGGTCTTTTACAAATTTCTCTCACTGGGGCCAGCAGGTGGCATGAAAGTTAAGGTGATGGGCTCCCATATGTCTAACCATGGTTCGAGTCCCGGTCCTGGTGGCTTTAGAATCACACTGGGTACTTGTGCGTGTGCCCAAAGTCCCAGGAGGGAAATGGAGAATGCTCTTGTGGGATCCAGATCCCGATAACTACTGCACTCCCAGGCCAGTCCACCCGTTCTTGCTTTTCATCTTGGTTAGGTCGCACTAGAGCAGTGTTCAGCCCAGAGCAGACTTTTTCCTGCCACTGAGCTGACTCTTCTGAGCTGATGGTCTCTACCCAGAGCCACGGGCCCCGAGCATGGCGAGTGTTTCCAGCCCGGCTCGCGAGAGCAGGCACTGCCCGTGGCCCTGCTGAGCCAGGGTTGGTGCTCCCTGTCGTCCCTGTAGAGTGGCTCTGTCCTCGCCCTGGGCCGCTGTCCTTGTCCGCTCTGCCCAGGGTGTGTCCTGCATTCTTGTCTTTGTGCAGCTCCCTCCTTCCCGAACTTTCTCTGCCTTGATTGTCCTACCTTTTTTTTTTTTTTTTTTTTAATAACTTTACTTCTGAGAGAGGGAGAGAGAGGCGCCCCAACAAGGTTCTTCATACCAGGGTCCACCCGTGTCGGCTGGCCTGGATCGCTAGCACGCGTGTGTGCCCCCGGGATGTGAACTAACGACTGCTCTCACGTGAGTCCCAGTCATTCCCACTGTGCCCCCATCTGGCTCCGATCTCTCTAACTTACTTTACATATATTTTGAAGTTTATATTTATTTATTTCTCCATGATGGAGAGAGACAGACAGGTGCCCTCAGTAGGATTCAGACACCACAATCTCCTCCCAGCCCCAGATCATGGGCACACATCCCTGGCATACTCAGGGGAGGTTCCTGGACTTGAACCGGGGACCTTCCCACTTGGGACTGCTTCAAGGAGTGTCGTTCTTTACCACTGCCCTCCTGTCTGGCCCTGCCCAGTTTTCAACTGCTTCTCTAGGAGTCTGTCACCTCTGCCGGGCTGTAGCTCCCTGCCTGGCAGCTGGGAATGTGCTGCAGGCTCTCCCACCCCACCCCCACCCCGTGTGCTTCTGACACTTTTTTTTTTTTGGAGAGGTTTTTGCTATAGGGCGCGTGTGCTCACCAGAAAGACAGAGACAGACAGAGAGACAGAAAGGGAGAAATCATCCCCCAGGGGGATGGCCACGCCGCAAGCCCTTCTCCTCCGTTCTCCTCTCGGGATCTTGGGCATGCACACACAAGCGCCCGGCGTGAGTTTAAGCCACCAGGTCTGAGACTCAAACCGTGGTCGACTACATTGGAGTCCAGCGACAAAGCTGGACTCCAGTGGGACTGCTGGTCCCACGCCTTTTTTCTTTTTTTCTTTTAAGACATATTTATTTAATTCCATTTGTTGTTATTACTTTTAAAATTTCACCAGAGAGAGAGAGAAAGGGAAAGCGAGAAAGCAAGCCACCAGGTCCGGGATTGGAACCGCGGTTGGCCACGTGGGAATCCAATGCCCCTCACCACCACGCCACCTGCCAGCCCCGTGCTTCTGACTCTTGGAGCTCACTGCCTGATGCCCAGTGTGTGGAGAGCGGGCTATGGGTTGCTTGGTTTGTTCTCTTAGGAGTTTTAGGAAGGCGATGAAATCCAGTTCCTATAACCTCATTTGGCCAGAGCCTTTATCCAGCAGACCAGCACGGTGACTGCTTCATCAGTGATACATATTTTGTAAAGGCCACCTTTTATGAGCCTGTTGAATTGATTTTCTGCGTGTGTGGAAAGGAGAGAGCACTGAATTACGGCTCCTTCCCCTCCGGCCCTCCCTCCCTTTCCCTTCTAGGAAATCAGCCCTCCTGAGCTGGAGGGCGTGTCCATGTTTGCCCAACCCTGTGGGTGTGTGGAGTCGGGGGCTGTGCCCTCTGTCCCAGCCTGTGTGCACAGCCCTCCTCCCCACGGCTCAGCGCTGGCCAGGTGTCTGTTTAGGGTATGGGTAGTCGGGGCCGGGAACTCGGGCGTCACTTGCAAGTCCCACAGGCACGTGGTGAGCTCACCTTCCTGACGAGTGTGAGTGGTGTTGGAGCCCTGGTGGGACAGGTCTCCTGTGCAGGAGTAGATCCTGCTTCCTCCTGTGTGTAGACGGGACTACCGGGTAGGGCACGGCCGGGGGTGCTTGGTTCCTCCTGCGTCCGCGTCCGCATCCGCGGGCTGGCGAGCAGGACTCCCTCCTCGCCGTGTGGTTTACCCGCCTGTCCATCAGTGGTGCCGGCCTGGGTGTCTATAGGCTTTGTCGTCAAGGGCCGGCCACTCTCAGCTCTGCAGGCCTGCCTGTCGTGGTCACCGCTCCATGGCAGCCATGGACGATGCATGTTCATGGCCGTGTTCCAGTAGAGCTGTATGTAAACACCAGGTGAGGGGGCAGGAGCCGGCCCACGGCGGTGGCTGCTCACCCCGCCTGGGTTCTCGCTGTGCGCTGCTCCGTGATTTAGTGCTCTTCTCCAGGCCCCTGCCACGGTTGCTCCCAGGAACCATCGCCAGCTTTACCGTGCATAATAAAGCACAGATCTTAGCGGGCTCGGTCCGCTCCGGCTCCGTCCAGCACCAAGGACAGGTCAGGGCGGGCCCCTCCAGGCCTCCGGTGTCTGACCCTCCTTCCCTTAACAGTCCTGGGTTTCCAGTCCTGTCCCCACCAGGTCCCCACCTGTCAGGCCCTCCTGTCCCTGGGATCTGCTCACCCCCGCTGGCTCTGGAACACTCTCCTCACTACATGATAAGTACCTGGGTTTCCAGTCCTGTCCCCGCCAGGTCTCCACCTGTCAGGCCCTCCTGTCCCTGGGATTTCCTCGCCCCCTGCTGGCTCTGGAACACCCCCCTCACTACATGATAAGTACTGGGGACCCTCGGCCTCCTGGGAAGCACTTTAGAACCCTGCCTGCACTCAGACGCACCCAGGGCCCTCTGCTGGGCTGGTCTATCTAGTGGTGCTTACTTCGCTCTGTCAGACACCTGTGTGTGTCCCTGCCCTGGTGACCCAGGGCCCCTTAGGGGGTGAGGCTGTGCCCTCTCGTCGTCTCCTGCACATCCAGCTCTGTGTGTGTGTGTGTGTGTGGTGTGTCAGCCTGTCTGCCCTGGTGACCCAGGATCCCTTAGCGGGTGAGGCCGTGCCCTCTCGTCTGTCTCTTGCACATCCGGCTTAGTGTGTGTGTGTGTATTTCTGTCTGTCTGCCCTGGTGACCCAGAATCCTTTAGGAGATGAGGCCATGCCCTCTCATGTCCCACGCTGCCCAGCTGTGCGTCCTTGCCCTGTGACCCTGACCTCTCGGCTGGCGAGGCACACCCTCTCGCCTGTCCCGTGCAAGGTGCAGTGCAGGCCCCACTGAGTGTGTCTGAGGGGCACACAGATGTCGTTGGTGGGGGCACCGCCTCGCTGTGGTGTTGTCTTCTCAGTCCTTGGCGCCTCCCCCGGGACCGTGTGGCCAGCCTGGAGGAGGCAGGCCGTGGCTACACACCCGGCCCCAGGCTCTGCCCTCCCCGCTGTGTCCTCAGTGGCCTCTGCCTTTGGTCCCACAGAGCTGCGGTGCAACCCCGGGCAGTTCGCCTGTCGCAGCGGCGCCATCCAGTGCATCCCCCTGCCCTGGCAGTGTGACGGCTGGGCCACTTGTGAGGATGAGAGCGACGAAGCCGACTGTCCAGGTGAGCGTGTGGGGCAGCGGCGTGCACGCGCCCCTCTGCCGTGTCTGGGCGGGGAGCTGGGGCAGGAGTGCGCCCCTCCGCACGTGGGCACCTTCGTGCATGCTGACCCCCGTCCCGTGCGTTCTCTCGCCGTCTTTGTAATAGGGTGCTCCACGTGGGGACCCTGAGAGTCTGCACAACGGCAGGCTCGGGCTGTGGGGAGGCAGCGAGGCCCTGCAGCCCTGGTCCAGCATCGCCCGGAGTGACCCTCCCCAGGGCCGTGCTCAGCACCCACCCGGCCGCTCTCACCCTGTCCCCGGATGCAGGTGCCTCCTGAGGCGTGTCCGGGATCCTGGCGAGCGTGTTATTTTAGGCCAGCCTGGGCACCGCCCGCCTCTTCTGCTCGCGTGTGCTCTAGCAGCCTCGCTCATGGCCTTCTCCCAGCGACGAATGGCGAGGCCACAGAAGGCTAATCGTTCTCCACCCGCTCTCCGCCCCAGCACCCTCGAGGGACGTAGCTCATCCCAGGGGCAGCAGTTCGTGCATCCACAGTTCTCAACCTGGGCTAGGGCAGTGGCGCAGCACCCCTCGTGGGTGAGCGGGTGGCTCACACATACGGGCCTCCAAAACTTCATGGAAATGTGTAACAGTATGGATTCCAGGTTTTTTTTAGAATTACTTTTTATTTATTTTTTTATTCATCATTCTTTAAATTTGGTCAGAGAGAGAGGGGAAGTGAGAAAGCAAGCCACCAGGTCTGGGACTTGAACCGCTGTTAACCATGTCAAGAGTCCAGCACTTTAACCACTATTCCACCAGCTGTTCCCCTCAATTTTTCTTTTTCTTGTTTTGTTTTTTTTTTTCTTTTTAGAGAGGTTTTTGCTATAAGGCACGTGCGTGTGCTCGCCCGAAAGAGAGACAGACAGAAAACGAGAAATCACCCCCCCCCCCCCCGCCCCCCGGGTGGGGAATGGCCACGCTGCAATCCCTTCTCCTCTCGGGGTCTTAGGTATGCATGCACACGCACCTGGTGTAAGTTTAAGCCACCGGGTGTGGGACTCGAACTGCAGTCGACCACATGGGAGTCCAGTGACATAGCCATTACACCAACTGCTGGTCCCTCTTTTTCTTCTTTTTTTAGAGAAATTTTTTCCCATAGGGTTTGTGCGCACACCAGAGGGACAGAGTTGGAGAGACAGAGAGAGGCAGAGAGAAAGAAGGCGAGAAATCACCCCCCCAGTGGGGGATAACCACACTGCGTTCTTTTCTCCTCCTTTCCTGTCTCGGGATCTTGGGCACGCGCAGGCACCCAGAGGGACTTTTGAGCCGCCAGGTCCAGGACTTAAACCGCAGTACTACGTGGGAGTCCAGCGACATCAACGTTACACCACCTGCTGGCTTCAGCCCCCTCCGTTTTTCTCTCGTACCAAAATAATTCCATGAGTTTTGCTTTCCCCCAGTTCCGAAGTGCCCTCAGATCCTCACACAGATCGTAGACGCCGCCATCGCTCGTCTCTGCACCCCGAGTCCCGCTGCGTCAGCACTGCTCCCCTCCCGGCTCAGCGACCGTTCCCGTGCCGCCTCATTCCTGGGTTCCCCGTGGCAGGCTCCCCGTTGCCTTCCGCGGTCCTGGAACCCCGTCTCCTGTCTGCACAGCAGCCCGCCGGCCTCCGAGGCTCGGCTCAGGTGCTGCTGAGTGGCGGGCGTCTGCCCCTCGGGCCCAGGGCACTTGCTGCCGGCACGCAGTCTGTCCCTCTCACAGCGCCCGAGGCACTGGTCATTCTCGCTGTGGCTGTGGCCGTGGCTGATGCCCGGTGCCCGGCCCCCTTCAGACCGCGAGCCCCGAGGGCTGCAGTCTTGTGCGCCAGGTGTCGAGAGAAAACGGGTTCATCCCCACCAGTGGGGTCGGGGAAATCTCAGGTAGAATGTGACACTCGGGCTTGGGACAGTTCTTTGAGGGGAGGTCTGAGAGGCAGAGGTGGTCTGGTCGGACTGCATCTGCTGTGGGTTAGCTGTCAGCGGGGCCCTCGGAACCGTGTCCCCAGCCCGTCTGTCCCTCCCGGGGTCTGGTCGGACTGCATCTGCTGTGGGTTAGCTGTCAGCGGGGCCCTGGGAACCGTGTCCCCAGCCCGTCTGTCCCTCCCGGGGTCTAGTCGGACTACATCTGCTGTGGGTTAGCTGTCAGCGGGGCCCTGGGAACCGTGTCCCCAGCCTGTCTGTCCCTCCCAGGGTCTGGTCGGACTGCATCTGCTGTGGGTTAGCTGTCAGCGGGGCCCTGGGAACCGTGTCCCCAGCCTGTCTGTCCCTCCCGGGATCGTGCCTGTCTCTGTGGAGGTGTCAGAATGGCCACACCCAGTCGGGAGCCTCTAACCTGCACCTGCAACCCGGGTCGTTCTTGGGCCCCAAAGGCCCTAGAGAGTGGATCCCCTAGTGCCTGGGTTGCAGGTGGTCTATGGTTGTTCAGCTGGCAAGGGCCACGGGTCACGAGCAGGGTCCCCCAGCCCTGCTGTGGGTGGGACCGCATAGCCAGCCTCTCGGAGACTTGGCTCAGTAAGAACCCGAGCAGATCTCGGCTGACTCTCACATGAAAGCACAGCTCTTTGCTGTTCTTGAAGTGCCATTCGGTCTCCTTGTGTGTAACAGCTGTCCTGGTGTAGACCCTGGAAACCACGGGGGTCACACTGTGGTTGCCATCGCGTCCGTCTCTACCCACCGTGGACCTAGGGACGAGGACTAGCTCTGCTGCTCGCACCTCACACGGCTGGCACGGAGGAGGCGTCAGCTCTGTACGTGGGTGTCAGCCTGAGTTACAGATTGCCGCACTGTTGGCCAGACAGAAGACTCGAACGTGTCATGCCAGCCCAGAGCTGTGAGCAAGCGGCATGGCCGAGGCGCAGTGACGGGATTGGTGTGCACGGATGCACGGGGGCTAGGGCTTGGGTGTGCTGGAGGAGGGCGGGGGGCGGTCGCCCTGTCAGGGCCCACACGGTTCCCCTAACTCGGCCACCGTGTCTGTCCCGTGCATAGTGCCGTGTCACACTCCGGGGGAAGCAGATTGATTTCTGGTGGTTTTTTCTTCTTAAAGAATTGTTTCTGTTATTTTATTTATTCATCCATTTATTTTAATGTGACTAAGAGAGACAGAGAGAGAAGTGAGAAAGCAAGCCACCTGGTCCAGGACTCGAACCGTGGTCAACCATTTGGGAGTGTCTGGTGCCTTAACCACCATGTCACCTGCTGCCCCCTTTCAAAAGAGTTTTAAATTTTATTTATGCATTAATTTATTTTAATTTGACACAGTGAGAGAGAGAGAGAGAGAGATAGAAAGTAAGAAAGCAGGGATGGGGAACCAGCAGTTAGCGTAATGGCTATGTCGCTGGACTTCCACGTAGTTAACCGCGGTTCGCGTCCCGGACCCGGTGGCTTAAAACTCACGCCGGGTGCGTGTGCGTGCGTGCCCAAGATCCCGAGAGGAGAATGGAGGAGAAGGGATTGCGGTGTGGCCATCCCCCCTGGGGAGTGATTTCTCGCTTTCTGTCTCTCTGTCTCTCTCTGTCTGGCGAGCGCATGCGCCCTATAGCTAAAACCTCTCCAAAAAAAAAAAAAAGAAAGCAGGGATGTCCAGTTCTTGATATTGGAATTCTGAGTACTTTAAGTTATAAAAATGTACAAAGAATAGGGACCAGCAGTTAGCGGAATGGCTATGTCACTGGACTCCCATGTAGCTGACCGCAGTTCAAGTCCCGGACCCGGTGGCTTAAACTCACGCCGCGTGCGTGCGCATGCGTGCCCAAGATCCTGAGAGGGGAATAGAGGAAAAGGGATTGCGGTGTGGCCATCCCCCCTGGGGGTGATTTCTCGCTTTCTGTCTCTCTGTCTCTTTCTGTCTGTCTGGCGAGCGCACGCACCCTGTAGCAAAACCTCTCAAAAAAAAAAAAAATATATATATATATATATAAAGAATAATATACTTATCTCTTAATTTCTCTGAGTTTAATAATTACTGAAATTTCATTATTTCTCTCTTACTTAAAATTTTTTTTTTAAATAACTATTTTAACTTTATTTATTTATTTTAATTTGACCAGAGAGGGACAGAGAGAGAGAAAGGGAAAGTGAGAAAGCAAGCCACCAGGTCTGGGACTCCAACCACAGTCAGCCATGTGGGAGTCCAGTGCCCTTAACCACTCCGCCACCTATTGGCCTTATCTTTTAGTTTATTTTCAAGTGAAATTTAAAAAACAATGCATTTAGAGGCAAGTCCTCATTGATGTTCTCCCTCCCCCCCCAAAAAAAAGAAGAGAAATCTTTGTGGGGGAGAAGTAAGGGGCAGCAGAAACCTGCGTTTGTTCTAGAAGCGTGGCCTTCCTGTCCCGGGGAGAGTGTGAACAGCCCTGGGAGAAGCCCAGCTCTTCTTAGTCAGCTGCTTCTGGACATAGGCGGCAGGGCTTCTGGGGTGGCCACGTGAGGTTGTTCATTGCCCTGATACAGAAGAGTCGCGAAGACACGAACCCGAGCTGGGTGCAGTGGCGGCACCTGTGACTTCAGCTACGTGAGAGGCCAAGCTGTATTTCTATTGACTTTATTTGTGCCATTGGTTTTGTTTCTTCTGGGGTATCTTTTTCTTCTGTGCAACCTCCTCATCTGGTTTAGGGACAGCTTGCTCCTTTTCAGTGAGGATCAACTCGACGTGGCGGGGGAGCCCTCGTGTGGGTTGGGTTAATCCGCCCATGCGCACTGTAAGTGCAGCGGTGCATCTTGGGGGCCTTGTTCACCTGAGTATGACCGTGACCAGAGTCTCTATCTAACTCCACATGTTCCGCATTGCTCTCTGCACTTCTAAGCAGAGAGCAATTTTAAATTTTATTTATTCATTAATTTATTTTAATTTGACACAGTGAGAGAGAGAGAGAGAGAGAGCAGCAAAAATTCAGCACTCTTTCTGGGCCACCAACCCTGTGTTCAGCCCCGCCATTTGGCCTGGGCAATCAGCCAGCTCCACATAGTGACGGCAGAATGGCGCACCCAGCTTCTGTGAAGTGACATCTCTCAGTTACTTGGTGGCTTTCCGGAGAGGCATACCCACGATGGCCTGGGCAGTTCAGGGATGTCCTCAGAGTGAACACACAGGTTTGACCCTCTCGACTTGCATCACTCTCTGGGCTTCTCTGAGTCAGGTGAATGGTGGACCTTTTCCTTTCCTTTCCTTTCCTTTCCTTTCCTTTCCTTTCCTTTCCTTTCCTTTCCTTTCCTTTCCTTTCCTTTTCTCTCTTTCTTTCTTTCTTTCTTTCTTTCTTTCTTTCTTTCTTTCTTTCTTTCTTTCTTTCTTTCTTTTCTTTCAGAGGTTTTTTGCTATAGGGCACATGCGCTCACCAGACAGACAGAGAGAGACAGAGAGACAGAAAGCGAGAAATCACCCCCCCAAGGGGGATGGCCACGCCGCAATCCCTTCTCCTCTCGGGATCTTGGGCACGCACGCACACGCACCCGGTGTGAGTTTAAGCCACCGGGTCCGGGACTCGAACTGCGGTTGGCTACGTGGGAGTCCAGCGACAGAGCCATTACGCTAACTGCTGGTCCCTGGTGGACCGTTTTCAAAGATCACCTCAGGCTGCTTATGAGACCAGTGACCCTGCTTCTAACAAACACATAGCTAGATAGAAAGAATGAAGGTACCTACCCACAGGCACAAAGGAAATGCGAGAAACGTGGCAGGTCCGCGTTTTCAGGAGACGGAGGGCAGGTGCTGTGCAGGTGCAGCCCGGGCACTTGGCACCTTCCCTCCCCTAGGCCCGTCCCTGTAAGCCAGAGGCTGGGGCTGGGGCTGGAGCGCTCAGGGGACGTGGGAAGTGGAGGTAGGCAGGTGCCTTCTCCCTCTGGCAGCGGGCTGAGTGCAAGGCCGAGGCTCGGGCAAGTCTCGCAGTAGCTTGCAGGTTCCCCCACTGGCCAGCTGTCTCCGGGCTGCAGAGCCACTCGGGTACTGGCTGGTTTTCTGCTGTTTGTCCTGACCCGGGTGGCAGCAGAGCTTCTGGACTCTTGGCTACAGCTGCCAGTGTGAAGGGAAGTCTCGAGGTGCTGCTTCACGTTTGCCTCCACTCTGGGCTTGGCTTGATTTGAAAGCACCTGATTGCCTGTATGAAATCCATTTGTGTCTGAAACGCTGCCATCCTGGGTATAAGTGGGAGTTAATAAAACATGCATGCAGAAGTCTGTTCATCTCACTCTGCACAGAGTGCCCGTGTGCACATGTGAGGGGGCGGGGTGGGGCGAGGTGGGGAAGGAGCACCCTTGACAGTCTCATCGCACCGTGACCCCCTTCCCCAGCCCTCCAGCTCATCAGGGTCTTGCCTGGTGTGTTTTAGGTCAGCCATGCCAGGGATCCGACCCGGGTCAGCCCTGTGGCTTCCAGCACTGCAGTTCAGTTTGCTGCCAACTGCCCCACTGAGGCTGGGCCAGATGTGTGCGTGTGTGTGTGTGTGTGTTTACTATAGGGCGTGTGCACTTGCTAAAGAGAGAGACAGAGACAGAGAAAGTGAGAAAACATCCTGGGGGGTGGCGGTGCCACAGTCCCTTCTCCTCCCTTCTCCTCTCCGGATTTTGGGCACACACACACATGGGCTCAGCGTGTTTCCAGGTGCTGGCCCTGGGACTGGAACTGTGTAGTCGACTGTGTAGAATCCAGCCACCTTACCACCACACTGCTGGCTGGCCTGACACGTGTGACAGTTTCCGCTTGTTTGTTTTTCTATAGGGCATGTGTGCCCGCTGGAGAGAGGCAGAGAGAGAGAGACAAAGTGAGAAATTGCCCTGCCCCCGGGGGAGACGGCCATGCCACAGTCTTTTCTCCTTTCCCTTCTTGGGATTTTAGCCATAGATACACACAGACTGGAGTGATGTTCAAACCTCCGGGCTTGGGACTTAAACCACTCACCCAGCCATGTGGGATCCAGCCACCTTAACCTCCATGTCACCTGCTGCCCCAAAATGTGTAAAAAAATTTTTATTTTTTGGAGAGGTTTTTGCTATAGGGTGTGTGCATTCGCCAGAAAGACAGAGAGAGACAGAGAGACAGAAAGCGAGAAATCACCCCCCGGGGTGATGGCCACGCCGCAATCCCTTCTCCTCCATTCTCCTCTCGGGATTTGGGCACACACGCACACGCGCCCGGCGTGAGTTTAAGCCACCAGGTCCAGGACGCGAATCACAATCGACTACGTGGGAGTCCAGTGACATAGCCATTACGCTAACTGCTGGTCTCAAACGTGTACAATTTTTTATGCAGAAGTACTTAGACCTTTAGGAGACATACATTACAGAGACCCGAATCGACATAGACAGGAAGTCTCTGCTGGGAAGACCCCTGTGGGAAAGCTGCTGCTCACACTGATGGGCATGTCCGTCCGGACTCTCCGGAGGCCTTTATGGGAAGCGTGGCGAGTCGATGGTAGTGCCGGAGCACACAGCCCCGAGACTGAGGTCTCACCTCACAGCATCAGGCTTACTGTAAAGCCGGCTCTGGGAAACACAGGTCGGCCGTGAGGCAGAAGCTGCCGGAAACAGACCCTGGACACCTGACAGATGGCAGAGGCAGTTCCAGACCCCCGAGCAGACGGCAGGCGTGTACGCGCAGTGCATGGCCGTTGGGAGGCCGTGGGGCTGGGGCCCGAACTCAGCACACCAGGAAGTCAGTTGCAGGTAAATTGAAGAAAATCTTTCAGAAGACCGCAAGGGCTTTATGTCCTTGATAGGGAAGTTTTATTTTTTATTATTTATTTTATTTTATTTTTTTTACCATAGGAGTCATGAGTTTGCCAGAGACTGAGAAAGAAAAAGTAAGAAATAGCCCCCACCCCCACCCCCTGGGGAGATGGCCACACTGCAGTCCCTTATCCATTCTCCTCTTGGGATTTTGGGCGCAGACAAACACATTTAGTGTATTTTTTTAGAGCTCCAGATCTGGGACTTGAACTGTGGAGTTGATCATGAGGGGTCCAGTGCCTTAACCACCTTGCTACCTGCTGGCCCAGTACTTCCTTTTAATCACACAAAAAATTTAGCTCTAAAGTAAAAATACAGACCAGAGGCCGGCAGGCAGCATGATGGTGAAGGGTGCTTGATTCCCACTTGGCTGACCGTGGTTCAAGTCCCAGACCTGGTGGCTTGAAAATCATACCAGTTATGTAATTCGGACATGCTAGAGTCCCAGGAGGAGAATGGAGAAGGGACTGCAGTGTGGCCATCCCCCCAGGGGGTGACTTCTCACTTGCCCTCTCTCTTTCTCTGTTTCTCTGCTAAGTATATGTACTCTGTGGCAAAAACCTAAAAGAAAAAAGAACATGGGGCCAGACAGCACAGTGGTTCAACACGACTCTCTGAAGCTGACCCACGTGGGAAGGTCCCAGATTCGTGTCCAGAGACCTCCCTGAGTTCACCAGGGTGGTGCACACACGTGTGCCCATGACCCGGGCTTCCTGAGGCCAGCTAGGTTGTGGCATCAAGACACTTTGGGGCTGTTGTCTCCTGTTCACAGATGAAACAAACCAAAAAACCACGTGAGTGCCAGCAGATGGTGTGGCGGTTACGTTGCTGGGCTCCCACATAGCCGACCACGGTTCAAATCCCAGACCCGGTGGCTTAAAAATCACACTGGGTGCATGTGCCCACCCAAAATCCTGAGAGGAGAAGGGAGAAGAAGGGATTGTGGCATGGCCTCCCCCACCCCGGGGGGTGATTTCTCACTCTCTGGTGAGCTCACGTGCGCTTAGGCAAAAACTTCTTTAAAAAAAAAAAAGAAAAAAAGAGGGACCAGCAGTTAGTGTAATGGCTATGTTGCTGGGCTCGATGTAGTCGACCGCGGTTCGCGTCCTGGACCCGGTGTCTTAAAACTCACGCCGGGCGCGTGTGCATGCGTGCCCAAGATCCCGAGAGGAGAATGGAGGAGAAGGGATTGCGGCGTGACCATCCCCCCTGGGGGGTGATTTCTTCCTTTCTATCTCTCTGTCTCTCTCTGTTTGTCTGGCGAACGCATGTGCCCTATAGCCAAAAAAAAAAAAAAAAAAAAAAGAAAAAAAGAAAAAGAACCTCTCCAAAAAAAGAAAGAAAGAAATGTGAAAAAGCCAAGCCACAGAGTGGGGAAAAGATGTGTATATATTTATATACATTTAAACATTTATTATCTATTTATTTGTTACGATTTTCAAGCCACTAGGTCTGGAACTTGAACCACTGTCAGCCATGTGGGAATCCAGCACCCTGCTCACCAGCCACCTGCTGGCCCTCTGGGAAGAGATATTTTAACAATTGTAGCCTAGAAGGATAATAATTTGGCATATATAAAAGCCTCCTATGGATAGACAGAAGACTCAGACATTCCATAGAAAAATGAACAGGAGTGGCAATTAAACATGGGAGGAAATACCCAGCTTCATAAGTATTCTGCGACTGTGCGTGAGAGCGTATTTTCCAGGTGCTCAGACTGTCAGAAATGAACATGGCTGACAAGCCCAGTGCTGGAGAGGATGCGGATGGCTCGGAGGTCTGAGCGCCTACCGCTGGAGAATGATCAAAGGGCGCGTCCACTTCGGAAGACCAGCGTTACTCTAGCGAAGCTGGCCGTCCCCCTGTCTGTGGTCAAGGGTTTTCCATCTGGGGAAGCTCTAGAGAAATTCCGCAGGGTGGTTTGTACTAACCTGCGTCGTGTAACCCACCCGGTGTCTGTGCTCACGGACCCACTTACACGGGTACTTAGAGCAGTCACATGAGTAGAGACAAAAGGTCGCATGGTGAGTGCCAGGGCCTCGGGGAGAGAGGGTGGGGGGCTGGTGAGTGCGGGGTACAGGCAGCAGCGGGGAAGGGGAAGTTGGAGAGACGGGTGGTTGCTGAATAGTGGGAACGAGCTTAATGCCACCGAGTTGTTCACTTGTAAATGGCTCGGTGGCAAATCTTGGGCCAGCCAGTGGTGTGCTGGTCCACCTGGCTGACTGCAGAGTTTGAATCTTGGACCCAGCAGCTGGAAAACCACACTGGGGGGGACCAGCAGATGGCATAATGGTTACATTGCTGGACTCCTGCATTGCCAACCATGGTTTGAGACCCGGACCCTGTGCTTGAAACTTACACCAGCTGTATGTGCGTGCATACCCAAAATCCTGAAAAGAGAATGGAGAAGGGGTCGTGGCATGGCCATCCCCAGAGGAGTGGTTTCTCACTTGCAGTCTCTCTTTCTCTGTCTCCCCGGTGAGTACACGTGCCCTATAGCAAAAATCTCTCTCTTAAAGAGAGTGCATGACAATGCATGGCCATTCCCCTTAGGGGCTGATTTCTCACTCTCCCTTTCTGTCTGTCTCCAGTGAGTGCACATACCCTATATTAAGCTTTAAAAAAATTTTTTTGGAGAGGTTTTTGTTATAGGGCACGTGTGCTTGCCAGAAAGACAGAGACAGACAGAGAGACAGAAAGTGAGAAATCACCCCCCGGGGGGGTGGCCATGCTGCAATCCCTTCTCCTCCATTCTCCTCTCGGGATCTTGGGCATGCATGTGCACACACCTGGCGTGAGTTTAAGCCACTGGGTCTGGGACTCAAACTGCAGTCGACTACATAGGAGTCCAGCGATGCAGCCATCTGCTGGTCCCATCAAGCTTTTTTTCAGAGAGAAATTTTTTGCTGTAGGTCACATGCACTCACTGGAAAGACAGAGACAGGAAGTGAGAAATCATCTCCTCCGCCTCCAGGGAGAATGGCCATGTCACAATCCCTTCTCCTTCATTCTCTTGGGATTTTAGGCGCGCGCACACGTACGCCCGGCATGAGCTTCAAGCTTCCGGGTTCAGTCCTTGAACTGTGGTCGGCCACATGGGAGTCCAGCAATGTAACTGCTATGCCATCTGCTGGTCCCTCAATCTTTAAAGAAAAAAAATAAAGTGAAATTAAAAAAAAAATTATTTAACTTTTATTTATTATTAGTTTAATTTGACCGGAGAGAGAGAAAGGGAAAATGAGAAAGCAAGCCACCAGGTCTGGGATTCCCACCACGGTCAGCCATGTGGGAGTCTGGTACCTTAACCACTGCCTGCGGGCCCCAAGTTCCTTTGTTTTGTTTTGTTTCTTTCATTCTAAGTGTTGCTATAAGGTGCATGCACTTGCCCAAGAGAGATAGAGAGGGAGAAATAAAGATGGAAAGTGAGAAGTCACCTCCCAGAGGGATGGCCATGCTGCAGTCCCTTTCCCTCCGTTCTCCCCTTGAGATTTCGGGCATGCATGTACTTGACCCCAGTGTGGTTTTCAAGCCACCAGGTCCAGGATCCCAGCCATGTGAGATCCAACTGTCTTAAATCCCACACCACCTACTAGCCCAGTTACTGATATTTTACCATAAGCAAATATGCTATGGGGGTATTACAAAAGTCAATGGAGGGACCAGCAGTCAGCATAATGGCTATGTCGCTGGACTCCCATGTAGTCGACCACGGTTCGAGTCCCGGACCCGGTGGCTTAAACTCACGCCAGGCGCGTGTGCATGCGTGCCCAAGATCCCAAGAGGAGAATGGAGTTCTCAAGAAGGGATTGCGGCATGGCCATCCCCCCTGGGGGGTGATTTCTCGCTTTCTGTCTCTCTCTCTCTCTCTGTCTGTCTGGCGAGCGCACGTGCCCTATAGCAAAAACCTCTCCAACAACAACAAAAAAGTTCATGGAAAAGTGAATTTAAACTACAAGTTTATTTAGATGCCCCCCAAAATTGAAATCCTTGCATAGTTTTTTCATAATATGCGTTTTCCATGAACTTAGAAATTTTTTGTCATGTGGGAGTCCAGCACCTTAACCACCACGCCACCTGCTGGTCCCTGGCACAGTGACCATTTAAAAAGAACGCCCCCCTGGGGCCTCCAGGTGGGGTGGTGGTTAACAGTGCTGAACTTTCACATGGCCCTCCATGGTTCGAGCCAGACCTGGTGGCTTGCTTTATCACTTCCTCTCTCTCTCACTCTCACTCTCTTACTCTGTCCCTCTCTGGTCAAATAAAAATAAATAAATAAATAAAATAAAATAAAGTTAATGGGGCTGGCAGGTGGCTTGGTGGTTAAGGCGTGCATGCCCAAGATCCCGAGAGGAGAATGGAGGAGAAGGGATTGCGGCGTGGCCATCCCCCCTGGGGGGTGATTTCTCACTTTCTATCTCTCTGTCTCTCTCTGTCTTTCTGGTGAGCGCACGCGCCCCATAGCAAAAACCTCTAAAAAAAAATGCAAATAAGTTTCAAAAGTCATAACTATATAAAACCATATTCCTAGAAGTTGCTTCCTGTCTCTGTATCTTGTTGCCACTCACATCCTGTACTTTCTAATTTGATTAGCTCCTAGTTTATCTTTTCCCTTTTTTAAAAAAATTTATTATGGGAAATGGCAGAGGGTGAGAGGTAGAGAATCAAGGGGGAGGGGAGGAGCAAAATACATAGAAGCCAGAAATGGGAAATTGTTGACGATAACACGTATAATAATGTCCTTGATTGAGCCAATATACAGTGTATTCTGGATGGAAAATATCTCAATTTGTACACTATAATGATATACTGTGAATTAATGTAAGTAAATAATTTTTTAAGTATTTTATTTAACGTTATTTATTCATTTATTTTTAATTTGACCAGAGAGGGAGAGAGAGAGGAAGTGAGAAAAGCAAGCCACCAGGACTGGGACTTGAACACTGTCAGCCATGTGGGAATCCAGTGCTCTTAACCACCATGCCACCTGCCAACCCAATAAATTTAAAGTTAAAAAAGAAAGAAAGAAGGAAAATATCTTTGCACTCTCTGTGTTAATTCATCGAGAGCTTTCTTGTTCTGTTTTACAGCTCTGCCATCCTCTACTCCAGGGACCTACCTTACTTTGTGTTTTTGAGAGAAATTTAGGGCAAGTGCGCTTGCTGGAGAGACTGTCAAAAAGCGAGAAATCATCCCCTGGGCGGATAATCACGCTGCAGTCCCATCTCCATTCTCCCCTCAGGATTTTGGGCATGCACACGTATGCACGCGCATGCACACACACGCCCAGTGAGAGTTTTAAGCTGCCGGGTCTGGGATTAGACCCGCAGTCAACTACGTGGGAGTCCAGTGATGTAAACATTACGCCATCTGCCGTCCCTTGCTCATTTCCTTAGTGTTGCAGTTTCCCGGCTTTGGGCAAAACCCATTGGCTTCCCAGTGTCTTTCCCTAACTAGCTGATCCCGTCCCCTCCCCTCCCGCTGCAGTCCCGCAGTCGGCATCCACTCACCCTGGTCTCCGGCCCTTGTGGCCGAGCAGCAGTCTCTGCCCGTCACCTGCGCATCTCTTTCCAGTTCCCTGCCCGAGATCCAGCTCTGCTTGTCAGCGGTCTGACCAGGTACGCTCTTGGTTTGGGGATGAGGCCAAGATTCCAGGTGGACTCAGGTCCTGCCCGTTTGAGCAGACAGAAGGGATATTTAGGTGTTCAGCCACTCCCCAGCTGGTCCTCGAGCCTGTCCCAGATGTGCCAGCCTGTCCCCATTGCTCACGCAGGTCCCTCTCCCCGCCCCGCTGCCCAGCTCACCCAGCCATCCCTAGGACCCTCCCGTGGCTCTGCTCTTCAGCCATTGCTCAGAAGGCCCGTCCATTGAGCCACTGTGCCTGCCCCACGGGGCCTGCTGTGACCCCAGCATCAGAGCCACCTGCCTGTCCGCCATCTCTCCCTGGAGCGCTGGGCACTGCAGTGGCCTTGCTCAGGCATGGGACAGCATGCGCCTGCCCCAGAGAGCCGACTGTCCCCAGCAGATGTTCGCAGGGAGCAGCCACCACAGGAGGCGCCTTGGAGCGTGATGACTGTCCCGCACTGTCAGTAACAGCAGCAAGGTGGTGAGATTCCATGTTCCAGCCAGCCGAGACCGGGCGGGTTGTGGTATGAAGACCATCCAGGGCTGCCCCACTCTCCCATGAAATAAATAAACTTTAAGGAGAATATGGAAAGTTGTTTATAGTCTTAATGTTTACAAAGCAAGTTACAGAATAGAGTGTTTGGGGACCAGCAGATGGCATAACGGTTACGTCGCTGAACTCCCACGTAGTCGACCATGGTTTGAGTCCCAGACCCAGCAGCTTAAAACACACTGGGGGTGTGTGCACACGTTCCCCAAATCCCGAAAGGAGAGTGGAGGAGGAGGGACTGTGGTGTGGCCATCCCCACTTGGGGGTGATTTCTCACTTTCTGTCTCTTCAGCAAGTGCACTCACCCAGTGGCAAAAAAAGTCTCTCTCTTAAAAAAAAAAAAAAAAAGTGATGGCATTCCAGTATTCTTAAGGATTTGTGTATAGAAAAAAATAAAAATAAAAACAGGGAAGGCAGACCCTAACGTAGTAACGGTGTGTAAGTTTTCTTTTCAGACTTGCCTGTTTCTCAAATATTTCACAGTGACAGGGCCAGCAGGAGGCATGGTGGTTAAGGCACTGGACTCCCACATGGCTGACCACGGTTAGAATCCTGGGCCCAGCGGCTTGCTTCCTCACTTTCCCTTTCTGTCCCTGTTAAAATTAAAATAATAATAATAAATAAAGTTAAATAAGTCTTTAAAAGAATTTCACGTTGAGTATTGAGATAATATTTGTATTGAGCCCAGACATCAGGCTGCAGGAACTTGGGTCTTGGGGCTGGCTGCCCACAAGTAGTAAGGAGGGCCCCTGTGCTAGGCCAGCGGAGGGAGCGAACCCCCTTCTGGCTGGCTGCACCGGGGGCATCTGTCTGCAGCCACAGACCAAGCTTGTCCACCTACGCGGACCTTGCCTGGAGCACCTTCGCCGTCTGTCAGGTCACTGCAGCCCGAGCAGGAGGCGGGCTTGGCCTTGGGTACATCAGCTCACTCCTGAGCTCACCTCCTACGCGGGGACGCGGGGACGCTGGGACGGGGGGCCTGGTTCTCATCAGGGTGGTAGAAGACTCCACAGAGAGGCTGTTTGTTTAAGGACCTGCCTGCCGTTGTCATTAGCTCATGCCGCGTAAAGCTACACTTCTCCCTCGTCTTCGGCTTCCTGTGTCACACCTCCCGTCACACGTCGAGGCCTGCTGCACGCCTGGGTGTGTACCAGGCACCGGGCAGCCAATCAGGAGCAGACCGAGCCCTGGCTGGAGGCTGTCGCAGCCTTGGGGGCCGGGCAGTTGGACAGACAGGCGGCCCAGGCCCGGGGATGAGAGGTGCAGACAGAAGAGCGTTGCACGCAGTGGGTTCCCCTCTCACACCAGCAGGAGCTGGGCGAGGGCAGGGGGAGACCTCCCTGCCTGTGAGTCCCCATGACCGACCCTTCGGTGTGCTATTAGTAGCCTGTTAGAGAATGCAAAGAAGAAAATCACCCCATTTCATAAGAGTAAGTGTAACAAAGGGATACTGCCAACGCTTATTTATTATTTTATTTTATTTTATTTTATTTTATTTTATTTTACTTTATTTTATTTGCCACAGGGCACATGCGCTTGGCAGAGAGACCCAGAGAGGGAAAGTGAGGACTCACCCCCTGGTGGAGGGGATGGCTGTGTCGCAGTTCCTCCTCCTCCAGTCTCCTCTCAGGGTTTGGAGCATGCACATACACATGCCCGGAGTGACTTTGAAGCCATCCGGTCTGGGACTCAAACCATGCTCAGCCATGTGGGCGTCCACTGCGTTCACCAGCCCACCACCTGCTGAGCCCAGCCAAGGCATAATTTCACAGGAAGCGCGTGTGACACTTTTGCAGGAGCAGCAGTGTTTCCAGAGCCCTAAAGAGAACCCGAGTCAGTGAACCTCATCCCTCCACGCATCCCACCTGGCCCTTCCAGGCCCAGCTAGGCTGGTCCAGGCTGTGGTTCGGCTCGACACCGGCAGGAGAGCCGCCCGAGGCTGCCTGAGGGCTCAGCGCCTTCTCCTTTTGCTTTCAGAAGTGACCGGGGAGGCACGTCTCTACCATGGGAAGGAGGCCGTGGATCCGCGGCAGGGGCGGGCCCGAGGAGGCGACCCCACGCACTTCCACACGGTGAACATGGCGCAGCCCGTCCGCTTCAGCAGTAAGTTGCAGACCTGCTCCGACCCTGACACTTGGGAGCCGTGGTCACCCGAGGGTGCCGTCTGGCTGGGTCCAGGACCCCCAGGGCCACTCTGCTGCAGGAGGAGGTCGTTTCCTGAAACGGCCCATGGGTATTGGGAGGCCAGGGGTGTGGCCACCTGCTCCAGGCCACCAGCTCCTGAGTGGTGAAGCGTGACTTGAACTCTGGCTTTGGAGTCAGCCTGCTCGTCCTCGAGACGACTGCCTTCCGGGGCGGTCAGCACTGGCCTCTGGGAATCCCGTGGTCCTCTCGTTTCCTGTTAGGGATGGAGACGCTGGGTCCGAGAGGGCAGATGCAGCTGACCTGTGAGCTGTTTGTTCAGCTCTGGATTTGTGACGTTTTAAATGAATGAGTTACTTCTGACATTCATTCTGAGGTGGGGCAGGAGAAGCCTTAGCAGAACCCCACATCTGAGCAGACATGCCCAGGTGTCAGGACGCACTGGGGTGAGAGTGTGGCAGCTGCGGGGACAGGGAGAGCCGACCGTCACTGTGGCAGCTGCGGGGACAGGGAGAGCCGACCGTCACTGTGGCTGCTGCGGTGCTTAGGGACCTGTTTCCCATGTCAGTGATCGGCCCGGAGACAGGACACTGCGTGCCTCCCAGCGTCCGTTACCCGCACCTACAGCATCCACGCTGCCCGTCCCTGCAGCGGGCTCTGCCTGGACTGTGAGCAGGGAAGGGCCTGGGAAGTCACCTGCCCGCGAGGCCCCCGCTCCCCCCTGGACCCTGCATGGAACCTCCTTTCTTTAATGAGGAAGTGAACGTGGTGTGGGCTCTCTGTCCTCTGAGCCCTGACGCTGTGCTGGGCCTTGCCCACAGCAGCTGTGACTCCCGGGAGTTGTTGCAGTGGGAGGGTGTCGCAGGTCACACAGCTGGGAGGGCAGCCCCGGGAGGTGGCCCCCTGGGTCCTGACACCACCCAGCTCCACTGTGAGCAGGGACCTCTTCCACCTACGTGGTAATTCCACAAAGCTCGAAACGCAACAGAAATGAGTCAGTGACAGGAATCCCTCCTCAGCCAGCCGGCTCCCCTCGCCTGTTTCCTGTGGGCGGTTCCGACATGAGAAGGCACCTCTGAGCCAGACAGGACCACCTGCTGGGAACGGGGCTGGGATGTGCCCACCTGGGTGGGCAGGTGTGGCTCACTGGCACCTTCCTGTTGCAAGCTGGGTCCTTGCCTAGAGGGCTGTCCAGGCCCTCGGGGGCAGCTGCCGCGGGACAGGCCGGAGCCGCCCTTCTTTCCCTGTGTCCTGTGCCTTTGTTAGGAAGTCACACACGCGCGCGCGCGCCGACAGATGCGGGCAGCATACGTCTCTGGGGAATTTTGCTCATTCTGTAGGGTGTAGATGCATTCCCAATTTTCATTTCCCCTCCCCCTCACAACTGGCGTCCCTAAAGCCTGGGAGTCTTCTCCAGTGTACTGAGAGGAGGTACCCCAACATCCCAGGGTCGCAGACTCCACGGCACAGGGTCGATGTGACCTGAGTGAGCCGAACAGGGCCAGGCCTTCCTGTGCCCAGGGCTGGGTTGACAGAGTGCCCTGTGAGAAGACTGGCCGGTCTTGGGGAGACTCCTGCCCCTGCTGGCCCCCCAGCTTCGTCAGGCACCTTATTTGTGGGAGACCTCAGAGCCTCCCCTCTCTGATCTGCCAGGCTGCCATTTTAGGGGAGCACTGTCTAGCACACTCCTGCAAATGCCCGTGGGAACAGAAGAGGAGGGCGAGGAGCCCGCTCAGAAAGTGGTGGGCTGGCAGGAGAGGCCAGGAGAGCCAGCGTCAGGGAAGTATGGGCCGGGCAGGGGTGTTCCTATTCACCCCACCAGGGCTGGAAAGGGGGTGTCCCCGGGGAGCCTGCGTGGTTCAAGTCCCACACCTGCTGGCCTGAAAACCACACTGGGTACGTGTATGTGGGCCCAAAATCCCAAGAGGAGAAGGAACTGCTGTGCAGCCATCCCCCTGGGGGGGGTGATCCTGTTCACCCCACCAGGGCCAGGCAGGGTCTTCCTGCTTACCCCACCAGGGCCGGGCAGGGGTGTCCCCGCTCACCCCACCAGGGCCGGGCAGGGGTGTCCCCGCTCACACCACCAGGGCCGAGCAGGGGTCTGCGTGCCGAGTGGTGCGTGTCATCGGTCAGGCTCAGTCAGACTGAAAGCCGTTCATGGAACTGAATTCGGCAGTCATTCCATTTTGTTTCTTCTGTTAGTCTTCTTCTATGGGCACATGCACACTAGAGAGAGACAGAGAGACAGAGAGACCGCCACCCCCAGGGGGATGGCTGCACAGCAGTCTCTACGCCTCTTGGGATTTTGGGCCCACACACATGCACCCAGTGTGATTTTCAGGCCAGCAGGTGCGGGACTTGAACCACGCAGCCTCCAAGTGGTATCCAGTGTCTTAGCCTCCATGCCACCTGCTAGTCTAGCTGTCTTTCTTCACACTGAGTGAATGAATAGACCATATAGAAGTGGGAGGAGCCACTGAGCACATTTGTGTCTTACACTGAACCTGCATTTTCAAGAGACTCGAGCGTTTCCACAAAGGTGTGAGCTCAGCGGCGGGGTTTTCCTCCCGAGCCTGTTTCCCCACTTCTCGGGCATCTCTGAGGAGTGCCTGTCTCTCACGCAGCATGCAGGATTTGGCTTCTGAGTCGGGGTCCTAATTTGGGGGACGACGCCCCTTCTGTCCTTCATGTTTCCTAGGGAAGTGCCCAACAGGGTGGCACCACTACGAGGGCACGGCCAGCTGCTACCGCGTCTACCTGAGCGGGGAGAACTACTGGGACGCCGCGCAGACCTGCCAGCGCGTGAACGGCTCCCTGGCCACCTTCTCCACCGACCAGGAGCTGCGCTTCGTCCTGGCCCAGGAGTGGGACCAGCCCGAGCGCAGCTTCGGTTGGAAGGACCAGCGCAAGTGAGTCCTGGGCCAGGGCAGCAGGGCCTGGGGTCGGGGTCCGGTGAGCGCTGAGCAGTGGCCTCGGGCCAGCCGGCAGCACTCGTGGGGCATGCCCAGCAGCCAGTGGGCGAGGAAACAGACCTGGGGCTTGGAGAGCGCCTCGAGATGCGGCTGGGGCGTGCAGAGGAGACGGGGACAGGGGACAGGGGACAGGCTCTGCCTCCACCCTGTGGGACCTTGGGTCCCTTTCTGTGGCTGCGGCTGCAGTTGCTAGGCATGGGCAGGGGTGCCAGCCTGTGCCAGCAGGGGCCGCTCGGTAGGGCCCTGTGGGGGTGTTTGGTGGGGGATTCCCTCTGAGAGTGAGCCCTGGTGGACGTGGTTCTGGGACATGCCGGGACCGGAGCCCAGGCTGGCTGTTGGCCTCCAAGCTCTGCCCATCGAGGGGACGATGTGGGAATGGCAGCCACTGCTGTGTCTGCCCAGCCAGCACTGTGGGGTTTTGTCCTGGGCAGGCTGTGCCACCTCTGGATGTCACTCCAGGCTGTGCTGTCCACACCTTGGGGGACAGGGGGCCACCAGTTACTGGCCCCTTTTCTGAAGGAGAGCCCAGCTCTGAGGAGGAGTGGGGAGTGAGCTGCAGGGCTGAGGCAGCTGGTGCTCCTGCATCCCCACGCCGCACGGGCTGCCGGCCCCCATCGGAGCACCACGACCTGCATTCCAGGACCCCTGCAAAGCTGGGTTTGGGCCCTAATTATTACATCTCAGGTGGCGTTAGCAAATCACGAGACCCTGCTGTTCTGCTGCAGCTACGAAGCGAGGAAAGTGACTGTTCGCTCGGGGGTTGTTGTACCGACCCATAAGGAAACGCTTGCGAGTCCAGTAGAGAAGCGAGCGGGAGGGCCCCGCCCATCTCCCAGGGCGCCCGTGCGTGGTGTGGGCTGAGGGGCTACGCTCCCCTGCAGCAGGTGGGCCTGCGGACCGGCCTCTTCAGGGTCAGCGCTGGGAGGCCAGGGTAAGGGACACAGGCTCAGCAGATGCGTGTGGCAGGCAGCCAGGTCCATGTGTCGGGACCCACAGTGTGGGCCAGTGTGCTCAGGAGCTGCAGGCTCGGGGTGGGCAGGTGCTCAGTGAGAAGCCAGGCACATACTTTTTAAAAAGTCATGGAAGGGACCAGCAGTTGGCGTAATGGCTATGTAGCTGGACTCCCATGTGGTCGACTGTGGTTCGAGTCCTGGACCCAGTGGCTTAAACTCACGCTGGGCGCGTGTGCGTGCGTGCCCAAGATCCCGAGAGGAGAATGGAGGAGAAGGGATTGCGGCGTGGCCATCCCCCCGGGGGGTGATTTCTCGCTTTTTGTCTCTGTGTCTCTGTCTTTCTGGCGAGCGCACGTGCCCTATAGCAAAACCTCTCCCCCCAAAAAAATATTTTCATGGAAAATGGGATTCAAGTATGAGTCTATATTGTGCAGGTTTGAAATCCATGCGTAGTTTTCCAAGACCCAGCATCTGTCTGTTTCTTAGCCGAGGTGCAGTCACGTACTGTAAATTCACCCCGTGAAGTGCGGACACCTCTGTGGCTTAAGCGTTTTCACAGGGTTGTATCATGAGACTTTCTGCCCACCGAGGCCCAGGCGGTCATGCTCACAGCATGGAAGATCTGTTACAGAGAGCCCAAAGCCTGGGCCGCGGCCCAGTACTGGTGTTGGGTCTGTGGGGACTCGGCGCACAGCAGGGAGTGAGCCGCAGGTGGGGGGGACCAGCACAGCTTCATCCGCCTTTACAGCCACTCCCCATCACTGACCGCCCGGGCCCCGCCGGTCAGGTGGGCTGTGCCTTAGGCTCTCACACGGGCACAAGCCCTACTGTGCACGGCACGTGCAGGGAGCTAGGTCACACGCCCTCAGGAACTCGCCCCTCCCACCCCCGTCTATGGAAAACTTGTCTTCCATGAAACAAACCCCTGTTGCCCGCAAGGTCAGGGACTAACACAGGCTGTTGGGCAGGGGTTACCTGAGGTGAAATTTATAGCGTGTGGATTGGTGGTTTTGCATCTGAATGCATTGTGTTTTATTATTTTTTTAAAAGAATTACTTTATTTAAATTTATTTATTTAATTTTGACCAGAGAGAGACAGAGTGAGGGGGTGGGGGAGAGTGAGAAGGCAAGCCGCCAGGTCTGGGACTCGAACCACAGTAGGCCATGTGGGAATCCAGTCCCTTAACCATGCCACCTGCCGGCCCCATATATTTTAAAGATTTTTGCCTTCAGGCATGTGCTCTCTCTAAAGAAAGAGAGAAAGAGTGAGAAACCATCCCCCAGAAGATGACCACGCCACAGTCTCTTCTCCTCCATTCTCCTCTCAGGGTCTTGGGCAGGTACGCACACACACCCTGCGTGAGTTACAAGCTGCCAAGTTCAGGCCTCAAACCATGGTCAGTCACGTAGTTCAGCACCTTAGCCACCACACCACCTGCTGGCCATGTTAATACATTTTATTAAAGCTGAATGTTAAAACTCACTCGTGTTTTAGAAGGGTAGTCTGTGGAAGGTCGGTATAGCTGTTGCACACGCACACGGTCGTGGATGGCTGCTCCCCTCCTGCCTCTAAGACCTGTTTCTGCCTGCAGGCTGTGGGTCGGCTACCAGTACGTCATCACTGGCCGGAACCGGTCCCTGGAAGGTCGCTGGGAGGTGGCGTTCAAAGGTAAGTCTTCCGGGTCTGTCGGGAGTGTTGCTCGGTCCGACACTGGAGAATTCGAACTCAGGAGTGCTGGGGAGTGTCCTTACCCAGTGTGCCTGGCCTGCAAGGGCACCCGGTGTAGGGACGTGAAGAGGAGGGGGCCTCAGATTGTCAGGGGCGCCTGGGGCCTTCCGAGGAGCTAGGACCTTGCATCATAAGAATGAGCATACAGGTGCCCAGTGACCCAGGCCAGAGAGGGACAGAATGAGCTCTCTGGGACAGAGAAGGTCAGAGCCAGAATCCAGAACTTGAAGGAAGCTGCAGGCAGAAGCAGTTAAAACAGGTGTTCATGGGCCAGCTTGTGGCCCAGTGGTTAAGGTGGGTGGCTCCCACGTGGCCAATCGTGTATTTAAGTCCCAGACCCAGCATTTGGAAACACACTGGGCGTGTATGTGTGTGTGCCCAAAATCCCAAGAGGAGGGAGAAATGGAGAAGGGATTGTAGTGTGACCATACTTCATGGGGTGTCTTCTCATTTCCCTCTGTCTGTCTTCTATGAGTGCACATGACTTCTGGCAAATTTTTAAAAAAAGGAAAAGTGTGTGTGCACATATGTGTTATTTCAAAGGTTTTATACAGAGTTGCTTGCGAATATCAAGGACTTAGAGTGGGCCGTGTTGCTTCTGTAGGTGTGGCATTAGTACCGTGCTTGCGTGATCTTAGGAGACATGCGCTTGTTCAGGAGAGAGGCCTCCATGGTGGGAGGGGACAAAATGGATGGAACATCAGGATGGATGCAGTCAGTGCTGAGGCCACGCAGGGGTACTCCTCTCTCCCTTTGTGAAGTGTTAAAGTTGATTTCTTTCTTTCCTGAGACATAGGCATGGAGAGAGAGGAAGCCTCAACAGGTCTCACCCCGTGTGGGACCAGCAGTTGGTGTAATGGCTATGTTGCTGGACTCTCACGTAGTCGACCGCGGTTCAAGTCCTGGACCCGGTGGCTTAAACTCACGCCGGGCGCGTGTGCGTGCGTGTCCAAGATCCCGAGAGGAGAATGGAGAAGGGACTGCGGCGTGGTCATCCCTCCTGGGGGGTGATTTCTCGCTTTCTCTCTGTCTCTTTCTGTTCTGGTGAGCGCACGCGCCCTATAGCAAAAACTTCTCCCAAACAAAACAGTTCTCCCCCCGTGATCCCAGCTTCCCAGGCCAGGAGGACCATGGGTGACCGTGTGCACCCCGTCTGTGAGGTCGGCCTGGGGACTGAGGTCCGTTCTTCCCCATGCCCTCGAGCATTACAGAGCTGAGCACTTCCGCTGCACCCTGGTGACCTTTTTTTTTTTTTTAACATATATTCTATTTTTAATTTGCCAGAAAGTATATGCCCTCGTTAGAAAGAGAGACAGAGAAGGAGAAAGAGGGAGCGGAGAAAGTACCTCCCCGTGGGGCATGGCCACATTGCAAGCCCGTCTTCATTTCTTCCTCCTTTCAGGACTTTGAACACACAGGTGCCTGGAGTGTTTTTTCAAGCTACTAACTAGGTCCAGGACTCGAGCCGCATGGTTGGCCAGGGCTGACCCCATATTTTAAACATTTTTCCAACTAAATGACCACATGACTGCCTGCAGTTCAAACCCTGGCCCAGCAGTTTGAAAAACACACTGGGTGCATGGGCATCTGTGCCTCGAATCCTGATGGGGCGGATGAACGGAGGGAAAAAGTTGCAGTCTGGCCAGCCCCACTGCGAGGCCCTTTCTGGGGCAAGAGTGCACACCCTCTGGCCATTTAAAAAACACTAAAACATTTTTTCACTGCCACCATTTAAAAAGGTTTCTGCTAAGAAACTGCGGAGTGGAGAGAGTGCAGAGCGCAGAAGCGAGCCAGGGCAGGCCCAGCCGGCCCGCCTGGTCTGGTCTCAGAAGGCGGTCTCTCCCGGTCGCGGCCTGAGGCAAAATGAGTGAGCTGTTCTGAGAAGCTGGCCCAAGGGGAAAGTTTCTAAAAGACATTGGGAAGTAGATTTTAAAAAATAATAATAGTTAGTTAAGAGTCTCGAGCTGTAGCTGGCCGCCGAGCGTATGCGTTCCGGGATCTTCAGTGCTCACGGCCGCCATCAATGTCCCTGGACTTCCTCAAGACTCACCTGCGCCACCCGCCCGCCACACATGCTGCCATCGTCAGCCGCCATCACGGTGAAGCTCGCTAAGGCTGGTAAAAATCAAGGTGACCCTCCAAAACGGTTCCTCCTCCGGAGGAGGTGGAAGACAGTGAAGATGAGGAAGTGTCAGAAGAGGAAGATGGCGGCAGTGGGGAAGAGGTGATCACCCCTCAGAACAGAGGTAAGCAGGTAGCCACAGCTCTAGCAAAGAAGGTGGTCGTTTCTCCAACAGAAAAGGTTGCAGCTGCCAACGTGCCAAGAAAGCAGCGGTCACCCCAGGCAAAAAGGCAGCTGCTGTACCATCCAGGAAGACCGTCACACCAGCCAGAGCCGTCACAGCGCCGGACAGGAAAGGAGCCAGGCCGGGCAAAGCATTGGTAGCAACTCCCTGCTACCCCAGCCAAGGGGGCAAAGGATGGCAAGAATGCCAAGAAGGAAGACCGCGATGAGGAGGAAGATGACAGCGAGGAAGGTGAGGAGGACGAGGACGAAGATGAGGATGAATTCGAACCAGCGGTGACGAAAGCAGCAGCTGCCGCCCTGGCCTCAGAGGAGGAAGAGGAAGATGAGGATGAAGAGGCAGCTTTGGAGACCACATCAGCCAAAGGAAAGAAAACTCCTGCAAAAGCCGCACCTGTGAAAGCCAAGACCGTGGCTGAAGATGCAGAGGAAGATGAGGATGAGCAGGAGGAAGGTGAGGAGGAAGACCAGGAGGAGGAGGGTGAGGAGGAAGACGAGCCTGGCAAAGAAGTTCTTGGAAAATGAAAGAAGGAAATGACCAAACAGCAGCTCCTGAGGCCAAGAAACAGAAGGTGGAAGCCACAGAGCCAACTCCATCCTCCCGTCTGTTAGAAACCTGAACAATGACAGATCTATTCCTGAATCGAAAACTGGTATTCGTGATGTTTCTGCTAGAAAATGACCCTAGTGTTGTGGACGTCAGAATCAGTACATCTAGGAAGTTTGCTTCTGTTGACTTTGAATCTGCTGAAGATCTAGAGAAAGCTTTGGAACTCACTGGTGTAAAAGTCGTAGGCAATGAAATTAAACTAGAGGAACCAAAAAGAAAGGACAATAAGAAAGATCAAGATGCAAGAACACTGGGACCAGCAGTTAGCGTAGTGGCTATGTCACTGGACTCCCATGTAGTCGATCGTGGTTTGAGTCCCAGACCCGGTGGCTTAAAACTCATGTCAGGGGCGTGTGCGTGCGTGCCCAAGATCCCGAGAGGAGAATGGAGGAGAAGGGATTGCGGCGTGGCCATCCCCCCTGGGGGGTGATTTCTCACTTTCTGTCTCTCTGTCTCTCTGGCAAGCTAATGCACCCTATAGCAAAAACCTCTCCAAAAAAAAAAAAAAAAAAAAGTGAAAACACTGTTTCGTGTGTCTGCATTCTGTAAAGTGGTCATTTAAGATTCCCTGGGTGCCTTCGTGGTCCCTACACATGTGCACACACCCCTGCCCTGCACCTCTTGTCTCCGTACACACACCACTTGGGCTCAGTCGCGTCACGTCCCAAGCTGGCTAAGGACAGGAAGGTGTGACTCAGAGGGTTTCCCTTCTCCTCTGCCTGGCCACACCCCACTCGCTCTGCCCACCTGTGCTCTAACTGCCTTTTTCCGGTGTGGAGGGCAGGAGCCATGTGGGTGACAGGGTTTCCCGGAGCTGGGAGAGGGGCCTAGGGAGCCAGTGCTTACCGGGGTTTTGCTGCTGCCAGCCGATGTGGGCACTGATGCCCCCATGGGCGCTGGCCCGTCCCTCACAGGAGCGGTGTGGCAGCGTTCTGAGACCCCGTTTATTACGGGTACCCGGTCTAAGGAGATGTCTTTCCCACCGGTTTCCCATTTGCTTATTTGTATCAGTGGGAACTCATGCATCTCAATCCACCTGTTAAAATCCAGTCCTTCGCTGTTCGTGCTCCGACTGTCACCACCACCAGCTCACCCCGTCCTGGTTCTCGGGAGGGCACTTATCATTGTGTGCTCGCCACCTCAGTGCCCACACACCTCGGAAGCTGGGAGCCACGACAGCCCAAGCGCCGAAGCCGCAGAGAAACCAGCCCTTGGCTCATAGCCCTGCTTGATGCCCTGGGCCCCTGGAGGACGGTGTGTGCCTCTTCTGCTGACACACGTGGTCATGGCCGGCCCCACCTGTGTCTCCCCGACAGGCTCCTCGGAGGTGTTCCTGCCCCCGGACCCCATCTTCGCCTCGGCCCTGTCTGAGAATGACAACGTGTTCTGTGCGCAGCTGCAGTGCTTCCACTTCCCCACCCTGCGGCACCACGACCTGCACAGCTGGCACGCCGAGAGCTGCTACGAGAAGTCTTCGTTCCTGTGTAAACGCAGTAAGTCCCCTGGGAGCCAGTCCCGGCTCAGCGTCGGGCGCTCACAGCGTCGGGTGCTCCTCGTGGTGCAGGGTGGAGTCTGTCCCTCGTCCCACCGGCGGGTGCTACTCCTCGCCGGTGCCCACCTGGCTGTCAGGGTGGGAGCCCGGCTGCCCCTGTGGCCTAGTTGGCGTCTCTGAGCCCATAGTCCTCTCTCCCTGCCCTGTCCACTTCAGGGAGTGGTGGCCCTGGTACCCTTCGGTCCCATGGAGTCCCTGGGACATCGGAGCCCCTTGCCCACCTCTCCTGCTCTGTGGGGCTTTCTGGGCCTTTTGAAGCTCAGTGTGTCTGGAGTGTTACCCGTTCCAGTCTGTGGGGTCACAAGTCATTCCCTGTCTCCCTGTCCCAAGTTCCCACGAGGTCTTTCTGAGCTCTGGGGGCTCTTGGCGTAGATGCACGGACTGAGGGAGGACGCCCACCTCCACCCCACCTTCCTCTGAATCGGCCCGGCATCTGCCACATGGAAGTCCAACCTCAGCTACGGCCTCACTTGGGCCTTCGCTCTTCCCTGCCGATAAGTCACATGCGCCCGAGTCTTCCCAGACCACCCTGGCCCGGACTCTGTCCACCCTGTTAGTGGCGCACCTCGTCCGGGCAGGAGCGTCGTGCTGCGTCTCGCGGCCAGTGCCGTGGCTTCCGTTATGTTATTCTTGACTCTTACAAGTTCTTTAGTTTGTGGATTCTCCTAGATGTTCTGGTTAGACATTTGCTTCTTCATTCAGGTCTTTGATTTATACTTCTTTGCCTTTGTTTCTCCCCGATGTTAACTTTTCCTCCTCAAGTCTCCAGTACAGTGTTGAGTAGAGGTGGTGGGAGTGGGACAGGCAGCTGGTGTGGTGGTTAGGGCTCTGGGCTCCCACATGGTTTGAGTCCCAGACCTGGCAGCTTGTTTTCTTGGTTTCTTTCTCTCTTTCTGTTTCTCTCTGGTCAAATTAAGAAATAATAATAATAATAATATGGACCAGCAGATGTCGTAATGGCTACATCATTGGACTTCCATGTAGTCAACCGTGGTTCGTGTCCTGGACCCGGTGGCTTAAACTCACACCGGGCACTTGTGCGTGCGTGCCCAAGAGCCAGAGAGGAGAATGGAGGAGAAGGGATTGCAGCGTGGCCATCCCCCCTGGGGGGTGATTTCTTGCTTTCTGTCTCTCTGTCTCTCTCTGTCTTTCTGGTGAGCGCACGTGCCCTATAGCAAAAAAAAAAAAAAAAAAAAAAAAAAAATCACAAAAAAATAAAGAATTGTTTTATTTAACTTTATTTCTTTCTTTCTCTATTTTAATTTGACCAGAAAGGGACAGAGTGAGAGAGAGAGAGAAAGTGAGAAAGCAAGCTGCCAGGTCCAGGACTTGAACCACAGTTGGCCATGTGGGAGTCCAGCACCCTTAACCACCATGCCACTTGCCGGCCCGTATGGTCAGTTTTTTAAGAAACAAGCAAAATCTTTTCTAGGGTAGCCGTACCATTTTGCTCTTCGCATCGGCAGTGTGTGAGTCATCGGTTCCTCTACATCCTCACTAGTACTCGTTTTCATTCTGTTTTAGCTATCCTGGTGGCTGTGTGGGACTCTCTCCTTGTGGCTCATGTTTGCATTTCTCTGAAGTTAATGACATGAAATACTTTCTGTGTGTTTATTTGCCATCTATATACCCTCTGGTGAAATGTCTGTTCATGTCATTTGTCCCTCTCTTTTTTTTTAAAGAATTATGTTATTTATTTATTTAAATGTGACCAGAGAGGAACAGAGAGAGAGAGAGAAAGTGAGAAAGCAAGCCACCAAGTCTGGGACTTGAACCGTGGTTGGCCATGTGGGAGTCCAGTGCCTTAGCCACCATACCACCTGCTGAACTCCTCTTTTGTTTTTTTTTCCCTAAAAGTTTTATAATTGTATATTTACATGTAAATCTGTGACTTATTTCAAACTAAATTTCTTTTTATAAAGTATAAGATTTAAGTCATGTTTCCTAGCTCAATATAGCTCTGTGCTTTTGGCCGGAACCGCCATCTTCCAATAATTCACCAAAATGACAAACACAGAGGGAAAGAGGAGAGGACCCCGCTCTATGTCTCTAGGCCTGTTAGAAAACATGGAGGGCTTCCTTTGGCAACATGTATAGGCATCCACAAGAAAGGTGATGTTGAAGACATCAAGGGAATGGGCACCGTTCAAAAAGGAATGCCCCACACATGTCACCACGGCAAAACTGGAAGAGTCTACAGTATCACCCAGCATGCTGTTGGCACTGTTGTAAGGGCAAGACTCTTGCCAAGAGAATTAATGTGCTTATTGGGCATACTGAGCATTCTGAGAGCAGAGATGGCTTCCTAAAACGTGGGAAGGAAAATGACCAGAAAAAGAAGGAAGCCAAAGAGAAAGGTCCGTGGGTTCCACGGAAGCACCAGCTGCTCCACCCAGAGAAGCCGCTGCGTGAGAACCAATGGGAAGGAGCCTGAGCTACTGGAACCTGTTCCCTGTGAATTCGTGGCATGATGGGTTTTTAAAATAAAGTAATCTGTAGTCTAAAAAAAAGAAAAAATATATATATATATAACTCTGCCCCATACCTCTCTTTTGTTCTGTTATTGGCAAACACATTGTCTATATCCTGTGTTTCTGTACATGACAGACCCAGCATTATATTGTATACGTGTTACTTTATACAGTTGTTTTTTAAACTAGTTACCAGAATAAAGAAGAGCAGTATGTATTTTTTTTTTTTTTTGGAGAGGTTTTTGCTATAGGGCATGTGCGCTCGCCAGACAGAGAGAGATAGAGAGATAGAAAGCGAGAAATCACCCCCCAGGGGGGATGGCCACGCTGCAGTCCCTTCTCCTCAATTCTCCTCTTGGGATCTTGGGCACGCACACACACGCTTGACATGAGTTTTAAGCCACCAGGTCTAGGACTCGAACCGCGGTCGACTACATGGGAGTCCAGCAACATAGCCATTACGCTAACTGCTGGTCCCTGTTTTGCTATTCTCACTTCACTTACGTTGTGATTTCGCCATTTCTCTGAGGGCTCTGTTCATTTTTCCTTATTCTTTGTTTTCCTGGTTTTAGCAGGGGCTCATTTTATGTGAGTTCCTTCCCTAGCGTTCCTGACCACATGGATGAAGTAGATTTGACCCCAATTTAAGTGAGGCACAGCCCCATGGTTGTGCAGTTTCTGAAGCGTCTTTTTCTAAACATTCTCCACCTCATCTGGAGACTGGAGCAGGCTCTCTTCTCACCCCTCGGCCTCTCACCCCTCCCCGAGCATGTGTCCCTGTGAGGGCCCGCCTCTTCCTCACCCTCTCCCTCTCGCCAAGTGTCTGTGGTGTCTGCCTGTCGGCATACGGCGCTGGCTTTCAACTCCTTCCTTCTCTGTGGCGTCGTTGTTCCCCTCCTTTAGCCCCAGGTCTGCTCTGCGCAGGGTTTCCTGCACGTCTCAGGGCCAGTGGACCATCTTCTCCACAGGAACCAGCCTCTTCTTGGGAAACTCACCGAAGACACATTCTGATTTTACAGCTGTTAATATCCACATCATCCGTGTCTTAGAACTGAGGGACTCTCAGAAGTAAACTCCTTAGGCAACTTACAAACAAACATTTCTCAGGGCCAGCAGGTGGCATGGTGGTTAAAGCACTGGACTCCCACCTGGCGAAGCATGGTTCAACTCCTGGACCCGGCAGATTAAAAATTACACCAGGCACGTGTGTGTGCATGCCCAAAATCCCAGGAGGAGACCGGAGGAGAAGGGACTGCAGGACGGCCATCCTCCCGGGGGTCATTTCTCACTTTCACTCTCACTGTCTCTCTCTGGTGAGTGCACTTGCCCTACAAAACCTGAAAGGAAAAAAGAAAAGACACTCGTACAGGGACCTTCACCTGGAGGCTGACCTCATTTCCTGTCCTGCTTCTCTGGGCTCCATGGGACACATATGCCCCGGCCAGGTGTGCTTTGTTGTAATCGTGTGATGTCGCTCTTAGACGACCGCCCCTGCACCCCTACATTCAGAGGACTCCTGGACGTGATCTGACCAGCCCCGCGTCTGCCCTGTTGACCCCCGGGCCCAGGCGGGGAAGGCGGTCTCCCTCTGCTAGTGACGTCTGTGTACCCGTTGCAGGTCAGACGTGCGTGGACATCAAGGACAACGTGGTGGATGAGGGGTTCTACTTCACTCCCAAGGGGGACGACCCCTGCCTGAGCTGCACCTGCCACGGAGGGGAGCCGGAAATGTGCGTGGCCGCCCTCTGCGAGCGGCCCCAGGGCTGCCAGCAGTACCGCAAGGACCCCAAGGAGTGCTGCAAGTTCATGTGTCTGGACCCAGGTGAGTCCTGGCGGGGCTCAGGGCCAGGGGCTGGGCGCGTCTCTGCCCCGCGGGGGTGGGGACTCCTGAGCACTCGTGGCTGAGGCACAGCCGCGGTGGCAGGGCTGCCGCGCGCTGTGCTGGGGGCCTGATTGCCAGCTATCCCAGGAGGCGCGTGTGTGTGTCCTGCAGGTCACTTCCCCTAGCCTCCGCCCCTCACGTCCCTCGTTCCCGTTCTCGGGTAACAGGGAGCATGAAGGTGAACTTGGTGCAGTCGTCTGTCCAAAGGGCAGCTGGAACGAACAGCTTCAAACCTGCCTCTCTCCTCTCTCGCCAAGCTCGGAGCTAGGCTTCCGTTTCTGCCCACATTTCTGCTTTCCTGTCCCCAGGGTGGCAGCACAGAGGCTGGTAGCTGTTGTCATTGGGTACCATCAGCAATTTTTACTGTTAGAATCTTCAAGAAAAAGATTAAATATTGCCCTCAGTTTTAAGGTAAAACTCCTCACCACTACGTGGTGCTCCTGTGTGTGTGTGTGTGTGTGTGTGTGTGTGTGTGTTTTGTTTTGATAGAGACAATTTTGCTATAGGGTGCATGCACTCACTGGAGAGATGGAGACAGAGAAATAAAAAGTGAGAAACCACCCCCTGGGGGGGATGGCCACTCCACAGTCCCTTCTCCTCCAGTCTCTTGGGATTTTGGGTGCACACGCACACGCACCCGGTGTGAGTTTTAAGCGGCCGGGTCTGAGATTCGAGCTGCAGTTAACTACGTGGGAGTCCAGCATGTCAACGTTATGCTATCTGCTGGTCCCTGTTTATGTGCTTTTTATAAAATAATTATGTATTTAATTTTATTTATTATTATTTTTAAACTTGCTGCAGTGCATGTACGCTTACCAGAGAGAAAAAGTGAGAAATAAGCCACCATGTCCAGGACTCGAACCTTAGTCAGCCATCTGGGAGTCCAGTGCCTTAATAACCATGCCACCTACTGGCCCCAATGGTGCTTTAAAAGAAAAAAAAAACACGTTAATTTTACTCATGATAGAGCAAGGATTACCCTCAGCAGAGTCCTACGATGCCGTGACGCCCTTTCCCTGGCCTTCCAGCTTGTCAGGACTTGGGCGCCTACACACGCCCCCACGTATTTTCAGGTCAGCCCGGGCTCTGAGTCTGCAGTCAGCCGTGCAGCTCCCAGCACTGCAGTCAGCGCTCACAGCTGCGCTAGGAGGCCGGGCCTGGCGGTCACCATCTGGGAGCGTGGGCTTGGGACGGCCCTCTCCCTCACTCGCACACGCAGTGGCTAGTAGGTCCTCTTCTTGCACACACAGCGGCTAGTAGGTCCTCTTCTCAGGTATCACGAGTGCCGTGAGCCCCACATGAAGTGCCGCTTCGTCAGCCCGGCACACCAGTGCAGCAGGTAGCCCCGTGTGCATCCGGGTCCCGAGGGAAATAAAAATCCAAACCACAAGTTTGCTTCTTGGGAGCCACCACGTGAGAACTGTGAGGCAGGGACTTTGCAGAAGCTCCTGGGCTCATGGACCCTAGAGAAGAGCAGCGTGCGTGGGCATGGTGGCTGTTTCCATCCCAGGGGGCCCCATGGGTGAGAGGCCAGGCAGAGAATGAGGGCCACGACCACGGGCACTGTCTCCAGGTGCAGTGTGGTCAGCGGCCCTGACACCAGAAAGGACAGAGCACTCGTCCAGATGTCGTGTGTGAGGCTGGACGTGTCCGTCACCTGTGCTGAGTGCAAACGCTGTGTGTGACCGAGCTGACTAGAGGACACGGCACTCGAGATGAGTGGGGTGCTGCTCGGGCCTCCCTCGTGCACGAGATCGACAGCTTTCTGCTTGTAACGGGGACTCCCTACCGGGCCGTGAGAAGCGCTGCATGGATGCTTACCCAATTTTCCATGCATGCCCCAGCCGCGTCACCTCAGACTTCCAGCTCAGTTGCCTTGCACAAGAGTCAAACTCTGTCCTTCACAAGCCACGTCACCTGGACCCTGGCTCCATGTTTAGTGCTGCTCGATGCTCTGTCCATACAAGGGAACTCTTAAGGAGTTCATGCAAAAATGCAATGAGAGGACAAGTTGATTTTGGTAGAAACCTTTTTTTTTTTTTTTTTTTTTTTAAGAATTATTTATTTATCTAATTCCGTTTGTTATTATTATTTTTTTAATTTGACCAGACAGAGAGAGAAAGGGCAAGTGAGAAAGCCAGCCGCCAAGTCCAGGACTTGAACCATGGTCTGCCATGTGGGAATCCGTGTCCCTAACCACCACACCACACACCAGCCCCCAAATTTTTTTGTTTAAATCATGCATAGATTTTTTTTTTTAGAGGTTTTTGCTATAGGGCATGTGCACTCCAGAAAGACAGAGACAGAGAGACAGAAAGTGAGAAATCACCCCCAGGGGGGATGGCCACGCTGCAATCCTTTCTCCATTCTGCTCTCGGGATCTTGGGCACGCACGCACATGTGCCCGGCGTGAATTTAAGCCACCAGGTCTGGAACTCGAACCGCAGTTAACTATGTGGGAGTCCGGCGACAGAGCCATTACGCCAACTGCTGGTCCTAGTCATGCATAGATTTTTATAATAGGCATTTTTCATGAACTGCTTAAGGACTTGTTCTTACCACCATTAGGTGTGTGTAAGGAAGAGCCAGCTGTGGGCATGTGTGGCCTATGGAGCCTGCCCAGCCCCGAGGACTTCTCAGCTCAGCAGGCCCTCCGTGGGTGTCGGCAGCCTGAGCTGCTGCAGGCTACTTTCCTGCACAGCCAGAGCAGCTTCGCTGGGCCCCGCTGGGCCCACTGTGGCCTCATTTCTATGGTCTCCCAACGCCATCCCAGGGGCTCGCTTTCTTCTGGGCAGTAGGCATGTTGCACCAAAGACCTTGACGTTGCCACTGAATCGGGGGACACCGGGAGCAGATCTCAGGCGCCCGACCCTCCAGCCCCCCTCAGTAAGCAGGCGCCTGCTCTTGCTGCCCCGTGCAGCGTCTCACTTGCAGTCACACTAGTGCCAGAAGACAAGAAGAAAGGAGAAGGCAAAGCAGGGAGGAGGAAGTTAGACCATCTCTCGTACAGGTGACATGCGCACATAGGAAGTCCCAGAGGATCTACACGAAATACTGCTAGAGTTAATACATGTTTTAGAGGGTCTCCAGATGGAAGGTTGTAAGAGAAAAAGCAGAGACTCGCTTTCTCGGAGCCACCAGGTGGCGTGGTGGTTAAGGCGCTGGACTCCCACATGGCCGTACCCAATTTGAGTCCCAGACCTGGTGGCTTGCTTTCTCTTTCTCGCACACACACCTCTCACTCTCTTTCACTCTCTCTGATGAGCATGTATGCCCTGTAGCAAGTTAAAAATAATAGTAACAATAAGTAAAATTAAATAATTTTAAAGAATTATTTATTTAATTCTGTTTGTTGTTGTTATTATTTTTTATTTTGACCAGAGACAGGTGAGAAAGGGAAAGTGAGAAAGCAAGCCACCAGGTCCAGGACTCGAGCTGTGGTCGGCCATGTGGGAGTCCAGTGCCTCTATCCACCATGCTATTTGCCAGCCCACAAATTAAATAATTTTTTAAAAAGTTTTGTAAAAACCTCAGATTCTCGGTAGTCTCAGTTTCCCCTAATATAGGCGTACAATACAGATCAGTTCTGTGATCCCTAAATGTGTGAGATTTCTCCCCACCATGCAAACAATTCTTTTTTTAAAAAAGAATTATTTTAACTTTGTTTGTTTGTTTGTTTGTTTAAATTTGAGCAGAGAGGGACAGAGTAAGAGAACAAGAGAGAGGAGGAAAGTGAGAAAGCAAGCCACCAGGTCCTGGACTCAAACTGCAGTTGGCCATGTGGGAGTCCAGTGTTCTTAACCACCACGCCACCTGCTGGCCTCACAAATAATTATTTTTTTAAAGAGGTTTTTTGTGAGAGGATTTTTGTTGTAGGGCACATGCACTTGCTGGAAAGAGAGAGACAGAGAGACAGAAAGTGAGAAATCAACTCCTAGGGAGTATGGCCATGCCACAGTCCCTCCTCCTTCATTTTGCTCTTAGAATCTTGGCTACGCACGCACACGCACCTGGCATGAGTTTTAACCCACCGGGTCCAGGACTTGAACCGCAGTCAACTACGTGGGAGTCCAGCGACATAGCCATTACGCCATCTGCTGGTCCCATCGCACAGAATCCTTTAGTGGGTATCAGCTCAGTTCTAAAGCTTTCTACCTAGAAATGTCATCAGATCCAAGAAGTTTAGGGTTTAATCCATAATATCCCCTCAAAACACACTCCCAGTTCTATTCACAAGCCCTAAGTTATTTTACCTGTGCATCTGACCTACCAACTATAAATTGGGGTTTGTGTGATTTGACTGGGTTCTATTAATTTGCTACTGCAGTTCACAGAACTTAAGGAAACATTAAAAAAAATTAAGTTTACCTGTTATGAAGGATTTTGCAAAGAATGCAGATGAAGAATTGGATAGGAAAGATATGTGGGAAGGGGGTGAAGCTGCTTTGTCTGGTCTCTCTACACCACCTGCTGGCCCCTAAAACTTCTATAAATGATAAAACTTCCAGAAGAAAAATATAGGATTCGATTTTTTGTATGCAGAATAGGCAACATTTTTAGAAAAGTGTGATTCTTTGGAGAAAAAATTGTTAGATTAGACTACATAAAAATTGAAAACTTCTTTTGGAAAGACACTGTTAAGGAAATGAAAAGACAAGCCTTTGAATGAGAAAAATATTTGCAAAAAAAATCAGACAGAGGTCTCGTATCCAGAATATGTAAAGAAGTCCAGAAAACCTCAATTAAACAAAAGTAAAAACCTTTTGAAAAATAGCTTCTAGAAAGGCTTAGGCATGGTCGTGGGCCTGCAGTGAGATGCCGGGCAGTTTGGGACCACATGGGAGGGCCAGGTTCAATTCCCAGCCCACTCTAGAACCCAGATGTGTGGTATGTGCCTGTAACCCCCAAGGCAGGATAGTAGTGAGCCCAAGGCTAGCCCAGGGAACATAGTGAGACGCGGTCTGGAAGAGTGTGTGTCTGTGGTCTCAGCTACTTGGGAGGCCCAGGCCGCAGAATCACAACCCGGTGAGCCCCTGTCTTTTTAAGTTTATTTCATGAGTGAGTGAGAAGTACAACATCCATGCCCGGGCTTTGACGATGCATTCCACCTCCAGCTTCAGCCAGCTGGAGTTAGGGGACGTGAGTGTGTGCATACAGTGTACTCTGGGGTGGGGGGGGGGTCACTGAATGCGAACCCAGGACTTTCCCACATGGATCTACCTTGCAGAGTGTCACCTATTACTGCTGTACCCCCATCTGGTTCTGAGACCCTATCTTTTTTTTTTTTTGGAGAGATTTTTGCTATAGGACGCGTGCACTCGCCAGACAGAGAGAGACAGAGAGACAAAGCAAGAAATCACCCCCCAGGGGAGATGGCCACGCTGCAATCCCTTCTCCTCCGTTCTCCTCTCGGGATCTTGGGCACACACGCACACGCGCCTGGTTTGAGTTTTAAGCCACCGGGTCCGGGACGTGAACCGCGGTCGACTACATGGGAGTCCAGCAACATAGCCATTACACTGACTGCTAGTCCCAAGACCCTATATTTAAAAAGAAAAAAGAAAGAAAAAAACCCACAAAAGTTTCAATTATACTTTACAAAAAAAAGATGTATGAAAAAGCACCTGAAGGGGCCAGCAGGTGGGGTGTTGGTTAAGGCACTGGACTTCTACATGGCCAACCATTGTTCAAGTCCTGGACCTGGTGACTTGCTTTCTCACTTTGTCTCTGGTGAATTCACGTGTCCTGCAACAAATTAAAGCATAATAACAATGGGGACCAGGACCAGCAGTTAGCGTAATGGCTATGTCACTGGACTCCCATGTAGTCGACCGTAGTTCAAGTCCCAAACCCAGTGGCTTAAACTCACACCAGGCACGTGTGCGTGCGTGCCCAAGATCCCGAGAGGAGAATGGAGGAGAAGGGATTGCGGCAGGGCCATCCCCCCGGGGGGTGATTTCTTGCTTTCTGTCTCTCTGTCTGGTGAGCGCACTTGTCCTATAGCAAAAAGCTCTTAAAATAATAACAACAATGGGGACCAGCAGATGGTGTAATGGTTACATTGCTGGACTCCCACGTAGTCGACTGCTACTACTGCTATTTGAGTCCTGGATCTAGAGGCTTAAAACTCGCGCCAGGTACATATGCATGAGTGCCCAAAATCTCGAGAGAAAAATGAAGAGCTTGTAGCTTGGCTATCCCCCGGGGGGGTGATTTCTCGCTTTCTGTCTCCAGCGAGCACATGCACCCTATAGCAAAAATTTATCTCTAAAATAATAATAATAATAATAATAATAATAATAATATCCTTGGAAGAAATAAAGCACCTGAAAAAGATTCTTAATGTTGGTCTTTAGAGAAACAAAATAAATCCACATGCGATCCCACACTAATAGCAAAGCTCAAATAATAAAACTGGCCCCAGCACCGCCACCGCATGCCACGCTGTGGAGCAGCTGGACCGCTCCCCTGGCCCTCCACCCCTACCAGGCGGTGCAGGAGCCGGCAGTGGAGCCTGCATGCGGGTCCGTTGCGTCTGCGCTGTCCAGAACACGGAGGGACGCACCGTGATGTGGGAACTCGGGCCGCTGGGCTGGCCTCTGGCTCCTGGGACAGGCTCCCTGTGCCGACTGCAGACGGTCTGGGTGTAGGAGCTGCGCCTTCCTGGCTCCCTGAGGAGGGATCGTGGAGACCTTGACCGTGTCCTTGGGTTTAATTTAGAACCGATGGAGGATTAGTCATCGCAAAGGGGCTCCTTCCTGGGGAGCTCCCCGGGGATCTCTGAGCTGGCCGCCAATTAGCAGGCACCTCACAGCCCCTGGGCCGGGAGCGTCCTCCCACAGACAGGATGCAATGTCCCCGAGGGCCTGGAGGAGGGTCAGGGGTCAAGAAAGGCAGCTGTCTGGCACGGGTGCACGGGCTGGCAGGAGCGGAGCAGGCCCCTGAGAACCTGGCCTGGCACACGTGGGCATGGCACCTCAGGGCTGATGGTTGGTGGCCCCCTGCAAAGGCCGTCACAGAGGTGGCAGTGGCCAGTCCTGGCTCTTCTCAAAGCTTAGCACGGTCTCTGTGGGTCCTGCTTCCCGGAGCGGAGTGGACAGGTCGCTCCTCCCCCCTAAGCCTCCCTGGTCGCCACTCCCAGCGGGCGGAGGCAGGCGCTCCTGGGACCACTTCCGGCCCCATCGTTCTGTGACTTGGCGTGAGTCTCCCCAAGGCGACAGCCCATGGAAATGCCAGTCTGGTTGGCGCTTGGCTGGAACAGGCCGTCTTCCCCCACACCATGTTGGCACACACGGTCCCTACGCTGTCGGCACGTCCGAGCCAGCATCAGCCACAGCCCAGGGCGGGCAGGGCAGGGCAGGGTCTCCATGGCACTGGTGGTGCGTGATGTAGGTGCCAGTGCCCAGGGCCGTGGAGCAGCCTCCTGCCTCCACCACGTGCCAGCAGCACCACTCCCCTGGTGGTGACGGCTCTGGGAAGGGCCCGAGCGGGCACCTGCCGCCCCTCCCCCAGCACTCCCAGCAGAGATGGAGCCGGGCCACCCCAGCCCGCCTGTGCCCTGGGGTGTCCAGGCGTGGCTGGCGGGGGAGCTGTGGGACCTGACGCTGTGGGCACGTGTCCCCAGCACTGACCACATGTGCCCCCGCAGCTCGTTAAGGGAGAAGCAAGTCCTGAGCTGATTGTCCTTTGAGAGCCTTGTCGCCAGCGCTCATC
This sequence comes from Tupaia tana, assembly GCA_026018925.1. Taxonomy (NCBI): domain Eukaryota; kingdom Metazoa; phylum Chordata; class Mammalia; order Scandentia; family Tupaiidae; genus Tupaia; species Tupaia tana. The sequence goes on along the minus strand of JAKSZU010000026.1, from coordinate 28,490,130 downwards.
GGAGACTGCAGCCCCCTCCGGCCCCGGGCACAGTCCCGCGGGCGTGTGCAGAGTCTTAGGTGTGCCCTGTGTCGTCACAGGCGTCTCCTGTCTGTCCCTGCCTCCTGTCTGGTGCCCTCCGTTTCTTCTCTGAACACCGTAAGCGCCTCTCACTGGTTTCTCAGGCACACCCTGCCCGTTCCCGGCAGCCTGTCCTCCCCACGTCCCCGCAGGGACATCGCTCCTAGTACAACCCAGTGGTTCCCATCACGTGAGAACACCCCCCCCCCACAGCCAACCACGACCTCTGGAACAGAGTGGCCACCTTGGCTCACTCTGGCTCGTTCTCACTGGGGACTGGGCACCTTCCTTCAGAGAGCTCCTGGCGCTGGACCGGGAGGCCCTGCCCATCATACATTTCACCCTCGCCCTGCTTGGCTGTTTGCAGAGCACTGGGCCCAGCTGAAAATGGGGCGGTGGGGTCTTCAGATGGCGTAATGGTTACGTCACTGGACTCCCAAGTCATTGATCCCAGACCTGGCGGCTTAAAACTCACCCCGGGCACATGTGCGTGGTGCCCAAAGTCCTAAGAGGAGAATGGAGAAGGGATTGCGGCGTGGCCATCCCCCCTGGGGGTGATTTCTCGCTCTCTGTCTCTCTGTCTCTGGCAAACGCACGCACCCTATGGCAAAAATCTCTAAAATAAAAGAAGGAAAAGAAAAGAAGGGGCTGTGTTTTGTATCTCTCCCCTGTAAGCACGTGAGGCAGGGGTGGCTGTGGGCTCTGCAGGAGCACGGCCCTGGCTGCACCTGTGCACGCAGACCTCCGCCGCCCTGTGGCCTAGGCCTGGGACAGGACTCTGTTCCCTGCCCAGGGGACAAGCAGACATGCCCCTGCACACGGCGGCCCCCTGAGGCCAGGATCTCTTTGAAGGACCGTGGGCAGCCACCTGGCAAGGCTGAACCAGAGGGAGGCGAGGCGGCCACCTTGTCCCCCGGGCGAGGCCGGGCACACCACAAAGGCCTGTCGGGCGGAACAGCCGCTGCACTCCGCTGTAGTGGTGCTGCACGCCGTTCTCGATCTCGCGTGGTTTCATCTCACCCTCTGTCCCGAGAGACTGCCCGGTGTCCAGCCCGTCTTGGCCTGGGACAGAGGCCCTGCCCCTCCAGCCTAGCGCGTGGCCGGGCCCGCTCCCTCTCAGCGCGGCGGTCTCCTTCCTGCCCCGCAGACGGCAGCAGCCTGTTCGACTCCATGGCCAGCGGGATGCGCCTGGTGGTCAGCTGCGTCTCCTCCTTCCTCATCCTCTCGCTGCTGCTCTTCATGGTCCACCGGCTGCGCCAGCGGCGCCGGGAGCGCATCGAGTCCCTGATCGGGGCGAACTGTGAGTGTCCGGCCCGGTCTGGAGTGAGGGAGGACGGGGCGATTGGCCCTCTCCCTGTAAGCAGAGGGTGCGGGGCCCCTCCCACCGCGCGCCACTCCTGTCCGCGTCCCCCGGGAAGGGCAGCGGCAGCAGGGCTGGCAGGGAGCTGTCGCGGCACCTCTGGTGGCCGCCAGGTGGCCGAGTGTGGCTTGCCATCCTCAGCCCAGGACTTGCAGAGTGCCGAACCCAGCTGGAAGACCCCCACACACGGGCCCACACCCCAGTGGAGCTTCCGAAAGCGCCCCTTGTCCCCGGAGCTCCCCAGGCTTTGCACAGCCCCGCGTGGGGAGGGGTAAGGGCAGGCAGGTGGGGGGCCTCACCCGCTGCTCTCCCGGGCCTCTGGTTCTCGGGATGCCCACGTCAGACGGAAGGCTCCCTGTCACTGGGGTCCTGGACCCTCATCCATGAGCAGGAGTGAGCTTCCCGAGACTTTTTTTTTTTAGGTTTTTGCCATAGGGCGAGTGTGCTCACCAGAGACAGGCAGTGGGGGAGAAAACAAGAAATCCCCCCAGGAAGGGTGGCCGCTCCGCAATCCCCTCTTCATTCTCCTGGGATTCGGGGCGCGCGCACACACACGCACACACGCACACCTGGCGTGAACATCAAGCTGCCAGGTCCAGGGCTTGTACCGCAGTCGGCCATGTGGGAGTCCCGCGCTGTAACTGTGTGCCACCTGCCGGCCCCAGGTCCTCCATGGAGCCGGGGGGCAGGCCATGTGAGGGCGGGGTGCCTCTGGAGAGCCAGGCAGCCTGGGCGTCCCGCGGGCACCCCCCACCCCAGTGACCGCATCTCGCGTCTCCTCTCACCGGCCAGTGCACCACTTCAACCTCGGCCGGAGGATCCCCGGCTTCGACTACGGCCCCGACGGCTTCGGCACCGGCCTCACACCGTTGCACCTTTCTGACGACGGGGAGGGCGGCACTTTCCACTTCCACGACCCGCCACCCCCCTACACGGCCTACAAGTACCCCGACCTGGACCAGCCCGATGACCCGCCGCCACCCTACGAGGCCTCCATCAACCCCGACGGCGTGTTCTATGACCCTGCAGGTGCCTGCCCGCCCCGGGGTGGGAGCCAGCGCTGTCACCCAGGCCCCACACCCAGGGCTGGGGACCCCACCTCTCTGGCCTCTCCGTGGTTTTCCCTGTAAGGCTCTTGGAGTTGCCTGTGCAGAAGAGGCCCTGGCCACCCCTGCATGTCGGCCGGAGATCTCTGGGGAGCCCCTGGCCCCTTCCTTCCCTCCCGCCCCCATGTGCTCCCGGTAGATGTTGAGTCCTCAAGGCCACCTCAGGCCTGCTCTGTGGAGAGCTGGGGACCTGAGCAGACGGCCTAGGGCTGGGGCTGGCCCAGACCCGCGCCATCTTGACCCTGAAGACCTATCAGGCATGCTGAGCGGACCCCGTGTGGCCGGCCTCGTGGAGCCAGGAGAACGCGCTGGCTCTGATGTCAGCCTGTGGCTCGTCTGTGACCCAGACCCCGGGACTCTTCCCCTCAGGGCTGTGCACCGAAGGAGGTGCCTGCCCAGTCCTTGTCCCAGGTCGCAGTGTAGGTGTCCCATCCCGTTTTTTGTGCGTTTTGCTAGCACACAGCTTGCGGCAGGATTGCGGGCCACCCGCCCCGCCCCAGGCCACGCCTTTACATGTCCACACTCCTGGGGAGTCCGAGTTACCAGGCTGTGGTCTAGTGTGCAGGCAAGACCCAGATTTGACCTCTACCCTCGGGACAGATCGGCAGCCTGCTGTCAGGGGTCAGGGTAGGTGAGCTCCCTGCAAGAGATGGTGCCCGAGGGCGGCAGGTTCGGGTGCCCCCGTGCCAGGTGGCAGGGCAGGGTGGGTGTGGCAGCAGGTGGTGTCGCGAGCTGAGGCCACCCGGTGATCAGGAGCAGGCGAGGGGGAGAGCGAGGCCCACGCACCACAGCGACTCGGGCCAACCAGAGCTTCCGCAGGGGCCGCGGGCCTGCCCAGCCCATCTTGCCCTCTGCCCGGCACACCCCTGCGCCTGACGCCCCCATGTCTCCTCCTGCAGATGACGATGCCTTTGAGCCCGCAGAGACCAGCCCCCCGACCCCCGGGGACGGTGGCAGCGAAGCCACGTCACCCCTGCACCGGGAGCAGCCGCCGCCCGTCGCGGGGACCTCTCTGGCAGACCTGGAAGACTCTGCAGACAGCAGCAGCGCCCTGCTCGTGCCCCCCGACCCTGCCCAGAGCGGGAGCACCCCGCCCTCAGAGGCGCTGCCCGGAGGTGGCCGCCACAGCCGCGGCTCCCTCAATACGGTGGTGTAGGCGGCCGGCCCGGGGCCCCATGAGCTGGGAGCACCTGTTTGCTGCTGAGAAAACACGGGGACCTGTGGGGACCTGGCAGGCACCTGCCTCGGCCGACCCCAGCCCGCCGCATGGCCGCCGCGCGTGCACGTGTACATAGAGACCGCGGCAGCTCCGGGGAGCCCACCTGCCCCGTTCCCCGAGGGCATGGAAAACATGCATAGCTTTGGGGCACTGTCTCTTTCTTTCTAAATGGCGGAAGAGCGACAGATCCGTTCACACCACATGTTTCAGCGGAAGGGAACAAAGAAGCAGTCAGGGGCCTCGGCCAGCCCTGACAGCCGGGTGGACGAGCCCCCGGCGGGGCGGGCAGAGTGCCCCCTGCTGGCCACCACCCGGGAGTCTGGTTGATGGCTGCTCTGGACATGGCCCAGGGCCCAGCTGAGAACGTCGAGGTGACCCGGCCCCAGCGGGCGGCCAGCCTGGGCTTTGGTGCCCAAGGCCTTGAGATGAGCCCGGAAGAAGGCCAACCTCTCTGTTCTTTCCACTGGGCTCTGCGATGCCCAGCCCTGTGCCAGGAGGCCCAGCCCCGCCCCTTTGGTCCCCCAACCCGGCATTGCTGTGCATGGCTCTCCTAAAGGAGGCTCTCAAGTCCGGCTGAGACCCTGGTCCCTCTGCCGAGGCGTGGGGCCCAGCCGCTCCTGTCTGCTCCACTCAGCCCTGGCCCCGCCTCCTGTGAGCGCCCAGCCTGGGCTGCCCCGGCTCCCCTCTGTGCCATAAAGGGTTCTTTCCTGGGGGAGGGTGGCTGACACGAACATCCGGGGCCGTGTCCATCTCCTGAAAGTCCACTTCTTGCATGCCACCACCACCACCGAGCCCAGTGCCTGGTGGCTGCATGCACGCCTGCTGCCCCTCTGCAGCCTGGTGCCGGTGCCCTGCCTGGGGACCCTGCCACCTGCGCCTGGGCAGTGGTCTCGTCTCCTGACACAGACCCTTAGGTGTCTGAGGTGAGGAGAGTAAGCGGGTTCTGTGCGATTTTTAGCACATCCAAATCTTTTCTACGTTGAATGTCTGGATCTGTGTGTGTGTGTGTGTGTGTGTGTGTGTACGTACATGTTCAAGCGTTTGCAGGTGGGGTGAGACCCAGGAACTCGTGGAATGGGGCAGCTTTCCCAGACAGCCATCCCGTCCTCAGTTTCCCCGAGGTGGAGCCGCGTGTGCCTCTGCCCTCGGTGGCCCGGAGCCCTGCACCTGTCCAGGGAGAGAGAGCCGCAGAGGGAGGACTGGCCGGAGCGTGGCGCTCTGTGGTGCTTGGGGGGACAGTCCTCCACGTGCAGCCCAGCTCCGAGCGTGCCCTTCCCAGGTGGAAATGCGTTTTCTTCCAGAGGTGTGAGTGGTCTCAGAACTAGCTGTCCCCAGGCTCGGGTCACGAAGCCCGATGCCGGGGGTGGTGTGAGGTATGAGAATTACTTCCTTGAGAACCACGTCCTGGCCACAAGTGCCCCGGGCCGGCTGCTGAGGACAGAGGACGTGTGTGTCACCTGCTGTGTCTGCTGGGTGCCAGACAACGTTTGTGGGTCTCATGGGTGCCTGGTGACCAACAGGCAGACCCCCACCCTGGCCCCGATGGCCGAGGTCCGCCGAGCCTCAGGACTGATCTGGTGCAGGAGGTATGAGGCTGGGGAGCTCCCTTCAGGGACTGAAAGGCCGAGGGCCCTCGAGGTTGCCAGAGGCGGTGAGGAAGGGGCGGCCCCAGGTGGACCAGGGGTGGCCTTAGGTCTGGACTGGCCAGGGTTCTGTCCCAGGGAGCGCTCAGGGTTGTCGGCTCCTCCCTGGCCCTCTTCAGGCCTCCCCGGATGCTCAGACCCACTGACGCCCGGGGCTGGGCAGGAAGCCGGCCCCAGAGGCTGCCTACCCTACCCCGCTGCCCGCCGCGGCTCCCGGAGCCAACCCTGCCAGGGAAGCAAGGCCACCTGAGGCCGGTCTGTCCTCACCCTGCCAGGTCTGCTCGTCCACTCCATGGTCCGAGTAAGGAAGGATCCTGAGGCCTGCCCTGTGGAGACGTGTGTTCTGAGAGAGAGGCCCCCTCCCTGCACCACCTCACACACACTGGGCCCCAAAGGGGCAGGCGGGCCGCCTCCCACCGAGACCAGGTGCCCTCTGACCCGCCTCGTGGAGGTGGGGTTTGATACTGTACATTGTGTCCATGCCAGTCTGTGTTTTCCTTCCACTGAGGGCTTCTAGTTTGGGTTTATTTTTGGTTGGGTTGGCACTAATCCTTTTTCTTAAGATGCTGTGAGAACCATTTCATCCAAATGCCAAATAAACTTGTGTTCTGGAAGAGGTGTGGTCAGCCCGTGCTGTGATCCGGGCCCCACAGGCGGGGGGGGGGGGGGTGTGACAGGGCACCTTTCCTTATTTCTTCACTTTATTTAACTTTATCCACTTATTTATTTATTTATTTTGAGAGGTTTTTGCTATAGGGTGCGTGCACTCGCCAGACAGAGAGACAGAAAGTGAGAAATCACCCCCCAGGGGGGATGGCCGCGCCACAATCCCTTCTCCACTCTCCTCTCGGGATCTTGGGCACGCACGCACACTCACCCAGCGTGAGGTTGAGCTACCGGGTCCGGGACGCGAACCGTGGTCAACTACATGGGAGTCCAGCGACATAGCCATTACGCTAACTGCTGGTCCCAACAAATCCCTAGATCTGATGCCAGACCCAGAGGGTCCTGTTCACCTTCCTATTCCAGCCTCTTCTGGCATCCCAGGAAGGAATCCCCAGGAGCACTCCAGACTGGGCGAGGGGTCGGGTCAGAAGTGCCAGTGAGTTCCTTGGTTGGAATGGGGGCTTGGAGGAGGCCCCTCGTTTCTGATCATGCCTGCTGGGGCCGGGGCGGTTCTGGGCGCCCAGGTCGCCGTCAGCACCGCGGACAGCGCCCTGTGCCGCTGCCTTGGGGAGGGATGGGCCCCTTTCCCCCTGTGGAAAGAGCGCCACCCTCTGGCGACGGGAAAGAGGCGCCCGAGCACGGGTGTCACCCCACCCCACCTGCGCACTGACCCGGTTGGCCCTGCTGGACACACGGGCGCTCTGGGCGGAGTTCTTTCCAGGCACCGTCAGCTTCCAGGGGAGTGAACCGAGGACCGCTGGACGCCAGAGCCTCCAGGGCTGCTTCCCAGGCCGAGTCTCCTCAGAACTAGACAGGACGGAATAGGGCTGAGGCCTCAGGACCAGCAGTTGCCATAATGGCTATGTCGCTGGATTCCCATGTACTCGATCATGGCTCGAGTCCCGGACCCGGTGGCTTAAACTCACGCCGGGCGCGTGTGCGTGCGTGCCCAAGATCCCGAGAGGAGAATGGAGGAGAAGGGATTGTGGCGTGGCCATCCCCCCTCGGGGGTGATTTCTCGCTTTCTGTCTCTCTGTCTCTCTCTTTTTGGCAAGCGCACACGCCCTATAGCAAAAACCTCTCCAAAAAAAAGAAAAAAGGGGGGGAGGGCTGAGGCCTGCCCCAGACCCTTGGGTGGGGTGGTCTCGGGAAAGAGAGAGGGCCTCGAGCAGGGCTCCATCTCAACCCGGAACCACAGGGGAGTGCTACTGGCAGTGAGGCTTGTGTGGGTGGGAGGGCGGCCCCGGGTCCTCCTACACCCCCCTCCCACCCAGTGGCTGTGGTATGACAGTCCTGGTCCCCAGTTTTCCCTCGTCTGTAAATGGGGATGAGAATAGGGGAACCCCCCCATCCCCGCGGGAGGACTGAGGCCGGCGGTGGTCGCTGGCACACAGCCACAGCCTTGGATCAGAGCACGTGCCTGGTGAGTCTGCGGCTCGCTCTCCCTTCCGGGTGGGTCCTGCTTGGACACCGCCCACTCCGACCCTTTAGCCACGCCCCCAGCCCAGCCCCCTCATGAATATGTAGCAGCCTCGCTCAGCGATCTCCGGCCGCTTGCCAGAGCCGTGAGCTGCACCGTGCAGGGCCCCAGCTCCACGCTCGCCTTCCCGGCGGTGCAGCCCGTGGTGCACGCAGACTCGGAGGGTGAGCACCGGGGTCCTGCCCATCTGATGTGGAATCTACCCGTGGCCGTCTGCCACCTCTTGGGTCCTGCCACTGGGAGGCGGAGATATGGGAGGCGGAGAGAAAGGAGACTGGCCGAGGCAGGCTTCAAGAGGGCCCGGAGGGCGGGTTTCTCAGCTCCGTCCCCTGCCCACCGTCCGCCGGCGCTTGGTGCTACCACGTCCAGGACCCAGAGTGTGGCGAGGACAGAGGGTGGTGCGAGGCTGTGAGTCCGCGCTGTGTCCTGGGGTCGCCAGAAGCATGCCCACAACTGTTGCTCTGTGGGTGTGTCGAGGTCTGCGGTGGCCCCACGCCTTCCTCGTCTTCCTACGAGGCCCCCTACCTGCAGGTTTGGGGACGAGGTCAGGTGCAAGGTGGAAGGAAGGACACGGTGCTTGTCCGGGTGTGTGAGAGGAGCTGGGGGAGGAGGAGGGCTCTAGGGCTGGACTGTGCTCTGGATGTGGGGTCCTCCCTTCTCTGTGTGCACCCAAGCTGCCTCCCTGACTGCCCACTGCAGACCCCAGACCTTGCTCCCTCAGGCCCACCCCCTGGAAAGAACGAGCTACTGCCTGCAGGGGTCAGGCCCAGGCCCCCATCAACAGTGATGGCTGTACCAGTCAGCACCCTGCAGCCAGGGCCCCCACCGTCAGGGGCAGGGACCCCACCCAGGGGACGAGGATGCCCATACACACCTGGGGATCAGGACCCACCACACACACCACACAAGGGACGTGGGTTCCCATACAGACCCCGGGATCAGGGCCCCCCACACACACACACAGGAGCTGAGGCGCCATAGAGAGGGCCAAGAACCCCCCCCCCCCATAGGTTAGGAACCCTCACGCATATCAGCAGCCCCCACAAGTGCCTTAAGATTCTCTAGACAAAAAAGGGATTTTGACTCCACCCAACAGAAATCAAAATCTTCACAAAGGTAGGTGTCGGACCGTCCCGCCATGGCCCCTGAGGGCACACCCACGACTCAGAGCCACCGCCCCAGGATCAGGGTGCCTGCAGAGTAGTCACATCCCCACATGCCCACACATGGCTGGGTGAGGACCTGCACCCCAGGAGGGCCACGTCGCTCTGCCGTGCACGCTGGTGTTGGGGGGCACTGCAGCCTGCGGAGCCCTCTGCAGACACAAGGTACGTGGTACACCCCATGTACCCCCCACCGGGCGGGAGCAGCCTGGCCGGAGAGGGCCCTTTGCTTGCACCAGGGAGGGCACTAATGGCTCAAGGGCAGGGAGGTGACGAGGGGCAGGGGTGAGGGAGGAGCGCATGTGCTCCCCCGCTTCTGTGCTTTTCCACGTGGACACTGGTCTGCAGACCCGGCACCTGCCTACCGCCCCCTGCAGCTGCGCTTCCACTGGGGGCCCAGGGCGAGCAGGCTCAGAGCCCAGCCTGGACAGGCAGCGTCCCCCACCCCCATGGAAGTGACCCTCCTGGAGGTGCAGGGAGTACGGTGGAGGCAGCTGGGTACTCCCACCTCTGAGCCCCCGATGCACTGGGTCCAATGAGCACAAAGCTCCAGAGCCAGGAGGAGGGTCGGGGGTCACCCCATGGGCTCGCCGTGCTGGCTGTGCGGTTGGAAGGGAGGGAGGAGCGGTGACCTCATGTGTGTCTCCAGAAAGGGGGTCCGTGGGGCTCTGCAGAGCGGGGCCTGTGCAGTAGTGAGGGGCAGTTCCCCGATTTACAGGGTTTGTGAGACTTAAAGAGTCCCTGGGAGGTTGTAGGCCGGGGCGCGAGATCCTCCTTCCAGCAGATCTTCCAGATTCACCCCCTCTCTGCAACCTGGGAGCCTCCCGTTTAGAGTCTCACTCCCCACCCCAGAGAGCCCTCCTTTGGAGAGCCCCCACTCAGAGCCCCTCTCACGTGGAGCCCCCGCCCCAGGGGCAGGACAGTTGGGTCTGAAGAATGTGTCTGCAAGTGGTGAGGAGAGGGTGGGTCACATCCCAGCTGGGGGCTCCTGGGGACTCAGGCAGCAAGACAAGACAGGTCCCTCCTCCTCCTCTCCCCCCACCCCCGGGGGCTGTTGGTGAATCGCGCTCACCCTCCCGCTGCTGGGCCTGCTGTGGCTCTGCCTCTCTCTCCCTGCAATCGCCACTCCCACTCGGGTCGCTGACCACTCCGGGCTGCGAACCCGCGGTGCTCTGGCCCATCTTGGAGAACTCCATACGCACTGGGCGTGCAGGAGGTGGGTAGGCTGCCCAGCTGCCCTGCCCGCCCTCGCCCCTGGGCGCTGCCCCTGCTCCATCGTGACCCAGCTTTGCCCCACCCCCTCGGGTGACTCAGTTCCAAACCCTGCCCCAGGCCAGGCCTCCAGGCTCACACCCCCTGCCGCTATAGGATAATTTAGCAGGTAGCAGCCTCTCCAGGGGTGCAGGGTCTTGGCGTCCAGGTGGAGCGTCCATCCCTACCCCGCCCTGCCCTCCACCTGGCTGGTGCTGGGGCCCTGCTGATCCTGGGGCTCAGCCTGGGACTCTGGCAGGGCCGCCAGGATCCAGAGTGACCCCCTCCCTCCTGCAATTAATACTGCAGAGTGGCATTGGCCTTGTGTAGCTGGGGCTGGGGCCTGGGGTGCACTGCCTCCCCCACCAGGGAGGGGATTCCTGTGCTACCCTCGGCCAGGCCACAGTGTGCCTGTGTGCCTGTCCACACAACCAAGACACTTTAGTGATCCTCCCTCCCTCACAGGCTTCCCAGGCCCCTCGGGAAAACCCCAGACACTCCCCAGACCCCTGTCAGGAGAAGAGGTCCCACCCCCAACCTACACATTGTGTCTGAACCCTCCCACCCCCAAGGAGAAAAGCTAGCAGGCGTAAGGGACGTCACTCTTAGACCATCTCGGGCTTATTTTATTTTATAAAACGAGCGGGGTGATCCGTGCCTGCGTCAGTGTCCCCAGCGCGTGTTTCAGAGCCCAGGAGGTGAGAAGCTGCTGGTCCCAGGCTGGCTGGTGACATGGGCAGCCGGGGAAGGGCTTTCTGGCCCTGCTGGGCTGGGCTAGGCCGTGCTCTGGCGGTCAGGACTGGTCTGAGCGTAGGGTGCCCCTCCGAGACGCGGGTGTCTGGGGACTGACTGCGACACGTCTAAGTGAAGGGGCGAAGGTCTTCAGTGTGGATCTTCCCAAGCCCTGCTGCATCCAGGGCACTGCGTGGTGTGGGCATGTCCAGGCCGCGCTGTCCAGGGACACGGTGGGCCTGGCTGCGTGTGGAGCAAAGCTGTGGGAGTCGGGCCTCGGTCCTGTTGACGCCATGAGGAATGCGGTTATATGTTGGGGTCCAGGAGACAATGTCTTAGCTGCCCACGTGTCCCTGGGGTCTGTCGTTCAATGGGTGGGTGACTAGTCTAGTGCGTGGAGGCCCTGTCTCCCCGCGAGTCCTTTAGGGAAGGAACCTGCCACTCCCCACCCGCGCACACACTCGGCTCGCGGGAGGCCGCCATGTCTCTGGTCCAGAGCCTTCCCAGGGCTAAGGCCGAAGCCCGCCCGCCGGCCCCTGGCCTGGCCTGTCTCCAGGAGTGACCGGTCTGCAGAGGTGACCTGGGCGTCTCCATCCCGCCCACCCCCAGTACCCAAGCACTAGCTGGCGCCCCGGGATCCTTCTCGCTTCCCGCAGACCTACGGACTTGCCCTCTCCCGGGTAACAGCGCTCCTGCGGCCAGCGTCGCCGTCAGTCTTCACCCCCTGGCGGGGCCCCGGGCTGCACCGGCACCGGCACCGGCACCGGCGTCTTCTTGTGATTCTTCCGGGCCGCGGCTCGGTTTGGCCCGCCGTCGGCAGGCCCGTTGGAGGTGTCGTCGGCGGGTTTTGAAACCGCGACCAGGGCGTTGACGGTGCCGAGCGCCCGCAGCAGGGACTGGCCGCGCGGCAGCGGGCGGGAGACGACGCGGGGCTCGCGGCGGGCGGGCGCAGGCGGCGGCGGCGGGGGCGGCAGCAGCGCGCGCAGGGCGTCCAGCTCGGCCCGGAGCTCCGCGCGCAGCGCCTCGAGCCCCGCGCCCAGCTCGGCGCGCACGGCCGCCAGGCCTTCCTGCAGCCGGCGCTCGCTCACCTCCAGGACGCCCGCCGGGTAGGTGGCGCCGCCGCGCGGCTCCCCGCACACGGAGCACACCGAGCCGCCGCTGCGCGCCTCTGTCCTCTCGCCCGTCCCCGCCGCGCCCGCGCGCTCCACCAGCCGCAGCAGCCGCGGAGCCTCGGCCCTCGCAGCCGCCTCGGCCCGGATCTGGCCCCGCAGGCGAGCCAGGCGGCCCGGGACGCGGGCGTCTTCGGGGCCCTGCCCGTTGGGCTGCGATGCGGGGTCCCGCCGGCGGCCCAAGCCCCGCCGCAGCGCCTCGCTCGCGCCATACGCGCTGCGCGCCTGGGCCCACGGGCGCCCGGGCTCCGCCGCCATCCGCGCCGCCGTCTCCACCACCACGACCAGCGCCAGGGCTGCCCGGGAGCCCGAGCCGCAGCCTAGCGACCGCTGGGGCCCGGGCGACGCGCCGTGGAGAGGGCCCCCGGGACAGCTGTGGGAACAGCCGAGGCCTCGGGGCCCGGCCTGGGGCCCGGGGAAGCCTGGCAGAACCGGGTCCTGGGGGACCGAAGTCCAGGATCGAGTGTGCGAGACTCGTCCGCGGGGACCTGCTGCTGTCGATGTTAGTGGGTCCCCACGGGGGGCTGGCTGTCACCGGGACAGAGAAGACAGCGCTCGGAGAGAGACCGCTGTGGGGCCCCAAGGCTCCCCGACCAGTCAGAAACCAAGCTCTCAGCCTTTACTGGGAGCTACTGTCCCCTCCGGCTGTCAGGGGATGGCCCGGTGGGCCCTAAGCACTGGCTCAGGGCCCCCTCCTTCCACGTGGAAGCCCAGGCCTGCGGTACCCCCTCACTGCATCCCCGCAGTGCACGCTGCAAGGCCCAACCTCAGCCAGAGCTCTGGGCCCTCCATTCAAAGTCTTCACGGGCTCCCCTGCCCACCCCTACTAAGCCGGGGCAGGTCCCAGCCCTCTCACACTGTCCGCCCCCCACTCCACGTCCTCCGTCTCCCCTAACCCCACAGCCAGCCTTCACCCTGCAGGCCTGTGCTGCACCCTCCCCCACCTCCTCAGGCTGATCCCACCCGCCCAGGCAGCACAGTCTCTCCCCCATGGCGGCCTTCACACTGTGTTCAGACTTCCCCTTAGATATTTAAAAAAAAAAAAAAAATTTTTTTTTGGAGAGGTTTTTGCTCTAGGGTGCATGTGCACGCCAGAAAGACAGAGAGAGACAGAGAGACAGAAAGATCCCTTCTCCTCCATTCTCTTCTCAGGATCTTGGACACGCACGTGCATGCGCCCGGCGTGAGTTTAAGCCACCGGGTCTGGGACTCGAACTGTGATCAACTACATGGGAGTCCAGCAACATAGCCATGACGCTAACTGCTGGTCCCCACAATGATTTTATTTAGTTTTATGTATTTATTTATTTATTTATTTATTTATTTATTTATTTATTTATTTAAGTTGACCAGAGAGTGACGGAGCAAGAGAGCAAAAGAGAGGAAAGTGAGAAAGCCAGTCACCAGGTCCAGGACTCAAACCCTGGTCAGCCAGGTGGGAGTCCAGAGCTCCTAACCACCACGCCATCTGCCGACCCCAACTTTCCCTTATATTTATTTATTTTTTTCCATGAGAGAAAGACAAAGAGATAGGTACCCCCAACAGGATCTTCACACCACGATCCACCCCCAGTCCAGCCAGCCAGGATGACAGTGTTTAGACTTCCCCTTAGATATTAAAAAAAATAAAAATAAAAGACACACAGACACACGTGTGCCTGGCATGCTCAGGGTGGCCCCAGGACACGAACCCAGGATCTTTCCCATGCAGATTCAGTTGCATTCCCACACCACCACCACCACCACCCCGATCCACCACAGCGGGATCTCTGAGCCCAGGGCTGTTCAGCTGAGTGCTCGTGGCCAGCAGACGGTATAGCAGTTAAGTCGCTGCACTCCCACATGGCTGACCGCAGTCGAGTCCCAGACCCAGTAGCTTGAAAATCATGCCGGGTGCATGTTCAGGCATGCCCATGATCCTAGGAGGAGTAGCAATTGCAGGGTGGCAGTACCCCCCGAGGTGATTTCTAACTTTCCCTCTTTCTCTCTCTCTTTTTTAAAGAATTATTTAATTAAACTTTATTTTATTTATCTATTTATTTTAACTTTACCAGAGAGCAACAGAGTATGAGAAAGAGAAGGAAAGTGAGGAAGCAAGCCTCCAGGTCCAGGACGCGAACCGTGGCCAGCCACATGGGAGCCCAGCGTCCTTAACCACCACACCACCTGCCAGCTCCCCTCTCTGTCTCTTTTTCTCTCTGGCAAGTGCACGTGCCCTAAGGCAAAAACCTCTGAAAATTATTTAAAAAGACAAAAACAGGGGACCCACAGGTGGCATGGTGGTTAAGGTGCTGGGCACTCCCACATGGCCGATTGTGGTTCAAGTCCCAGACCTGGTGGCTTGCTTTTTCACTTTCCCTTTTTCTCTCTCTCTCTCTCTTTCTCTGTCTCTCTCTGGTCTAATTAAAATAAATGAATGAGTAAATAAAATTAAATAACTAATTCTTTAAAAAACAAACAAACAATAAAACATGTTCAGTGTTGGGTGACTGGGGGCTGGGACCTTCTCCTCACTTTGCAGTAGACTGGTGAGGCGAGGACGGGGCCGGGACCAACCTCCCCGCCTGCCCTGGCAGCCTGCCACCTCCGCAGCCTGGCATCCAAGGCCAACCTGGCTGTCCCTGCTGGCGTCCCATCCTTGCAGCCCTTTACCTTCTGCAGACCCCTCCCACCGCACCCCGCTTTTCTCGCCCTGGTGTCTCCATCTGCACCTCTCTCTCTGCCCATCACAGGACCTGGGCGGTGGGCTGGGGGCCTCGAGGGGCAATGTCCCTTCACTTAGCGTGTTGTTCTCACTGCGCCCCAGGGGCTAGTTAGGACTCTGGGTGCTCTGGGCCCTGGGACCTCCCCTAGCAAATTGTGGGGAGGGAGTTCGTGAGCTGGGAGGGGAGATGACAAGACAGCGCTGGAACCCGTGTTGCCAGAGCCCTCGGGGCCTGGCCTCTGCATTTCTGTGCGTGTCTGCAGGTGCATGGGGTGGGGTGGGGTAGAGGGCATGCTGTCTGCCCTGTCCTCAGGCAGATACCCCGGGAGACCTGGGTTCCCACCAGCTGGGTGGCCGGTCGGTCACCCTTCCGTGGGCCACAACGGCCCGTCTCTGGAAGGTGCAGAGGAAGGTGAGAACTTGGTGCCCTGTCATCCCTCAGCGTCCCCCCTCCCTGCTGAGTCACCTGCGCCCTGGGGCTGCCAGCACCTGGCCCTGCTGTCCCCTGGAGTCTTGTTAACCCTAACCCCCTCCCAGTAATTAAAATCGGGCTGACAGGGAGCCCGATTCCTTCCCCAGCCCTTCTGGGGCCAGGCTGAGGGACCAGGGTCTGTGCCCTGTCTGGCCCAAGGCTTCACCCCTGCAAAGAGGAGGCCCCGAGATCCCTGCTGGGGAGGAGGCAGTCGGAGCAGGAGAAGGCAGCTCAGAGTGCAGCGGAGACCTCGAATCTTGCAGATGGGGCTGTGAGGAGGCCTGCGCAGAAGGAGGCGGTCGGCTTTGTTGTCTCGGACCGAGGTCACGGGGCGGGCTGGGACATACGCGGAGCCTTTGCTGGGAGTTTGGCTCGGGGCTGCTTTCTGTAGGGGCTGCAGTGTGGGGGCTGCTGCTTGCGGGTCCCAAAGCCCCGAAAATGGCAGAGCAGGTGGGACCAGCAGATGGTGTCATGGTTGTCACTGGACTCCCATGTAGTTGCGTCCTGGACCTGGTGGCTTAAGACACGCTGGGCGTGTGTGCATGCGTGCCCAAAATCCTGAGAGGAGAATGGAAGAGAAGGGATTGTGGTGTGGCTATTCTGTCTCTCTGCCCTATAGCAAAATCTCTCAAATAATAATAATAATAATAATAATAATAATAATAATAATAATAAGGCGGAGCAGGAGGGAAGGCCCTGAGCACCCTGACGAGTCCTCCTCAGGAAGCAGGTGTGGGCCACACGACCCAGAACCCCTTCCACTCAAGTACAGGGTGCTGGGGACCCAGCCCAAGCTTCCCAGGCCATGGGGCTGGGGTGGAAGCTGAGGACCACAGTGAGGGGTGGGGTGGCTGGTCAGAGCGGGGCTACCCCTTTGTAAGGGGTGGACAGGGAGCATGGGGGTGTGCTCATAGGCCCGTCTTCTGGTTTCTTCTGGAAGCTCCTCAGAGCCCAACCTGCTCTAGCCACCCCCGTGCAGGGAGCCGGCTGGGGCTCCTCCCCCTCCCCCTCTGTGTGCAGTCAGCCATGGCGGGCCTGGGGAGATGGGCTGTATCCGGGGAAAGCTGCCAGCTCTGGGACACGTCCCCAAGCCGCCCAGCACCAGGTCTGAGCGTTCGGGTGGGCCCTCCTGCAGGCCGGGTGGGCGGTGAGTGACCTTGCCACTCAGTAACTCGAGAACGTGCGTGCACGCCCTGGGGCTCTGCCTGGGGGCACAGGGGTCCCACTGGGGCTGTCTCTCCATGTGATGGCTGTGGTCACTCTTGCACTCTGTGGCAGCCACCTGGACGGAGCCAGGAAAACGTGGAGGGGGTTCCGTGGCCTCTGAGGGCAGCTGCAGGAACCTGACCAGGAGAGAGAGGGAAGCAGCGGGGGTGACTGCAGCCTCACAGTTGTCAGGGGAGTGTCTGGAACACTGCCCCCCGCCCCAGAGGACCGCATTCTCCCAGACCCCAGAGGTAGGGCCCTCTCAGTCTTCTGCAGGCGCCTGACCACTAAGTTCAAGGGTGTGTGGGACCAGCAGTTAGCATAATGGCTATGTCGCTGGACTCCCATGTAGTCGACCGCGGTTCGAGTCCCAGACCCGGCGACTTAAACTCACGCAGGGTGTGTGTGCATGCGTGCCCAAGATCCCGAGAGGAGAATAGAGGAGAAGGGACTGTAGTGAGGATCCCCCTGGGGGGTGATTTCTCGCTTTCTGTCTCTCTGTCTCTCTTTCTGGTGAGCACACGTGCCCTATAGCAACAAAAAAAAAGGAAAAAAAATAGGGTGTGTGATACTAGGTGACAAGGGGAGTGGAGATGCAGGCAGGGCGTCCTCGGCTGGCTCAGAGGGTCTCACACTTTCGTTGGGGACAAAAGCCTGAGGAGTGAGCTGGAGAGGGACTCTGTGCCAGTCACAGGGTCCTGAAGCTGTCTCCAGAGATGACAGGGAGTCCCAGGGTGGGGAGGGAGTAGGGAGCCCCAGGGGAGGAGAGGGGAGCCCGGAGCAGCTGACAGGTATGTCTGACCTACCCCGAGGGATCCAGACACCCTGGGCAGGGTGGGAGGGTCGTGGAAGGGTCTAGGCTGAGGGCCGGGGCCCTTCGTTCTGCTCCGGGACCCGGGCCCTCTGCAGACTCCAGAGCACACAGCAGCAGCCTCTGCTGCTCCCTCGGGGAGAAGACGGGCTGGGGCCCAGACCCTGCTCCCTGGGAGGGAAGGTCCCCAAAGTGCAGGCCACGTCGTGGGGCTCCAGCAGACCTAAGCTGGCAAGTGGTATAGTAGTTTAGGTGCTGGATACCCACGTGACTGGCCTGAACCCGGCTTTAAACTCACGCCAGGCGCGTGTGCATGCGTGCCCAAAATCCTGAGAGGAGAGTGGAGGAGAAGGGATTGCGGCGTGGTCAACTCCCTTTGGGGAAGGGGGTGATTTCTCGCTTTCTGTCTCTCTCTTTCTGGTGAGTGCACGTGCCCTATAGCAAAAACCTCTAAAAAAAAAAATTATCCAGAAAGAAGCCGCCAGATCTGGGATGTGAACTGCGGTTGTCCATGAGGAAGTCCAGTGCCCCAACCACCATACCATCTGCCAGCCCCAATGTTTTCTTTCTCTTCTTTTTTTTTTTTTTTTTTTTTTTTTTTTTTTTATAACCAAGAATAATGGCCTACATTCCTGCTTTCTCTCTCTCTCTCTCTCTTTTTAAAAATTTTCTATAGGGGGAACCAGCAGTTAGCGTAATGGCTATGTCACTGGACTCCCACGTAGTCGACCGCGGTTCGCATCCCGGATCCGGTGGCTTAAAACTCACGCGGGCGCGTGTGCATGCGTGCCCAAAATCCTGAGAGGAGAGTGGAGAAGGGATTGCGGCGTGGTCAACTCCCTTTGGGGAAGGGGGTGATTTCTCGCTTTCTGTCTCTCTCTTTCTGGTGAGTGCACGTGCCCTATAGCAAAAACCTCTAAAAAAAAAAAAAAAAATTATCCAGAAAGAAGCCGCCAGATTTGGGATGCGAACTGCGGTTGTCCATGAGGAAGTCCAGTGCCCCAACCACCATACCATCTGCCAGCCCCAATGTTTTCTTTCTCTTCTTCTTCTTTTTTTTTTTATAACCAAGATAATGGACTACATTCCTGCTTTCTCTCTCTCTCTCTCTTTTTAAAAATTTTCTATAGGGGGAACCAGCAGTTAGCGTAATGGCTATGTCACTGGACTCCCACGTAGTCGACCGCGGTTCGCATCCCGGATCCGGTGGCTTAAAACTCACGCCGGGCGCAGGTGCATGCGTGCCCAAGATCCCGAGAGGAGAATGGAGGAGAAGGGATTGCAGCGCAGCCATCCCCCCGGGGGTGATTTCTCGCTTTCTGTCTCTCTGTCTCTCTCTGTCTGTCTGGCGAGCGCACGCGCCCTATAGCAAAAAAAACTCTCAAAAAATTTTTTTTTCTCTAGGGGGACCAGCAGGTGTCATGGTGGTTAAGGCTCTAGACACTCCCACATGGTTGACCAAGGTTCAAGTCCCGGACCTCACTTTCTCTCTCTCTCTCTCTCTCTCTCTCTCTCTCTCTCTGTCTCTCGTCAAATTGAATAATAAAGGAGTGGATAAATAAATACTTAAATTTTTTTTCTATAGGGCATGTGCACTTGTGTGTGTGTATTAAAGCCCTCCTAGTGAGTGTTATTTTTCCATTTGCTTGTTTAAATCAAAGCCATCCAATTGGGTGTGAAGTGGTATCTCACTGTAGTTTTGATTTGCACCTTCTCTAATGACCAATGATGTTGAACATCTTTTCATGTACTTACTGGTCATTCGTATATCTTCTGTGAAGAAATGTTGTGACCAGCAGTTAGTGTAATGGCTATGTCACTGGATTCCCATGTAGTCGACCATGGTTCGAGTCCTGGACCTGGTGGCTTAAACTCACGATGGGCGCGTGTGCGTGCGTGCCCAAGATCCCTAGAGGAGAATGGAGGAGAAGGGATTGTGGAGTGGCCATCCCCCCTGAGGGGTGATTTCTCACTTTCTATCTCTCTGTCTCTCTCTGTCTTTCTGGCAAGCACACGCGCCCTATAGCAAAAACCTCTCCAAAAAAAAAGAAAAATAATAGCAAAACGAAGGAGAGAGAGGAAGGAGAAAAAACAGTTGAAGAAATAACACTTGAGAACTACCCAAGATCGTGCCCTATAGCTAAAACCTCTCAAAAAAAAAAAAAAAGTCTACTCAAGTCCTTTGCCCATTAGAACGTTTTTTTGCTCTTTTTGTCACAGAGCTATAGATGCTCTTTTTTTAAAAAAGATTTTTTAAATTATTTAATTTTATTTATTCATTCATTTATTTTAATTTGACAAGAGAGAGACAGAGAGAGAGGGAGAGAAGTGGGAAAGCAAGCCACCAGGTCCAGGACTTGAACTGTGGTTGGCCATGTGGGAGTGCCCAGTGCCTTAACCACCACGCCACCTGCTAGTCCCTAGATGCTCTTTTTATATTCTGGATACTAAGCCCTTATCACGTATACAATTCACAACTATGTTCCCCCATTCTCTAGTTTATAGCAACACTATTCGTTCTTCTCTTTGCTTTTTCTTTTTTCTTTTTTAAGAGAGATTTTTTGCTAAAGGGTGCATGAGCTTGCCAGACAGAGAAAGAGAGAGCGAGAAAGCAAAAAATCACCCCTCGGGGGGATGGCCACGCCACAATTCCTTCTCCTCCATTCTCCTCTTGGGATCTTGGGCACGCACGCACACGTGCCCGGCGTGAGCTTTAAGTGGCCGGGTCCAGGACTTGACCTGCGGTCGACTATGTGAGAGTTCAGCAATGTAAGCACTACTCCATCTACTGGTCCCACTTCTTTTCAATTTTCGTGATAAAGTCCTTTGGAGAGGTTTTTGCTATAGGGCACATGCACTCGACAGAAAAACAGAAAGAGACAGAGAGACAGCGAGAAGTCACCCCCCAGGGGGGACGGCCACGCCACAATCCCTTCTCCTCCATTCTCCTCTCGGGATCTTGGGCACGCATGCACACGCACCTGGTGTGAGTTTAAGCTACCGGGTCTGGGACTTGAACCACGGTCGACTACATGGGAGTCCAGCGACGTAGCCATTACACTAACTGCTGGTCTCACTAAATAGGTTACTTTTGGGATGCTATTGTACATACTTATTTTTTTCCTTTAAAAAAATTTTTTTTGGTCCTTTATTCATGATAGAGCATGATAGTGAAAGAGAGCGAAAGAGAAACCTTCCCCAGGATCTGGATTCGAGCCGCGGTCGCCACGTGGAATCCTGAGCGACGCGTTACTGCTGCGTCTTCGAGCTGGCCCCTGAAGTTGTCTCCTTAGTTTCTATTTCAGATTGTTCATTGCCAGTCTTTTGCATTTTAATTTTGGTTATTACGTTTTTTTCACGGTGACGTTCCCATTTGGTTCTGCTTTATAGCTTCTCTTAATTTGCTGATACTTTCTTTTTTTTAACTTTAGCAAGAGCGATCCCAACTGGTTGTTCAAGCGTTTTATAATAGCTGCTTCAAGTCTCTCGATAATTCCAACATCTGTGCTGTCTTATCCCTTGTCTCTGTTGATCATCGCTTTTTATGGGACTTCTGCTTTCGAAGTTCTATACTAAGTAATTTTGACTTGCCTGCTGGGCCTTTTGAATATTATACAATTAGGGAGTTGTCTGAATACGCTAGTCTAGAGGTACGTTGAGTACTGGTATTCTTTCAGGTTCCAGATGCTGGCGTTTACTTTTCAGAAACTGCTGTGCACTCTGTTCAGGTTCTCGAGTTTTATTTGGAGAGAATAAAAGTTGGGTGTGTGTTTACTCAATCTGAAACTGGAGCCAGCATTTTTTATTTTAATCTTCTACTTTTTTTGGTTTGTTTGTTTTTAGAGAGATTTTTGCTGTAGGGTGCACATGCTTGCTGGAGAGACAGAGAGAGACAGAGAGAGAAAATGAGAAACCACCCCCTAGGGGGATGGCCACGCCACAATCCCTTCTCCTCCATTCTCCTCTCAGAGTCTTGGGCATGCACACACACGCGCCCGGCGTGAGTTTTAAGTCACCGGGTCTGAGACTCAAACCATGGTCGACTATATGGGAGTCCAGTGATGTAACCATTATGCCATTTGCTGGTCCCAATATCTTCCACCTTTTTTTTTTTTTTTTTTTTTTTTGAGAAGTTTTTGCTATAGGGTGCGTGCGCTCACCGAAAAGACAGAGAGACAGAGAGACAGAAAGTGAGAAGTCACCCCCCGCGGGGATGGCCATCCCGCAATACCTTGTCCTCCATTCTCCTCTTGGGCTCTTGGGTACGCACACACATGCGCCCGGTGTGAGCGTAAGCCACCAGGTCCGGGACTTGAACTGCAGTCGACTACATGGGAGTCCAGTGACACATCCATTACACTATCTGCTGGTCCCAATATCTTCCACTTTTATCATCATCATGTTCATATTTTTCCCTACTGTCTGGGACCCATGGAGTTATTTTAACATCTTTGCCTGCTCATTCTATCACCTGTCACTTCTGTGTGTATTTCCCTAGATTATTTGTTTTAAAAATTATTTATTTAATGAAATTAATTAATTAATTATTTTACTTTGCTCTAAGGCACATACACTCACTGGACAGAGCAGAGAGAGGGAGTGGGAAAGTGCTGGAGGAACTTGCCAGGTCTGGGACTCGAACTGCAGTCAGCCATGTGGGAGTCTATCCCCCCAACTACCACACCACCTGCTGGGCCCCTAAATTGATTTCTTTTCACCTTGTTATGGATTGTATTTTCCTGATTGGAGGCCAGATGTTGGGAGTTGTTACAATCGGGTTGCTGGGTTGTGTTGTATTCCTTTAAACAGAGTTAGACTTGGCTCTGGAATGCAGTTAAGTAGCTTGAAATCACTTTGCTCATAACAGGCATCTTTTTAGCTTTATTAGGTTAAGTCAGAATAGCCTTGAGTCAAGCGTTAATTGAACCCTACTACTACTACTAAAGTGTGGGCTGGCAGGTGGTGTGATGGATAAGGTGTTGGACTCCCATGTGGCTAACCACAGTTCGAGACCTGGCTTACTTTCTCTCTCTCTCTCCCTCTCTGATCAACTTTTTTTTTTTTTTTTAAGAGTTTTTTGCTATACAGCACGTGCGCTTGCCAGAAAGACAGAGAGAGACGGAGAGATAGAAAGAGAGAAATCACCCCCCAGGGGGTTGTCCACGCTGCAATCCCTTCTCCTCATTTCTCCTCTTGGGATCTTGGGCACGCACGCACATGTGCCTGGTGTGAGTTTAAGCACCGGGTCCGGGACTTGAACCATGGTCGACTACATGGGAGTTCAGCGACATAACCATTACGCTAACTGTTGGTCCCTCAACCTCAGTGCTCTCACTTGTACAATAATGATAATGGACTTCCCTCCTAGAGTTGTATAAAGGGACTTCAAAAAGTTTAGAGAAAATAGAATGAAAGTATGTGTTTATCTTAGTGCAAAATATTTTTGAAATCCATGCATATTTTTTCCGTGATATACATTTTCCATGAAGACCTTGGGTATTAAATGAGCTATCTAATGAGACAGTTAATCAACATGATAATACACCTCAGAGCTTCCGTCTTTTTATTTCATTTTTACATTTTATTTTGCTTACTTCTCTCTCGGGCTGTCTGCTCTTGTTTCTGTTGACTTCCCCCCTTTGTGACTTCCTTAAAGTTTCTGTTCTCCTGAATCCAACACTTCATTAACTATTATCTTTGTCATTGTAAATGTCCATCTCTGTCTCCGAATGACAGACGGACCGGACTGGAGTCAGCAGGTGGTGTAGAGTCACAAAAAGATCAGATGACAGGGCGACAGACAGGACAGGCCCACAGCCCGATGGGTGCTGTCAGAGATCTCATAGACAGGCGCCTAGCCGTCGGAGGACCGCAGCCCGCCTGACGCAGGCCGGTCGGTGACAGCGAAGCCGACCCACGTGGACACACCGGCAGGCTCTCTAGCTAGGTCGCTACCGCAAGGCGCCGCTAACGACCGGCGGGACTACATTTCCCGTGCGCCCCTGCGCCTGCTCCTGGGCCGCCCATCTCAGAGGCGTGGCTCCGCAGGGCTTCTGGGAAATGTAGTTCGGAGGCCCGCTGGGTGGCTATTCTGCGCAGGCGTGGTCGGTTCTGCAGCTGTGGGCCCCGTTTGGTGCGGACGGTGCTGCAGTGCGTCGCGCGTGGATTCCGAGCCTTGTCCCGCCTGCTGGATGTCGCGGTCAGAGGCCGGCCTGGGAGGGGCTCTTCCTGGGTGCGCGTCCGGGTGCGTCTGCACACGAGGTCAGCATTTAAATGGTGCCTGCTCGCAGGCGGACCCGACCTGGGGCAGGGTGCTCAGGGCTGCCCCCGTTTGTTGGTTTCTCTGCCTGTGGACGAGGGTCCGGATCAGCCCGAGTGGCCTGGCGCGGAGAGCTCATCTTCAAGTCTAATCAGAGCCAGAGGTGCACAGGCCCGAGGTGGGAGGTGGCGTGCCGTCGTTGTCACTGACCACGCCACATGAGGCCGCATTACCTGGCTGGTGGACGCCGGGCCTGCAGGGTGGAGCTGGTCCCACCGCACTGCCTGCTTTCCTGTGCTGAGTCTTGGAGTACCCCTAGCCGGTCTCATGGGGAACCCAGGCCTCCTCCCCTGCTCCACGGCTGCCTCTTGGTAGGCACGTGCAGACGGACTGGGCTCAGTCTCTCAGGACGAGGGCCCCCTCTTTCCTGGAGGAGGTGGAGGAGGGTGGGCTCCAAACCTCTTGAGTGAGTTGTGGGCCCCTCTGAATTCGGATCTGATGGGGACCACCCGACTGGTCTCACTCAGTAGGTGCACTTAGAGACTGCAGGTCACATGATTGGGGATGGGAAGCCCCACGTCTGGGGTGGCTTTGGACTTTTTTTTTTAAGAGATTTTTGCCATAGGGTGAGTGCTCTCACTGGGAAGAGAGAGACAGAGACAGTGAGAGATCACCTCCCAGGAGGAATGGCCACAACCCAATCCCTTCTTTCCCTTCTCTGGGGATCTTGAGCACACATGCACATGTGCCCAGCATGATTTTCAAGCCACCAGGTCCAGGCCTTGAACTGCAGTTGGCCATGTGGGTGTCCAGGGACATAACCACTGTGCCATCTGCTTGGCGTACTTAGACTTTGATAGGAGGGACAGGCCTGGATAGAGTTGGTCACTCAGGGGTCTCAGACAAGCCAGTCCTGGGTAGAGGCAGACAGGGCGTGGTCCCCCTGTTCTTTCCTCTCCCTGAGAAATGAAGCTTCCAGGTTTTCTGGATGGGGGGAGGGGTCTTGATGGAACAAAACAGGTGCCGGGAAGAGCCAGGTTTGTAGGTCCCTGATCATTCGATCCCTAGGGCCCTGTGAGTGGAAAGCTCTGAGGCCTGTGTACAGTCATTAGGTCCCCCTTCATTATAAAAACAATGATCAGGGACCAGCAGATGGCGTAATGGGTACATTGCTGGACTCCCACGTATTCTACTGCAGTTCGAGTCCTGGACCCGGTGGCTTAAACTCATGCTAGGCACATGTGTGTGCGTGCCCAAGATCCCAAGAGGAGAATGGAGCAGAAGGGATTGCGGCATGGCCTTACCACCTGGGGGGACTGATTTCTTGCTGTCTGTCTTTCGGGCGAGTGCACGCGCCCTCTAGCAAAAATTCGTCTTTTTAAAAAATAATTATTTATTTATTTAATTCCACTAGTTATTGTTATTTATTTTAATTTTTAAACAACGATTTTATTTAACTTTATTTATTTATTTAAATTTGACCAGAGAGGGACAGAGTGACACAGAGAGAGAGAAAGTGAGAAAGCAAGCCACTAGGTCTGGGACTCAAACCACTGTTGGCCATGTGGGAGTCCAGCACCCTTAACCACCATACCACCTTATTTTTTAATTTGACCAGAGAGATAGAAAGGGCAAGAGAGAAAACAAGCCACCAGGTCCAGGACTCGAACCACAGTCAACCATGTAGGTATCCAGTGCCTTTAACCACCACAGTACCTGCCAGCCCCGCAAAAATCTCTCTTTAAAAAAAAAAGAGAAAAGAACATTTAGGGGCCAGCAGTGGTGTAGTGGTTAAGGCACTAGAGTCCCACATAGTTGACTGCAGTTCGAGTCCTAGACTCAGCAGCTTGAAACTCCTGCCGGACGTGTGTACGTGCATACCCAAAATCCCAAGAGGAAAATGGAAGAGAAGGGATTGCAGTGTGGCCGTCTCCCCAGGGGTTGATTTCTCACTTCCTGTCTCTCCATCTCTGTCTTTCTGGTGAGTGCACACGCCCTATAGCAAAAATCTCTCATAAAACAAACCAAAAAATGAACATTTAAGTGTTGCGGTTGTCTCCCTTCTGTTGGGGTAGCAAGGGAATGTTTTTGCCCACCCCGCGGGCCAGTGCTCGCCCACGTTTGTATGTGACAGTGTGGAAACTCACTTCTTTTAGAAGTTTTCTTTTTGCTATAGGGCGCGTGCACTTGCCAGAAAGACAGACAGAGACAGAGAGACAGAAAGCGAGAAGTCACCCCCCAGGGGGGATGGCCACACCGCAATCCCCTCTCCTCCATTCTCCTCTCGGGATCTTGGGCACGCACGCAAATGCACCCAGCGTGAGTTTAAGCCACCGGGTCCGGGACTAGAACCGCGGTCAACTACGTGGGAGTTCAGCGACATAGCCATTACGCTAACTGCTGGTCCCTGGAAACTCACTTCTGTGGACGTTCCATGGGCCCACCCGAGGTGCACCGTGTAAGTTGCATTTCCTGGGTCAGCATGGTCAATGTGGTGGCATGGGGATGCCCTCTGTAGCCCCTTGTGGCTCCCCATTGACAAGTGACCTCTGGGCCTGGGTAACCGCGGGTCTGATTTACAGGACCCACAGCTTGTGACCACTCAGCCATGGTCTCACCCGACCCCTCTCCTGAGCCTTCCTCAGGTCCCAGTCGGTCTGAGAGCAGCCGGTGTCACCATGGCGTGCATCCCACCTCCTCTGCTCCCGAATCCGTGCAGGACTGCGAGGGTTGAGTTTTGTCAGGTCCCAGACAACAGGGACTGGGGCTGTCGAGACAGCCTGTGACACTGTCAACCTTTGCCCACACGGCGCTCCCACAGCTTGGCGGACTAGGTACCCCAGGAAGAGGGCAGGCAAGGTCACTAGAAAGAATCCCCCCGGGCCACCATAGCTCGGTTACAGAGATCCTGGGGGGCCCTCTGCACCGTCCACGCGTATCTTGACATTTTCCTGCTGCCCAGCCATGCTGGGAACAGCGACAGCCCCGGCCCGGTAGCACACGTGTGTGTGAGGGGTGCTCCTTCCCCTCCCTCTCTGTCTCTGGCAAACACACACACCTCTGCAATTTACAGACAATAACAAAATGCATCCCTCTGATGAGGGAAGGAGGCGTCTCATGGCTGTTCGAGCATGCGTGTTTTTGAGACAAGTGGAACATGTGTTGATGGTTACCTCCAGCATGTCTGTGGTTTGGGGGATCCTCCCAAGACCACCCCCAGGGCTGATCGTGCATTAGGAAGACTTCCTGGGTTGGTTGAACTAGTCAGTGCGACTTGTCACAGCGTCCGTGTATAAAGCGGAACTACGAAGGCCAAGGAGCGCGGGCAGAGAATGGAGGCAGCAGGTCTGAGTTTCCAGGAGTCCTCTCCCGAGGCAGGCACACAGGCATACATTCCTTCAGTAACTGATCACGGCAGGACATTGAAATGCTTACTAGGGGATCTCTCTCTCTCTCTTTTTTGATTTATTCATTCATTTATTTTATTTTGACCAGAGAGAGACCCAGAGAGAGAGAATGTGAGAAAGTAAGCCACCAGGTCCAGGACTTGAACTGTTGTCGGCCATGTGGAAGGGTCAGCACCTTAACCACCACACCACCTGCTGGTCCCTCTTTCTCTCTTTTCTTAAGAGAGATTTTTGCTATAGGACACGTGCGCTTGCCAGAGAGACAGAAAGTGAGAAATCACCCCTCGGGGGGATGGCCAGGCCACAATCTCTTCTCTCCATTCTCCTCTTGGGATCTTCGGCATGCACACACACGCCCGGCATGAATTTTAAGCTGCCGGGTCCAGGACTTGAACTCCAGTCAACTACATGGGAGTCTAGCAACGTAACCATTATGCCGTCTGCTGATCCTGATGAGGGAATCTCTTTAGAGATTCAGTGCTCAGGATTTTTATTGGGGTGATCACATAGCCAGGCCTCCAAGCAGGAACTGAACCCCAGAGCCGCAGAGGAAAGCGGGCACCCATGAATCTAATTATTTGGAGTTTAGGCAAAGAATATAGTCTCTGAGCACAAAGGAATAGAATTAGAAATGGCAAACGAGAAATTTGGAAAGTTTGCAAATAACGTGGAAATTAAATTAAAAACTTAAAATATCTGACTGGTCAGGGAAGATCACCAGGGAAATTCGAAAACATTTGAGATGAGTGAAAATACAACACACCCACACTTCTAATGCAGCAAAAGCATTGGTGAGAGAGGAATTTATAGCTCTGTGTACCAACTTTTTTTTTTTTAATAAGAGGTTTTTTTTTTTTTTGTTTTGTTTTTTTTTAGAGGTTTTTGCTGTAGGGCACGTATGCTCACCAGAAAGACAGAGAGAGACAGGGAGACAGAAAGCGAGAAATCATCTCCCAGGGGGGATGGCCACTCTGCAGTAACTCTTCTCCTCCATTCTCCTCTCGGGATCTTGGGCACACACGCACACGCTCCCAGCGTGAGTTTAAGCCACCATGTCCGGGACTCGAACTGCGATCGACTACATGGGAGTCCAGCAACATAGCGATTACACCAACTGTTGGTCTCTGTTTTGTTTTTTTGGTTTTTGGTTTTTTTTTTTTGCCATAGAGCATGTGCACTTACTGGAGGAGAGAGACAGAGGCAGTGAAAGGGAAAGGAAAGTGAGAGATCACCCTCCCTGGGATGGAGAGATGGCCATACCACAGTCCCTTCTCTATCTTTCTCCTGGGATTTTGGACATGCACTCACATGTGCCCAGTGTGATTTTTCAAGCCACCAGGTCTGAGACTCGAACCATGGTCAGCCATGTGGGAGTCCAGTGATGTAACCACTATGCCATCTGTTGGCCCCTGTGTGCACCAACATTAAAAAAGAACATTCTGAGGGTGGTACGTGGTGGGGTGGTCGAGGCACTGGACTCCCACATGGCCAACTGTGGTTCAAGTCCCAGACCTAGTGGCCACAAAATTACACCAAATGAATAGATAAATAAATAAATAAAAGGAAAAATAGACATGAGGGGATTTTTGAAAGTTATTTTTAAAAAGTAAGTTTTTTTTTTTTTTTTGAGAGGTTTATGGTGCTGTGGGCTCACCGGAGAGACAGAGAGATAGAAAGCGAGAAATCACCAGAGGGGATGGCCACGCTGCAGTCACTTCTTCAATCTCCTCTCGGGATTTTGGGCACACACACACACGCACCTGGCATGAATTTCAAGCCACTGGATCTACACTCGAACCACAGTCAACTACATGGGAGTCTAGTGATCTAACCATTACACCATCTGCTGCTCCCCCAAAAAGAAAGTTCTTGAACAAATAACATAGTCTTCTACCTTATGACTAGAAATATAAAACCATCGGGGACCAGCAGGTGGCGTGGTGGCTAGGACGCTGGACATTCCCATGTGGCTGACCACAGTTCGAGTCCCAGAGCCAGTGGCTTACTTTCTCTCTCTCTCTCTGGTCAAATTTAAATGAATGAATGAATAAATAAAATTGAATAAATAATTATTTAGAAAAAAGAAATATAAAACCAAAATACATCCAAAGGATGCAGAATCAAGAAGATAACATTAGAGCAAAAACAAAAGAAATGGCGAACAGAAAAAAATAGAGAAAATAATAATACCAAAGATTTATTCCATGAGAAGGTCAACAAAATTGATAAACTTTAAAGTAGATTGATTCAGAAATGAAAGATAGCAGACTCAAATGACTGCAATTCACAGTTAAAGGAGGGATACTAGCATTAACCTTAGCATAAAAGACATTATATATAAAATTATACTGTGAATAGTTGTATGCCAATAATTAGATAACGTAAATGATATAGATTAATTCCTCAAAAGATAGCCTACCAAAACTCACTTAAAAAATAGACAGCATAGGGACCAGCAGTTAGCGTAATGGCTATGTCGCTGGACTCCCACGTAGTTGACCGCGGTTCAAGTCCCGGACCCGGTGGCTTATACTCACGCTGGGCGCGTGTGCGTGCGTGCCCAAGATCCCAGGAGGAGAATGGAGGAGAAGGGATTGCGGCGTGGCCATCCCCCCTGGGGGGTGATTTCTCGCTTTCTATCTCTCTGTCTCTCTCTCTGTCTGGCGAGCACACGCGCCCTATAGCAAAAAAAAAAAAAAAATAGACAGCATGCAGGACCAGTGGGTGGCATGGTGGACACCGGGCTCCCACACGGCCAGCCACGGTTCGAATCCTGGACCTGGCAGCTTGCTGTCTCGGTTTCTCTCTCTCTGTCCCTCTCTGATCAAATTAAAAGAAATCAGTAAAGTTAAAATAATTCTTTATAACCCCCCCCACACACACACACACAGATAGCTTCACTGATGCATGCTACCAAATGGTAAAGAATTATTGATTCTAATTTTTTAAATTATTTATTTATTTATTTATTTATTTATTTATTTGAGAGGCTTTTTTTTATTTTTTGCTATAGGGCGCATGTGCTCGCCAGAAAGACAGAGAGAGAAAGAGAGACAGAAAGCGAGAAATCACCCCCAAGGGGATGGCCACGCCGCAATCCCTTCTCCTCCATTCTTCTCTCGGGATCTTGGGCACACACGCACATGCGCCTGGTGTGAGTTTAAGCCACTGGGTCCAGGACTCGAACCACGGTCAACTACATGGGAATCCAGCGACATAGCCATTATGCTAACTGCTGGTCCCAATTCTATTTTTTTTAATTTATTTATTCATTTATTTTTCGGTTGTTGTCATAGGGTACATGTGCTCATCAGAGAGAAATAGAGAGAGGGAAAGTGAGCCACCACTCCCCAGGGGGCATGGCCACACTGCAGCTGGATTTCTCCTCCACTCTCCTCTCGGGATCTTGGGCATGCGCCCATCTGTCCAGTATGATTTTTCAGCTGCTGGATCTGGGACTCGAATCACAGTCAGTCATGTGAGAGTCCAGTGCCTTAACCACCGTGCTTCTTGCTGGCTCCAATTATTGCTTTTTCACTGACTGTTCCAAAATATAGAAGGGGAAGGAATGCTGACCAACTAATTTTTGAGACTAGTATTATCCTGATACCAAAACCAGAGTCCTCACAAGAGAACTACTGACTTGAACTCAGATCTTATTTCACGAAAGCAGACTTTTGATGGTCACATAATGCATAATCGTTACCATGATAGAGTATTTACCACAACCCAGAGCCTACTTAATCACCAGAGAAGCTACACAAGTTAAACATCTTAAAATAGAGTCAATGTGTGGGACCAGCAGTTGGCATAACGGCTATGTTGCTGGATTACCATTTAGTCAACAGTGGTTTGAGTCTCAGACCCAGTGGCTTAAACTCATGCTGGGCGCATGTGCGTGCATGCCCAAGATCCCAAGAGAAGAAAGGATTGCGGCATGGCCATCCTCCCTGGGGGTGATTTGTCGCTTTCTGTCTCTCTCTTTCTGGCAAGCGCACGTGCCCTATAGCAAAAACTTCTCAAAAAAATAAATAAAAAAATAAAAAACAGAGTCAATGTGGAAAATCTCACCTCAACTTCAGAGATATACCGTCTTATACAGGAGACAAATCTTCCCATTGCAGTAGACGTGGAGACATGTCTAGAGATAGCTCATGTTTTATTAAACATTGAACACTCACATGGGAGTAAAGTCTGATGAAGGTGGGAAAACCATTAGGCATACCTTTTCCCCTAGTTAGCACCGAAGAATATACACTGGAGAAAAGCTCTATAAATGGAACATTGTAAGAAATCTTGGAAGAAGTAAACACCTTATAAAACACACATGCAGAGATTCCATATAAGTGTGATGAATGTGGATTATTTATTTATTTATTTTTTGCTATAGGGTGCATGCACTCACCAGAAAGACAGAGAGAGAAAGAGAGACAAAAAGCGAGAAATCACCCCCCCAGGAGGGATGGCCGCACCACAATCCCTTCTCCTCCATTCTCCTCTCGGGATCTTGGGCACGCATGCACACGCGCCCGGCGTGAATTTTAAGCCACTGGGTCTAGGACTTGAACCGCAGTCAACAACATGGGAGTCCAGTGACATAGCCGTTACGCTAACTGCTGGTCCTATGAATGTGGATTATTCAGTTGGGACTCATCCCAGTCCTATCCTAGAGAACTCATACTGGGGAGGAACCATATGAACATAATGGTTATGGAAAAGGTTTTGGTCCAAAGACTTACCTCATGCAACATCAGATGATTCACACGGGAGAGAAATCCTATTTATTTAATTATCTTTATAATTATTTACTAACATTTTTCAATTTTGACCAGAGAGAGACAGAGAGAGAGAGAGAGAGAGAGAGAGAGCCTCCAGGTCCAAGACTCAAACTATAGTTGGCCATGTGGGAATCCATTGCCTTTAACCACCTCGCCACCCGCTGGCCCTGAGAAATCCTATTTATATAATCAATATGGGAACGCTTTTAGCCAAAGCCCATCTTTTCTTTAAGAATTATTTTATTGGGACCAGCAGATGGTGTGGAGGTTGGGGTGCTGGACACTCCCACATGGCTGACCATGGTTCGAGTCCCGGACCTGGTGGCTTGCTTTCTCTTTCTCTCTCTCTCTGTGTCTCTCTCTGGTAAAATTAAAAAATAAATTGAATGAATAAATAAAAATAAAAAAAGAATTATTTTTAATTTTTATTTATTTATTTATCTATTTATTTATTTAATTAAATTTGACCAGAGAGGCACAAAGTGAGAGAGAGAAAGTGAAAAAGCAAGTCAACAGGTCTGGGACTCAAACCGTGGTTGGCCATGTGGGAGTCCAGCTTCCTAAACCACCACAGCAACTGCCAGCCTCCAAAGCCCACATCTTATTCTGCATTAAAGAACTCATACTTGGAACCTATACATGTCATGAATGTGGCAAAGCATGTCGTCATAGTTCATTCCTAATACAATGTAAAAAGTTTCCTATTGGAGAAAGCTGTTTGAATACAAAAACTGTGAAAAAGCCTTTACCCAAAGCATCTGGCTTACTTCACATAAGAGAATACCTACTGAAGAGAAATCTATGAATACAAAATCTCTAGTCGTAAGTCATCCCTTACTGGACATAAGAGGATTCATACTGCAGGGAAAAAACCCTTAGAATATCATGAATATAGGGACCAGCAGTTGGTGTAATGGATATGTCACTGGACTCCCATGTAGTAGACCACAGTTCGAGTCCCGGACCCAGTGGCTTAAACTCACACCGGGCACGTGTGCATGCGTGCCCAAGATCCCGAGAGGAGAATGGAGGAGAAGGGATTGTGGTGTGGCCATCCCCCCGGGGGGTGATTTCTCGCTTTCTGTCTCTCTGTCTCTCTCTGTCTTCCTGGCAAGCGCACGTGCCCTATAGCAAAAACCTCTCCAAAAACAACAACACCAAAAAAAAAAAACCTCATGAATATAGAGAAGCTTTCCAAATGGAATATCCTCCTGACTCAACACCACAGAATTCATATTGGAGAGAAATCCTGTAAATGCAAAAAGTGACAAATCTTTCAGCAGAAGCACACACCTTAACACCAGAGAACTCATACTGAAGAGACCCTACAAGTGTAATGAGTGTGGGAAAATCTTTGGTCAGAATGCATATCTAGGGGGAACCAGCAGTTAGTGTAATGGCTATGTCACTGGACTCCCACGTAGTCGACCGCGGTTCGTGTCCCGGACCTGGTGGCTTAAAACTCATGCCGGGCGCGTGTGCGTGCGTGCCCAAAATCCCGAGAGGAGAATGGAAGAGAAGGGATTGCGGCGTGGCCATCCCTCCTGGGGGGTGATTTCTCACTTTCTATCTCTCTGTCTCTCTCTGTCTGTCTGGCGAGCGCACGCGCCCTATAGCAAAAAAAAAAAAAAAAACTCTCAAAAAAAAAAAAAAAGAATGTAACGAAATCCAGCAGATGTATTTAATATGGGAAATATTTTACCTACAATAAAAACTTCCATTTATCTGGGGTCAGCGAGTGGCATGGTGGTTAAGGTCCTGGACTTCCACCTTGCCAACCATTGTTTGAGTCCTGGACTCAGAGGCTTGAAACTCATGTTGGGTATGTGTGCGTGCATGCCCAAAATCCTGAGAGAAGAATGGAGAAGGGATTGTGGTGTGGCCATCCCCCCTAGAGGGTGATTTCTTACTTTCTGTTCTCCTGTGAGCATGAGTGCCCTATAGCGAAAATTTCTCTGAAAAAAGCTTTTTGATTTCTAAATTTAAAGATTTTTGTCTTCTCTTGAACTGTTGATGGGTTGATCTACCTATTATTTGGAGTGAACCCTTACTTTTTTCCTGGCTTTAAGTCTTAAGCAAATTTCTCTTACCATTTTTTGATTTTGATCTATTTAAACTAAAGCTGTTTTTCTTTCTTTTCTTTTCTTTCTTTTTTTTTTTGGGGGGGGAGGTTTTTGGTATAGGATGTGTGCACTTACCAGAAAGACAGGGAGAGACAGAGAGACAGAGAAATCACCCCCCGGGGGGATGGCCACACTGCAATCCCTTCTCCTTCATTCTCCTCTCA
Source organism: Tupaia tana (assembly GCA_026018925.1). Lineage (NCBI taxonomy): Eukaryota > Metazoa > Chordata > Mammalia > Scandentia > Tupaiidae > Tupaia > Tupaia tana. The sequence goes on along the minus strand of JAKSZU010000026.1, from coordinate 28,456,357 downwards.
GGATATTAGGCACACACGCATACACACACACATACACACGCCTGGCATGAGTTTAAGCCACCGGGTCCCAGACTCAAACCGTGGTTGACTATATGGGAGTCCAGCGACATAGCCATTACGTTAACTGCTGGTCCCATGACAATAGTTTTTCCTAAAACCTAGATCTAGATAATCATCAGAGAATCTCCATGAGTGAAAAACCATGCAGATGTGACAAATGTGGGAAAGATTTTAGTGGTAGCTTGGATCTCACTCAACACCAGATTCATGCTGCAGATAATCTAGAACATCAAAGATATCAGAAGTTCAGTTCTCAAGAAACATCCTTCAAATGCAAGAATTACGGGAAATTTTTCAGCAAGGAAACACACCTTATACAACATGAAAGATACTACACAGGAGAAAACCCATATGAATGTAAGGTGTGTGGAAAGTTGTTCAGCTGGGACTCATCCCTGACCCTACATCAGAGAACTCATACTGGAGAAAAGCCATATGAATGTAGTAAATGTGGGAAAGCCTTCAGCCAGAGTACATGCCTCACGCAGCATCAGAGGACTCACACAGGATAGAAACAGGAGTGTCATCAGTGCGGGAAGGCTTTTAGCCAAAGTTCACATCTCTCTCTGCGTCAGAAAACTCATACTGAGGAAAAAGCCTATGAATGTAATCAATGTAGCAAGGCCTTTATTCAGAACATTCAACTTACTCTCCATCATTCTGGAGAGAAACCTTATGAGTGTACGAAATGTGGTAAAACCTATATATAGTCACGGTTCACCCCCAATGCAACACAAGAGGATTCACAGTGGAGAAGAGCCCTTTGAATGGAAAGAGTGTGGGAAAGCCTCCCCCCAGACATTCAGCTTACTTTACATCTGAGAATACATACTGGAGGGAAACCTAATGAACACCGAATGTCGCAAAGTCCATAGCCATAGGTCATCCCTTGCTCAACACAAGAGGATGCATACCGAAGAAAAACCCCTTCCAATGTTATGAGTGCGGAAAAGCTTTTCAATGGAACACACACCTCACTCTCCACCAGAGAACTCATACTGGAAAGGAATGTAACACATCTTTTAGCAGAAGCACACACCTTCCTCAGCATCTGAGAACTCACACAGAAGAGAAACCCTACAAGTGTAATGAATATGGGAAAATGGTCGGTCGGAATGCATTTTTTTTTTTTAGAAGTTTTTGCTAGAGGGCTTGTGCACTCATTAGATAGATAGAGAGAGACAGAGAAACAGAAAGCGAGAAATCACCCCCCCCAGGGGGGATGGCCACTCTGCAATCCCTTCTCCTCCGTTCTCCTCTCAGGATCTTGGGCACGCACGCACACACGCCTGGCGTGAGTTTTAAGCCACCGGGTCCGGGACTCGAACTGTAGTCGACTACATGGGAGTCCAGCAACATAGCCATTATACTACCTGCTGGTCCCCAGATTGCATATTTGATTCAACATCAGAGGAGGCATGCTGGTGAAAAACCCAATCAATGTAAGGGTTGTAGAAAGGCCTTCACTGTTAATGCATATCTTGCTCAACATCAAAGGATTCATAAGAGAAAGAAACCTTGGGGTAAGCAAGGGGTGGAGTGGTTAGGACACTGGACTCCCATGTGGTTGACCATGGTTTGAGTCCCAGACCTAACAGCTTGAAACTCAGGCTTGGTCCATCTCATCCATGCCCAGAATTCTGAGAGGATAATTGAGGAGAGGGGACTGTGCCACGGCCATCCCTCCTAGGGGGTGATTTCTCACTTTCTGTCTCTCTGTCTCTCCAGCGAGTGCAAGTATCCTATAGCAAAAGTATCTCAAAAGAAGAGAGAGGGGGTAACCAGCAGTTAGCGTAATGGCTATGTCACTGGACTCCCACGTAGTCGACCGCGGTTCGCGTCCCGGACCCGGTGGCTTAAAACTCATGCCGGGCGCGTGTGCGTGCGTGCCCAAGATCCTGAGAGGAGAATGGAGGAGAAGGGATTGCGGCGTGGCCATCCCCCCTGGGGGGTGATTTCTCGCTTTCTGTCTCTATGTCTCTCTCTGTCTGACGAGCGCACGCGCCCTATAGCGAAAAAAAAAAAACTCTCAAAAAAAAAAAAAAAAAGGAGAGAGGGGAAAATCCTTATTGATATGCCAAACAAAGAAGCCAGATTGGAGAGTAATTCAACAGATATCTTAAATGTGGAGATTTCAGCATGAACAAGGATAGTTTTTAACATCAAAACATTAACAAAAGAGATACCCTGTAAGTATGATTGTGGAAAATGTTTAATTTGTAGAATGTTAAGTATTCAATATTAATATGCTCATAAGGAAGAAAACTATGAAATACTAAGTGTGTCAAATGTTCTAGTGCAATATTATCTGACCAAAAGTTTAAAAAGAAACACCAAGGTGACCTTATAAATAACCTCTTTTTTAAAATTAATGGGGTGGGGACCAGCAGGTGGTGTGGTGGTTAAGGCACTCGACTCCCACGTGGCCAACCACAGGTCAAATCCTGGACCTGGCAGCTTGTCTTCTTTCTCTCTCTTGCTTTGTCTTTTTCTGGTGAGCACACATACCCTATTGCAAATTAAAAGTAATAATAAATTGGAAAGAGCAGATGGCATAATGGTTACATGACTGGACTCCCATGCAGTTGACCGTGGTTTGAGTCCTGGACCTGATGATTTGAAACTCATGCTTGGTGCATGTGCATGTGTACCCAGAGTCCAGAGAGGAGAATGGAGGAGAAGGGATTGCAGCATGGCCACCCTTTTTGGTGGGTGATTTCTCTCTTTCTGTCTCTGTCTCTTTCTCTCTCCAGAGTGTATGTACCCTATAGCAAAAATCTCTAAAATAAATAATAATTAAAATTAAATAATTATTTAAATAAAATTAATAGGCGGGGGGCCAGCTGGCAGCATGTTGGTAAGGCGCTGGACTCCCACATGGCCTCCTACAGTTTGAGTCCTGGATTTGGTGATTGGCTTTCTTACTTTTCCTCTCCCTCTTTCTCTGTTGAAAAATTTTTATAATTGGGACCAGCAGTTGGTATAATGCCTATGTCGCTGGACTACCATGTAATCGACTGTGGTTCGAGTCCCGGACCCGGTGGCTTAAAACTCACGCCGGGCGCGTGTGCGTGCGTGCCCAAGATCCCGAGAGGAGAATGGAGAAGGGATTGCGGCGTGACCATTTCCCCTGGGGGGTGATTTTTCGCTTTCTGTCTCTCTGTCTCTGTCTTTCTGGTGAGTGCACATGCCCTATAGCAAAAAAACAAACAAACAAACAAAAAAAAAAAACAAAAAAAAACTCTCCAAAATAAATCAAATGCAGGGCCAGCAGCTGGCATAATGGTTACGTCACTGGCCTCCCACATAGTTAGCTGCAGTTCAAGTCCCAGACTCAGCGGCTTGAAACTCACGCCGGCCACATGGGTGTGCATGCCTAAAATTCAGAGGAGAGCGGAGGAGAAGGGACTGTGGAGTGGCCATCCCCCTAGAGGGTGATTTCTCACTTTCTGTCTCTGTCTCTCCAGTGAGCGCGTGCACCCTAATAGCAAAAAAAAAAAAAAAAAAAAAAAAAAAAAAAAAAAAAACACTAAAAAAGGGGGGAAAAAATCAAATGCTGAGGTCAGCACATGGTGTGGGGCCAGTAGATGGTGTGGTGGTTAAGGTGCTGAACTCCTACATGGCTGACTATGGTTCGAGTCCTGGACTCAGCAGATTGAAAAAAATAACGCCGGGTGCATGTGCGCCCCAAATCCTGAGGAGAACGGAGGTGATGGCAGTATGGCCATCCTCCTGGGGGACATTACTCACTTCCCCATCTGTCTCTCTCTCTAGAGAGAGCACACACAGCCTTTGGTAAAAACCTAACAGCATCAAGAAAAATCCAGTGCCAGACCAGAGGTAGCCGTGAAAGTGAAGGCCGTAGGATCCCGTATGGTAACTGTGTGCTTCCAGTCCTGATCCAGGTGGCCTGAAAAGCACAACAGCCCGAGGAGAGAATGGAGGAGAGGGGTCGCGGCCTGGCCTTGCCCCTGGGGGTGCTTTCTCACTTTCCTTCTATCTCTCTGGAGGGCACACATGCCCTAGACCAAAAACAAACAAAACTTTAAAGCAAATGTTATTGTACTTTCTAAACATATGATAAGGCAGTACTAAGAGATAAACTCCAACTTCTTTTTATAGTTTGTAAAATACCACTTATTGGCTCAGCATAAAGTGATTCAGATCGGCCACACTCGGGTTCCTCTCGACGTCCCTCAGTGGGTCTCCGGGGTTGAGGCTGCTGCACTCACCCGCCTCCTGCAGCAGGGGCACGTGGGGGACCTCCTCAGCCAGGCGTCGATGCAGCCCAGGTGGTAGACGTGCTGGCAGGGCAGACGGCAGTTGAGGTCTCCAGGAACGAACTCCTCACAGCAGATCACGCACTCCGGGGCCTCTTCCTCTGACCCGTCCCTGCCAAGGGCATAGATTTCTCTGGGCAGTCGCTCCGTGAGGCTCCTCCTTTGGGCAAGAGCTGTGTGTCGAGGAGACGCCAGCCACGGGTGCGTTGAGAAGGGGGGACTGCCGCTTGCTCTGGCCCTGTGCCCTCCACCCTGGCCATCAGAGGCTCCACTGGCAGCTGCGAGTTGTCACGTGAGGCCGACGAGTGGAGGCAGTTTCCCATCTTCTGGGGCAGGGCTGGGCGATCGGAGCTCTGTGCCGACGGTCTCTCCGCTGTGCTTCTAGCTCCCCCTTCCACGGAAACCAAGCAGGTGGAAACCCCAGTGGAGCTCAGTCTGTATGGACGTGGCTTCCCCGACAGTCTGCAGCTCAGGGCCTCTCTCTGCACTGAGCACCCTGCTGCTGGCGAGCTGCCTTTATGCAGGTGATAACGCCATCAGATCTGTAATCTCCTCCATCCCATAACCTCATCAACTGTGGCATCCTAAGGAGGTACCGGAATGACTTGTGTGTCGGGCAGGATTAACCTAATCAACCCTCGTCTCTAATAAAATATGTCCCGTTAAGCAAATCATGTAGATAGAGTTAAGGAAAACACATGGAAGCATTCAATTCTGTATTTTTTCTGAAAGTCTCATAAGCAAAGCGCCTGTCTTTTCCCAGATGCCCAGTGTTTTGTGGATTTGGGTTTTCTGGGCAGTGCCGTGGAGATCTGTAGGAAGAAGATCCTCACTGATCGTTCACAGGACTGGTTATCTATCAACTGTTTTCATCTGTGAGCGTTAGTGTGACTAGTGAAAGAGAATATGAGTCTTAAAATATATGCTCTCGGGAACCAGCAGTTAGCGTAATGGCTATGTCGCTGGACTCCCATGTAGTCGACCACGGTTCGCGTCTCGGGCCCGGTGGCTTACAACTCACGCCGGGCGCGTGTGCATGCGTGCCCAAGATCCCGAGAGGAGAATGGAGGAGAAGGGATTGCGGCGTGACCATCCCCCCTGGGGGGTGATTTCTCGCTTTCTGTCTCTATGTCTCTCTCTGTCTGGCGAGCGCACGCGCCCTATAGCGAAAAACCTCTCCAAAAAAAAAAAAAAATATGCTCTCGTGGCTGGCAGTTGGCACAAGGTTGGGGCGCTGGATTCCCACAGGGTTGACCATGGTTCGTGTCCTGACTTTGAAGGCTTGCTTTCTCACTTTCCATCTCTCTCTCTGTGTTTCTCTCTGTTCAAATTAAAGTGATGATAATGATGATAAGTAAAATTAATAAAAATAATTATTAAAAAGTAAATACTCTGGGATGGCAGCTAGTGTGGTGATTAAGGTGTTGGACTCCCACATGGCTGACCACAGTTCGATTCCTGGACCTGGTGGCTTGCCTTCTCACTTCCTGTCACTCTTTCTCTGTCCCTCTCCAGTCAAATAAAAGAAATAAAGTTAAATAAAATAATTATTAAAAAATATACATATGCCCCCACATTTTTCAGGATACTAAAGTCCAAATTTTCTGATCAACAAAAAAACCACACCCAGCATTGCTAACTTGAAGAAAGAGTTTATGAATGTTGTAGAGACGCTAGTCTCCTACCATCTTCCAATCCTAGGGATTCCCAGAATAAAGCCACAGTATGTCTATTTCAGTGCTGTCTTTTGTCCTCGAGCGTCGCCTGCATTCCCGGTTGTCCTTTCACACTCAGGCATGATCTTTTGGAAAGTATAAATATCAGAAATCCTTTGCCGAGATTTGAAAGCCACATGCTATTCAAATGTCTGCTCTGTGTTTTAGTCTCCACTCCGGGTTTTCCTTAGGGTTCCTTGGAGCCTTGAACAGTTTAGAAACCCCCCAAAGATAGCAGGGAAATTTTACACAGATTTTACACTGTTCCACCTTCCGGCCATAATTTCGATGCAGATTTTTAGACTCCCCCATGTGGCCGACTCTGAATTATCGGTCTCACTTCGGGACCACTGTGGACGTCCCATACTCTGACCTGCGTAATATCCATCCCTTAAAACTTGCTTTTTGTTTGAGATCTAGTCCTCTCTGTGCATTTAGAATTGTTATTGGGACCAGCAGTTAGCGTAATGGCTATGTTGCTGGACTCCCATGTGGTCGACCGCGATTCGCGTCCCGGACCCGGTGGCTTAAACTCACGCTGGGCGCGTGTGCGAGCGTGCCCAAGATCCCAAGAGGAGAATGGAGGAGAAGGGATTGCGGCGTGGCCATCCCCCCTGGGGGGTGATTTCTCACTTTCTGTCTCTCTGTCTCTCTCTCTGTCTGTCTGGCAAGTGCACACGCCCTATAGCAAAAAGCTCTCAAAAAAAAAAAAAAAAAAAAAAAAGAATTGCTTGATTTCAGGATCTGCAGGTGGCATGGTGGTTAAGGCAGTGGACACTCCCACATGGTCAACTGTGGTTCGAGTCCCGAACCAAGTGGCTTGCTTTCTCACTATCCCTTTCTCTCTCTGTCTCACTCTGGTCAAACTAAAAAAAAAAAAAAAAAAGAATACAAAACAATTTAGAAAAAAGAAAATTGCTATTGATGTCAAACTAAAGAGGTACACTGAGTTGAAGTACGGAAAGCAAAGACAGGGCGGGTTCCTCCCTGCGCCAGGGGAGGCAGGCACCCACCGCCTGCAGGGCCGTAGCCACGGCCGCCGCGCGGACATCACGCTCCATTCCTGCTTGAATTTCCTTTGGGCAACGCGGGTGGAATGGATCTCACTCAGAACTGGGACTCCCTACCCTGGGTAAAAAGCTTGAAGAAATGAAGAAGGACTTGGATGCCAAGAAGACACCCCTAGTTCATGAGGCCGACCCCAGCGCTCCCACGAGATACGCTGAATCTGCTACTCTTGATGCCGGCTTTCCCATCCAAACCGAAGCTCTTGTTTTCACCTCCAGGGGCAGTGATTTCCTTCTTCGCTAGACCCTGTATTGTCTCAAAGCAAAAATGGGGCCACAGTGGGACCAGCAGTTAGCGTAATGGCTATGTTGTGGAACTCCCATATAGTCACCCGCGGTTCGAGTCTCAGACCCAGTAGCTTAAACTCACGCCGGGTGCGTGTGCGTGCGTGCCCAGGATCCCGAGAGGAGAATGGAGGAGAAGGGATTGCGGCGTGGCCATCCCCCCGGGGGGGTGATTTCTCGCTTTCTGTCTTTCTGTCTCTCTCTGTCTGTCTGGCGAGCACATGCACCCTATAGCAAAAACCTCTCCAAAAAAAAAAAAAAATGGGGCCACAGTTAAGAACTATTCGTATCATTTCCCACGTCCTCACCTCTTTCTATATTCTCTTTCCAGCTCCTTGGGAGGTTCTGAGACTGGAATTACAGTGCTAGGTTAGTAAGTCAGCCCTTTCATTGGTAATCTCTCCCTTCTTCTTTAGGATTTCTGCTATCTTTTGTCAAAAGAAAAATTGGTGAGTTTTAGTTTAGTTGTGTGTGTGTCTGTGTGTGTGTGTGTGTGTGTGTGTGTGTGTGGCCAACCAGCTACAAATAACGCTGATTCCATAGTCAGCAGTGGTAAATGGGTGCTTGTTAAACATTTGGCACTAAATGATGTCATTTCAGAGTAATTAAGATTAAGATGCAGGGACCAGCAGTTGGCGGAATGGCTATGTAACCATTATACCAGCTGCTGGTGCCGATGGACCCTCTGTCCTCTGGCCCCTCATGGTCCTGTCGAAGCCACACCGAACTGAGGTCCCGTATTCAGAAGGAAAGCCAGTGACTCCCCGTGAGCCCGCTCACGTTCGGGGCACCCACTCTCACCGGCTCCCGCACCCTCCATGGCCGAGGGTCTCAGCGGTCACCCAGCCTGGCCTCGGAAGGCGGGAAACTGCCTCGGCTCCTGCACCTCGGATGACATCTCCCAGCTGACAGTGGCGGCTCTGAATGGCAGGGATAGGCTGGATGGGGGGACAGAGCCAGAACAGGCACCTGCAAATGCACACATCCCCACGACAAGTGACGCCCCTTGTCGGCCGGCCTTGGCTTTCACAGACCAGGCTGTCCAAGCAATTAGGGATGTCACCCCGTGTGTAAGACTCGAGACTCCCCGTGGGAAGAGAAAGAAAACATGAACCACACATAGGCCTAAGGCCCGAAGGTCTAACCAAGGCTGCAGAAAGATCCTGTGACCCTACAGCCAAACGCTCAAGCTCACTATCAAAAACCCTTCTAGGGGCCAGCAGGTGGCATGGTAGTGACCATGCTAGACTCCTGCACGGCCGATTGTGGTTTGAGTCTCAGACCTGGTGGTTTGAAAATCATACCAGGGGACCAGCAGTTGGCATAATGGCTATGTCGCTGGACTCCCACGTAGTCGACTGCAATTCGAGTCCCGGACCCGGTGGCTTAACCTAATGCCGAGCTCGTGTGCGTGCATGCCCAAGATCCCGAGAGGAGAATGGAGGAGAGGGGATTGTGGCGTGGCCATGTCCCCTGGGGGGTGATTTCTCGCTTTCTGTCTATCTCTGTCTTTCTAGTGAGCACATTTTAAAATTTGCCCTAGGGCACATGCACTCACCAGGGAGAGAGAAAGAGAGAGAGAGAGCAGCACACCACCGGGTCTAGAACTCACATCGTGGAGGTCCATGGGGAGTGCAGCACCTGAACGACCACTTGCCGGCCTCGACCTGGCACTTCCTTATGCACCGCTGGGTGCCAGTCTCAGTCAGAGAACCCAAGCTAGTGTTCAGCGCCCACACTGTGCAGAGGTGGGCGAGGGCGGTGGCTGCATTTTGGAAGGGCACGAGAAGGAAGTCCTGGCGGCAGACTTACTCGCTCTTCGCAGAGCTGGGCCCGACTGCGGCTGAGTCCTGGGGGAGTCTGGGCTGCTTGTGTTGGGGCTTTGTCGCCACCTCCTATAGCTCGGGGGACAGGGCAGGTCCTCTCCGCCTCAGCCAGGCCCTGCAGCCCCCACTCACAGCGAGAGTTCGAGCAAGGCCGGACTGTTGGAGCACGGCCTCCTCCTTCCACTCCTCCAGCCGCCCTGGCACCAAGGGGCCCGAAAACACTTCTGCCCAGGGAGTCTACATCCATGGGCATCGTCCAGGACCCTCAGAGCTGACCCCCTGCGCCCCTCGCTGGCACTGCTAACCCTTCCAGCTACGTCTCCCAGCTTTGCCTCCTCCCGGGGCCGCTCCGCGGACCAGAGCCCTCGGCACGCCTGGACCTGCGGCGCCAAGACCAACCTGATGCCTGAGCCTGTCGTTGATGGCGTTGACCTCCGCTCCTCCGAGGCTGGTCCCACGTCCCCCACCCCATGCCGAGTGAACATGGCTTCCCAATACTTTCTGTGCTCATCAACACTTCGCGTTCCTCTGCCTTCAGTATTACACGCTGTGCCTTTGAATAAAACCTTAGTGAGTGACCACGTAAGCACTTAGGTGGGAAAAGTGGCTTTATTTGGGAAACGTCACGGTGGTTGATAGGGCACGCAGTTGAATGATCACAGCTTCTGCAACGACGTCCACAATTCCCGGGAACTGGAACAATCTCAAGGTGGAAAATGACTGTCCTCTCTGAACAAGTGCGCAGGCCGAAGTGAAGAAGTCGTCCGATTTCTCCTGCGAGTTTCTCATGGGCCACTTGCCGCCTCCGTGAGAAGAGACTCCGATCGGCCACACTCAGGTTCCTCTCGACGTCCCTCAGTGGGTCTCTGGGGTAGAGGCTGCTGCACTCACCCGCCTCCTGCAGCAGGGGCACGTGGGGGACCTCCTCAGCCAGGCGTCGATGCAGCCCAGGTGGTAGACGTGCTGGCAGGGCAGACGGCAGTTGAGGTCTCCAGGAACGAACTCCTCACAGCAGATCACGCACTCCGGGGCCTCTTCCTCTGACCCGTCCCTGCCAAGGGCGTAGATTTCTCTGGGCAGCCGCTCCGTGAGGCTCCTCCTTCGGGGCAAGAGCTGTGTGACAATGAGACGCCAGCCACGGGTACGTTGAGAAGGTGGGACTGCCACTTGCTCTGGCCCTGTGCCCTCCACCCTGGCCATCAGAGGCTCCACTGGCAGCTGCGAGTTGTCACGTGAGGCCGACGAGTGGAGGCAGTTTCCCATCTTCTGGGGCCGGGCTGGGCGATCGGAGCTCTGTGCCGACGGTCTCTCCGCTGTGCTTCTAGCTCCCCCTTCCACGGAAACCAAGCAGGTGGAAACCCCAGTGGAGCTCAGTCTGTATGGACGTGGCTTCCCCGACAGTCTGCAGCTCAGGGCCTCTCTCTGCACTGAGCACCCTGCTGCTGGCGAGCTGTCTTTATGCAGGTGATAACGCCATCAGATCTGTAATCTCCTCCATCCCATAACCTCATCAACCGTGGCATCCTAAGGAGGTACCTGGACTACTTGTGGGTCAGGCGGGACTAACCTAATCAACCCTCGTCTCTAATAAAATATGTCCCGTTAAGCAAATCATGTAGATGGAGTTAAGAGCGATTTTTGCTCTAAGGCACAGTTGCTGGCCAGAGAGAGAGAGACAGAAAGTGAGAAATCACCCCCCAGAGGGAGATGGCCACACCACAATCCCTTCTCCTCCATTCTCCTCTTGGGATTTTGGGCATGCACGTACACTCACCTGGTGTGAGTTGCAAGCTGCCAGGTCCAGGAGTCCAGCGACATAACCATTATGCCATCCACTGGTCCCCTGATTCTGCACTTTTCCTAAAGGTCTCATCAGCACCGTTGCTTTCTTTTCTCAGAGACCTCATAGTTTTTGGATTTG